>ONZH01013513.1:0-198443 GCA_900303285.1 Rhinella marina
TGCCCCTTTAAGAGTAACTGCCCTTTTAAGAGTAACTGCCCTTTAAGAACTGCCTTAAGTAACTGCCTTGAAGAGTAACTGTCACTTTAAGTTGCTGCCCCTTTAAGAGTGGCTGCCCCTTTAAGAGTTCCTGTCTTTTTAAGAGTGACTGTCTCTTTAAGAGTGGCTACACCTTTCAGAGTGGTTGTCCCTTTAAGAGGGACTGACCCTTTTTAGAGTGACTATCCCTTTAAGAGTATCTATCCCTTTAAAAATGACTGCCCCTTTAAGAGTGACTGCCCTTTAAAGATTGACTGCCCCTTTAAGAGCGCTTATCCTTTAAGAGTGACTATACCTTTAAGAGTGACTGCCCCTTTAAGAGCGACTGCCCCTTTAAGAGTGACTGCCCCTTTAAGAGCGACTGCCCCTTTAGAAGCGACTACCCCAGTAAGAGCATCTGCCCCTTTAAGAGCATATGTCCCTTTAAGAGTGTCTACCTATTTAAAAGTTACTGTCCCTTTAAGAGTGTCTGCCCTATTAAGAGTGCTGCCCCTTTAAGGGTTACTATCCCTTTGAGAGTGTCTATCCCTGTAAAAGTGACTGCCCCTTTCAGAGGGACTGCCCATTTAAAAGTGGCAGCCCCTTTAAGAGCGACTGCCCCTTTAAGAGAGACTATCCCTTTAAGAGCGACTGCCCCTTTAAGAGTGATTGTCCCTTTAAGAGTCACTCTGGTAAGCCCCTTGAAGTTTGACTCTGCGCTCAGCTGAGGGGGCGAAACGGCCATGCTGTCTGTTAACACATGGGGACTCGGCGGCCATTTTGTGACTCTCACAGGTGCAAGTCTCTTTCAGCATAAATAGACTGTTTAACAGAATCCAAAATGGCGGATTAACCCCTCTTCTGCCAGTGTGTCCCCCGAGGCCTGTGATCACGGCTCTTTATAACAGACATGTGAATGCCCCCTTATCCTCTGGTCTGGGGAATCTCCCCTGTATATTATGCCTAGATATCTCTAAGACTTCTCCACTGTGTGGATGCTGTGCCATATATGGCGCTGCCTATTTGCATATTGAGCTGTGATTGGCTGATTGGTCTCTATTCAACTTCTCCATTCATTCCTATGCAACCCTTATCCTTAGGTCTGGGTGAGCTCCTAAATATATCTAAGACTTCTGCAGTGTGTGGATGCTGTGCCATATATGGTGTTGCTATTTGCATATTCACTGTGATTGGCTGATTGGTCTCCACTCTAGCCTCTCCATTCATTCCTATGGGGAATTTTTTTGGGTTTAACCTGTGATATCTTAAAAACGACAAATCCGATCGACTCCAAAAATACATAGCACACCTGTCACCATCGAGGGCTTCGAAACGCACTTTGAACGGAGTCTGTACGCCAAGCGGTTCGGGCTGTATTAATTGCAGAAATTTACGGAGAAGAATAATAAGAAGAAAAGGAATAACAGTATAGTGCTTTTTCAAGCACTATAATAAGAATAAAGAAAAGGAATAACAGTATAGTGCTTTTTCAAGCACTATAATAAAAATAAGTATAGGCTTTCAGCATAAAGAAGAAAGGAATAACAGTATAGTGCTTTTCAAGCACTATAATAAGAATAAAGAAAAGGAATAACAGTATAGTGCTTTTTCAAGCACTATAATAAGAATAAAGAAAAGGAATAACAATATAGTGCTTTTTCAAGCACTATAATAAAGAAAAGGAATAACAATATAGTGCTTTTTCAAGCACTATAATAAAGAAAAGGAATAACAATATAGTGCTTTTTCAAGCACTATAATAATAAAGAAAAGGAATAACAATATAGTGCTTTTTCAAGCACAATAATAATAATAATAATAATAATGAAAAGGAATAACAATATAGTGCTTTTCAAGCACTATAATAATAATAATAATAATAAAAAAGAAAAGGAATAACAATATAGTGCTTTTCAAGCACTATAATAAGAATAAGAAAAATACGGATAACAGTATAGTGCTTTTTCAAGCACTATAATAATCATCATCATACAGAAAGGGCCATAATAATAATCCAGAGGGTCATAATAATACAGCAAGACTATAATATTATGGGGGACTGTCTGACACTAGCACAGTATTGGGGATAGCAGTAGGATGACAGTGTTGAGGCACCTGGAGCAGGGCTGTGGAGTCGGTAAGCCAAAGCCCCGACTCCAACTCCTCAATTTCCCCCAACTCTGACTCATAAACATAAAACATAAATTAGACAGCTGTACCTGTTACGCTAACTGTAGCTGTACCTGTTGTTACGCTGACTCCAACTCAGACTCCCACTTCCTCATACATTGCACATGTTTAACCCTTTCAGTACCTGAGGTTTTTTCGGCTTTGCGTTTTCGTTTTGCGCTCCCTGCCTTCAAACAACCATAGCTGCTTTATTTTTTTGTTCACATAGCTGTATGAGGGCTTGTTTTTTGCGGGACAAGTTGTACTTTCCAACGCCACCATTTAATATTGCATATGGTGTAGTGGGAGGTGGGAAAAAAATTCCAAATCGGATGAAATTGCAAAAAAAAAAAAAAAACGCTATTCCGCTACAGTTCTACGGGTTTTTTTCTTTACAGCGTTCGATGTTAATTAAAACTGACCAGTGGCTTTCATTCTACTGGTCATTACGAATCCGGCGATAGCTAATATGTATAGTTTTTCCTGCGTTTTGATATTGATAATTATAAAGTTGGATATTTTTTTTTTTTTTGTCATATCTTGACCCCTATAACTTTTTGGTATTTATGTGTACGGAGCTGTATGGGGGCTCATTTTTTGCGGGGCGATCTGAACTTTTTATTGATACCATTCTGGGGTATTTTAACTGTCCCTTTATGTTGAAGGCTAATCTTTGTAACTAGTGAGAAAACCTCTTTAATCCTGTTTTCTCTAGCAGATCTGAGATGAGTGCAGCCATTCCTTCCCAATGCCTTTTTCCTCCGATCTGTAGCAGAGGAGCTTCACTACTGAGTATCTACATAAAGGGTAGCACACATTCATCTCAATTAAAAACATAGACCCTTAGATCAGGAATAGAACAGGCATTTATAGGACATTTAATCATTTTCCCAAATTCCTATGAAAATATATTCCGCACATACTGCATTGAACTAACTGTACCAATTTATTATATATTCAACTCCAACTCAGACTCGACCAAAATGGACACCAACTCAGACTCCACAGCCCTGACCAGGAGGGAGAGGATGATAGTAAAGTGAGGAATCTAAAAATTTTTATCCGTGAGACTCTGCAGAGACGAGACGCGGCTAAAAGAAGTTATCATGGTGGTCTTAACTCTGAATGAAGAGGTGGAGGAAAAAGTCTACATCCCAGGACATGTCACTGGAGGTAAGAGGTATGTGGTGCTGTTATTACTGTTATCTTTGGCGTTACATAGGACCGCAGGTGACATCTACTACATTATCTGTAAAAGGGGCAAGGCCACAGGTGGGGGGGGGGGGGGGGAAGTAATAGTTGGCTTACCCTGGGTGCTGGCAACCCATACTACGCCACTGTCCCCATGTGCTCTCCTGCTGACATTTATCCCGCAGATCAGTGTTGGCAGGGAGAGAGAAGTGTATGCAGATGCACAGCTCGCTCTGCTGAGGCAAAGCGCTGTATTTGCGCTCTGCCGGATCATTAAAAAAGCAGTAAGGGGGTCTGGCCATGCTGGATCTCCCTGCCTGCCTTTTATAAGGCTTTTTAGCCAGATTTTTTCTCTCTCGCTAAAAAGTGCGTCTTATACAGGGAAAAATATGGTATTTCGAACAGCATAACAAAAAAAAAAAAAAAAAAAAAAGTCTAATTTGTCATTTTTTTGTTGCTTTACTTCCCAAAAATAAAAAGTGATGGGCAGCTGGTGGGAATAATAGCTGCAATTAAAAGAAGTAAGGACTAGCTCCTGAGTGGTGAGCTCTGACCGGGGACACTGGCGAACATGGCGGCAGTGGAGCTGAAGTGAATTCCGGAGTGTTGGACAGCTACAGCCCAGCCCGGACATCCAGTTTGACGTGTACTACAAGGTGACAGCGCAGTGTGTGATATGTAGATGTGTGCGACATAAGCAGGGCTGTGGAGTCGGAGTCCGTGTCCGTATAAAATGGACCGACTCAGACTCCAAAAATATAGAAAAAATTGGTACATTTAGTTCAATGAAGTATGTGCTGAATATATTTCATAAAAATTTGGTAAAATGATGAAATGTCCTATAAATGTCTGTTCTATTCCCGAACTAAGGATCTAGGCTTTTACTTGAGATGAATGTGTGCTGCCCTTTATGTAGATGCTCAGAAGTGAAGCTCCTCTGCTACAGATCAGAGAAAAAGGCACTGGGAAGCAATAGCTGCACTCATCTGAGATCTGCTAGAGAAAACAGGATTAAAGGGGTTTTCTCACTCGTTACAAAGATTAGCTTTCAACCTAAAGGGACAGTTAAAATACATTTTCTAAATACATTGGTCAGTAGATTTTACTTTAGGCATGAACTATAGACAGTTCAACAGATCTCTCACTGCACACAGGTTTCTATGGTAACCTGCAGATTATAAGGACTTATCTGATTGGCTAAGAGCAGTGTAGAATGATGGGACTGATCTCTGAGTGATTACCTGCAGTAAGCAAAAGGTCCAAGTGTTGAAGACTGAGAAGCATGGCTTTACCTGTAATTGTGTTAGAGGTCACAATCTCCTGCTCTATCAGACTAAGTTAATATACGCTAATAACTGATAGAGTGAGTGCAAACTGCCTGTCAGCCAGTGAATCAATGTGCTCAGAAAACCCCTTTATGACATAGCCATTTTTCACCTTAAGGACCAGGCCAAATTTTGGAAATTTGTCGTGTGTCACTTTATGTGGTAATAGCTTTGGAACACTTTTACTTATCCAAGCCATTCCAAGATAGTTTTCCCGTGACATATTGTACTTCATGGCTGTGGTAAATTTGAGTCAATATAAATCACCTTTATTTATTTTAAAAAAATCCAAAATTTACAGAATTTTCTAAATTTGAATTTCTGTACTTTTAAGGCAGATGGTGATTCCTCACAAAATAGTTATTACTTTACATTTCCTATATGTCTACTTTATGTTGGCATCATTTTGTAGATGTAATTTTATTTTTTGAGGACGTTTCCAAGAAATTTTCCAAAACCATTTTTTTTAAGGACCAGTTCAGTTCTGAAGTCACTTTGTGGGGCTTACATAATAGAAGCCACCCATAAATGACCCCATTTTAGAAACTACACCCCTCAAGGTTTTTAAAACTGATTTTACAAACTTTGTTAACCCTTTATGTATTCCACAAGAATTAAAGGAAAATGGAGATGACATTTCTAAATTTCACTATTTTTGGAAAATTTTCCAGTTTAATCCATTTTTTCCTGTAACACATCAAGGGTTAATAGCCAAACAAAACTCAAACTATTACCCTGATTCTGCGATTTACAGAAACACCCCATATGTGGTCGTAAATTGCTGTATGGGCACATGGCAGGGCGCAGAAGGAAAGGTGCGCCAGATGGATTTTGGAGGGCAAATTTTGCTGGACTGGTTTTTAGACACCATGTCCCATTTGAAGCCCCCCTGATGCACTCCTACAGTAGAAACAACCAAAAAGTGCTCGTATTTTGGAAACTAAGCGATAAGGTGACAGTGTTATTGATACTATTTTGAGTTACATATGATTTTTGATTGCTTTGTATTACGGTTTTTGTTAGGCAAGGTAACCAAAAATGGCTGTTCTGACAGTTTTTATGTTTTGTTTTTTTACAGTGTTCATCTGACAGGTTAGATTATGTGCTATTTTTTATAGAGCAGGTTGTTACGGACGTGATGATATCAAATATGTCTACTTTGTTTCAGTTTTACATAATAAAGCATTTTTGAAAAAAAAATTATGTTTTTGTGTCTCCATTTTTTGAATGCTATATCTTATTTTTCTGCCGATCGTCTTGTGTAGGGGCTAAGTTTTTGCAGGAAGAGTTGCCTTTTTTATTGGTTCCATTTTTGGGTACATATGATTTTTGGATCATTCATTATTACACTTTTTGGGGCAAGGTGACCCAAAAATGTGTAATTTTGTCAGTTTTTATTTATTCATTTTTACTGCGTTCACCTGAGGGGTTAGGTCATGTGATATTTTTGTAGAGCAAGTTGTTACGGACGTGGCGATACCTAACATGTATACTTATTTTTATTTAAGTTTTACCAAATATCATTTTTGAAACAAAAAAAAAAAATCATGTTTTAGTGTCTCCATAGTCAGAGCTGTAGTTTTTTTTAATTTTTTGGGCGATTGTCTCAGGTAGGGGCTCAATTTTTGCAAGATGAGGTGATGGTTAGATTGGTACTATTTTTGGGAGCATACGCCTTTTTGATCGCTTGGTATTACACTTTTTGTGATGTAAGGTGACAAAAAAAAGGCTTTTTTGACACGTTTTTATTTTATTTTTTTACTGTGTTCACCTGAGGGGTTAGGTCACGTGATATTTTTATAGAGCTGGTTGTTATGGACGCGGCGATACCCAACATGTTTAAGGTATTTTATTTTCTTCATTTTTAACCAATTAAAAATGTGCGTATATGGGGGGGGAGGGATTTTTTTTTTTTTTTTTTTACACTTTTTTGACTCAGACCCACTTGGTTCTTGAAGATCCAGTGGGTCTGATGGCTCTATAATACACTGCATGACACTGTATAGTGTACTGCAGTGTATTTTCATTCATCGTAAGCCTGTTAAGGCTCCAGCCTTTAGCAGGAGCTTGATCAGGCTTAGCTATACCACGGCAAACCGGATGCCTGTGAAGGCGTCCGGTTGCCATGGTAACCATCGGGACTCTGCCACAGCAGAGCAGCGGCCCGATGGGAGGCGGGAGGGAGCTCCCTCCCTCTGTTCTGATCAAAGCATCGGGATGCTGCCACAGCAGCGCAGCGGTCCCTATGGACCACGGCATGGAAGGGGTTAAACGGCTGACATCGGTGCAAGCACGGATGTCGGCAGTTTCAAGCAGAGTGTCAGATGTATGCTGACACTCTGCTTGAACTGCTCGGCCATCCTGAAAATGGGAGGAGGGAGAGGGGATCGCGTGTCTACCCGCCACCCCGCTCGGCCACACTGGAATTAGGGGCAGCTACAGGGGGGCCCATAAATTATATATATTTACACATATATATGCATTTTAGAAGGATCTGATCCCCACAGTCTTGGACTGCGGGATCAGATCCTTTCAGCCGCATTAGAATCCTGCGATTGGCTAGTCTGTACAGTCTAGCCAATCACAGCGATCGCCGCCCACATTGGTCCCGAGCTGGTTAGCTGAGAGCCGGGGTCTCAGCGCTGTCACCATGTCAACAGAAATGGTGATAGTTTAATCCCATGACGTGTATACTCGTCATGGAGCACTAAATAGCAGTGCTCCATGACGAGTATACCCGTCATATAGCGTGAAGGGGTTAAGGCAAGTACTTCTTAGTATATCTAAACTTTCAATAAACTGTGCATAAATCAATTGTCCAGTGCATGTTCTCTCTGTATGCTTTATGTTTTAGTTTGCTTTTCCTCTGATGTAAAACACCTAGGGCCTTATGTATGAAAACTGTCTAGGTGTATAAGTTTCTTTGTTGCCCTTAGAAACAAATTAGAGCTCCCCTTTCATTTCATATAGTGCTCTGGAGAAATGAAAGGAGAGCTCTGATTGGTTGCTACGGGCAACAATTAAAGTCTTAGACCTAGACAGTTTTCATACATCAGGCCCTTAGCGAACTGTACCCAGAGAAGCCCGATACTAAAAGTTCAGAGTAAAGATATCTAGTAAAACATATGTTACAAACTTTTTTTTTGTCATGACATATCTGTACTATTGATTTATGCAAAGTTTGTTTAAAGTTATCACTTAAACATGCGCCACGTATGAGGGAGTCGGAGTTAGGGGAAATTGAGGAGTCGGAGCTTTGGCTTACCGACTCCACAGCCCATATGTAGTGCAGTGTGTGGTTTATGGATTTGTGTGATTATGTAGTGCAGTAGGTAGTGAGTACAGCAGGCTATTATAGCCAAGTGATAAAGTAGAGGGAAGATACACTATATTGCACTGTATTATCACTTGGCTATAATAGCCTGTGGAGCATTCACTCCAAAACCCTGCTCAGGGGCTTATTAACCCTATGCTGGAGGGTGAGGAGTGATGTTATTTACATGGGACTGTATGTTGGAGAAGTGGACGGGAGGAGAGAGATATTATTTACATGGGACTTTATTTTGGAGGCAGAGAGACGTTATTTAGACTAGTAATAGTTCACCTGCATAAAATAACTGTTATGGCATTATTTACTTCTGCATTCAAGGCTTTTTGTCAGAATCTGTGACAGAAGCCCTGAAAGTAGCCTCTAGCAGATGTGAATAAGCCCTTAACATTATTTAGACCTATGTATTATACTCAAAAATGGTAAGAGGAGTATTTTTACTCTACTGGAAACAATGTTGTGCAGCCTCTGCTCACCCCAAATTGTATCAGTAAAATCTACAAATCACAGAGACCTCACAAAGCTACATAGATGTAAGTATAAAAATAGTTATGGGGTCAGTAAAAAAAATAAAATATTCAAGTTTATTTTTTTCAGTATTCAAACAGAACGAAGAGCACATAGGAAACACCATATCCAAGAGAAATGCCCCCATTGAGATGGAAATACCCCTTTAAGGTTTTTTGGTGCATTTTCATCCTTTAGATTGTTTAGTTCTTGGCACTGGCGATCTGTCCACAACCAGTTTATCATTAGGTTGCATTTTAAATTTTTTTTTTTATCAAGTGAGGCACAACTAAAGTATGTATCTATAACTGTATGTCAATTTTGCTTACTTAAATAAAAAGATTTTACGAAACAAAACCTCTTACTGCATAGAAAATAAACCTGTAAACACTCATTTTACCTTTGTGGGGTCAATAATTCCCTTTTCTACCATGTTAACATATTCACCAAGCATAGCATCATATCCGATTTCAGGATCACTCTGCAGAATTTTTTCAACCACCAATGAACCTTCTACACCAGCATTCTTTGCAATTGTCATGGCAGGAATTTTCAATGTTCTTCTAACAATTTCAATTCCTTTAAAGACAATAAAAATAGTTTTTTTTTTTTTAAATGACGGACTTAGAAGGCTTAATATATATATATATATATATATATATATATATATATATATATATATATATATATATATATATATATATATATATATATATATCTCTATCTATATCTATCTATCTATCTATGTATATCTATCTATGTATATGTATGTATGTATGTATGTATGTATGTATGTATGTATGTATGTATGTATCTATCTACACATACATACATACACAAACTAAATGTTGTGAAAGAAATCATACACATCATTAAACTAAATTACCTATTTTCTGGTCTTCATTTGAAGGAGTCAAAGAATCCAGTGCAGGGATGCAACGTAATAAGGCACAACCACCTCCCAACACAATACCTTCTTCTACAGCAGCTCGGGTTGCATTTAATGCATCAGTTACTCTGTCTTTTTTTTCATTAACCTCAACATCACTGGTTCCACCAACCTGTGGTACAAAAATGTATATATAAAGCTAAAGAAATATACAAAACATTATGAAGCATTTATCAAGACAGGCATTTAATAAGGCCTTGCGCTGGGGGTGGATCTGCCGAAGTTATGTAAAGGCTGCAGTGATACATAAGCCCCTGGCCATAGGTTTACACACCGCGACTGGATGCTCAGTGTTGGAGTGGAGAAACTAACAAAAATTGGGGTTGAGAGCGGAAAACACCTTTAAAAAATGGGTATGCCACGATTTGTCACTGATGGTCTATCCTCAGGGTAGGACACAAATACCCAATTAGAAGAGGTTCAATAACACACCCCTGCCAATCAGCTGTTACAGCTGTTACTGTTTTGTGAGCCTTTTTTGCATTTTTTTTTTATTTAAAGAGGCTCTGTCACTAGGTTGTAACCTATGTATTTAAATACATAGGTTACAAGGCTTAGTGACAACTTTCAAAATCATACCTTTCATGCAGAGTTCTGCGCAGCGGTCGCGTAGAAATTTAAACTTTAAAAAGTATGCAAATGAGCCATCGGAGCCTCTTTCCTCTGGAGCACCGCTCCTTCACCGCCCCCCCCCGGGGCCCAAGGCACGTCCCCTGTCTCTAATCACGCCCCTTTCTGTATTTGATAGACACGCCCCTTTCTGTATTTGATAGACTGGTAAGTCTAGCACTGAACTCTCGCGCATGCGCCCTAAAATTTTCCCGGCGCATGCGCAGTAGCGCTTGCAGTGTCTACACTGCAAGCGCTGTCTTCTCTTCTGCGCACGCCGTTACTCCCGGGACTAGCGAAGTGACGGCGCGTGCGGGTGAGGAGGACGGAAGCGGATGCCTGCGCCCATGCGAGCGCAGGGGAGCCGAGCGCTACAGTGCTCGTTACGAGCGCGTTCGCTCATCTCTAATAATAATAATATATAATAATAAATAATATATATAATAAATAAAATTAAAAAAAAAAAAATATATATAATGCTTACCACATTTGTATATTTATAAAAAAAAAGGGAAGGTGGTCAGAGAAACGCAAAGATAGCTACCTTTAGAACAGCTACACCATCAGAAAGCTTAGCCAGCCTCTCATTTAACTTTTCCTTTTCATAGTCACTATTTGTAGATTCTAAATGGTCTTGAATTTCTTGAATTCGTTTCTCTATTTGAGCCTTGTCACCTCTTCCTTTTAGAAGCATACTATCATCTTTAGTAACAATAACTTCCCCCACTTTTCCAAAGTCATGTGGCTGAATGTCTTCAATATTCAAATTTAAACCATCTTCTCCGAATACCTAATGAAACAAAAAATGACACACAGATCATTTAATTTCATCATTTAATTATACTTTGTATAGATGTAGCTACTTTACCAAAGTGGAAAAAGGGACTCAATGATGATCAGGTGTTGAACTACTCAAGTCATTACATTAAAAGCTATGGACACATTTGACAAGGAAAAGGAGTTTTTTTTTTCTCATCTGTTAAAGGGGTTGTCCGAGTTATGACAAAAAAATATATAGCACTGTAAATCTGATGGGCAGCAATATATAACTAAGTTAAGCAAGTTTTAGGCAAAAAAAAAAAATCCATATTTCCTCATTTCCCTGGTTCTCTTCTGGTCTTTGTTTACATGCAATAACAACAATCTCAGCCCCTCCCCCTCTCTGCAAAGGGAATGAATACAAGTGCTGAGTGACATGTCTGCCTGCTGGAATACTCAGCAGCATGTTGTTTGTGTAGTCCCAGCTGTACAATGACACTGCTAATACATACAGGAATTTCTCCCTACCTGTTCTTGTACAATACAATTCCTCTATAGCTCCTTGCCCAGCATTTGTCTCCTCTCACTGCTGCAGCTACTGTTTGTTGTAAAGCCTTGAGCCCTCAGTGTGTTCTGGCTGAAGGGGTTAGTGTTTTATCTGAAGGAAACCAGGGAGAGAGAAGATAGCAGGAGCCCGGCAAAGAAAGGGGGCGTGGCCAGTGACGTCTCGTGTACAGACTGTTATCTGAACTCTGAGGCTTGTGAACGAAACATCACAGAGCAGAGAGATAAGGTGACATCACACAGGTCATGTGACCCTCAGTCAACTCTGAGAAACCAGCAGCTCTACAAACACAAACTATATGGGAAAGTTGTTATACCTGACAAGTTAGAAACCTATAAAGAACAAAAAAATAACTCGGACAACCCCTTTAAATCATTTTCTTGCTCGAGTCATTGGGGGCCGAAGAAGACTGTGCTGCCACTAGGAGGTGACATTAAGTGAAAAAAAGTTTGCTCCTCCCATCAGCTATACCCATCCTGCAGACACTCCAACTGGGTGCTTCTTGGGTGAAAACGGATTAGTGAAGGTAAATCGCAGAACTAGATGAAGTCAGAACCACAAACTGTGGGACACATCCTAAGAAATCAGCTGGGTAGGAACGTTGTCCCTTAATGAACGTAGCAAGATTATTATTTTACAGGTTAGAACAAAAATTCTATTTTATCACTCATGCCATTGGGGGACAACAGAGGGATATTCCAAAGCAGCCCCGGGGGTGTGGGGAGACAAGACTATAGCCTACCCAGTAAAGCTGGGAGCCGAGCCCAGGAACCGGGATGTAACTAGAGAAGATCCAAAAAGAACAGGGGGCCAGATTGTGGTCCAACAAATGCATACAGTGGCAAAAATGAACAGCAGGCTCACAAGGATAAGACATGCAGAACCATGCCTACTAAGCTAAGGAGATCAGATGCCGGTGTATGCCAGCATGATGCAGTGGCTGTAGTGCATCATGCGGTAGCTCTGCCTCCCTCCCGCCGTGTGTGATCGGCCTTGCAGCCCGCCTAGAGTTCCGACGGCCCAGGGTTCCTGCGGCTGGCGCCCACGTCATGGTGGTGAAAAGCTTCAGGCAGCCCCTGCTTTGGAGCCCCAACCCTGTGGCAACGCCCGATATAGGCGGTTGATGTCGGGGGCGCCGGTGACCGGGGGGAAAGGAGCTATGGAGATCTCAACGATGCTGATGTTCATGGGTTTGCTAATATGGAGTGGCAGTGCCTGGTTGAAGATTGGTACTCCCTAGAGATGGTGTTAAGTGTGAGGTGGTGGCTGAAGCTGCCGGATGGGCTGCTCTTCTTGTTCTGCTACGGACTGCGTGGAGTGGAGGAGGGATGAGATCCAGCTATACTGGTGTCTGCTGGTGTTTATTATCTGCCTGAATATACAGCGAGGAGAGAGTGCTGAAAGGTGTGCTGCAAGAAAAGTGGAATGGTATTGTTTCCTGGTTACTAATCCTGGATGAAATAGTGTCTTATTTGAAAGGAACTAATGTAATTAACCCAGTAACCAGCAACTAATATACCCTGGATAGCTAAGAGACCCAAAAGGTTGATTTTTGATATAGGAGAAAACCTTAAAGGGGTTGTCTCACTTCAGCAAGTGGCATGTGCCATGTAGAAAAATGTATTATAAGCCACTTTCTAATGTATTGTGGTTCTCCATATTGCCTCCTTGGCTGGCAGGATTCATTTTTCCATCACATTGTACACTGCTCGTTTCCATGGTTACGACCACCCTGCAATCCATCAGTGGTGGCCATGCTTGCACACTATAGGAGAAAGCGCTGGCCTCTCTGGTGGCCGAGACCACAGGAGTCAGAATACACCGGTGCTTTAACCTACAGTGTGCAAGCACGACCACTGCTGCTGGATTGCAGGGTGGTCATAACCATAGAAACGAGCACTGTATAATGTGATGGAAAAATGAATCCAGCCAGCAAAGGAAGCAATATGGACAATCACAATACATAAGTGTCTTGTATTAACTTTCTCTACATGATACATGCCACTTACTGAGGCGATACCACCCCTTTAATGATCTAATTGGAAACATCTTGGATTAGCCCTACTAACTGTGATGTAATCTGCTCCTAAACCATTACCGTCTGTTATAATATATTGGATTTGGGTATAACCCCCAGCATTTTATTGTTTTGTTAGACATTTCTTGGGGTCAGTCTTATGTTTTAAGGAGACCTATTGTGGCAATAGTTAAGAAGGACGATAAAGAGAAAATGGGGGAGCAGAGGAGGTCAGGAGGATATGGTTCCTCAAAACAAGACTTGTCTAAAACAAAGGTGGATCGGGAAAATAAACTAGATAGATTTCTCCAAGCCTCAATAAATAAAGGCCATCTAATACACAAAGTAAAATTGGGGCTTAGATTAGTGCTATTAAGGACACAGAGGTCTTAGAGGTTATGACACCAACTCAGACAGACATCTCACAATCTCCCATATTAGCGGATATTATGTAAGCTGTGAATAAATCCAATAATGTGTTGGAAATGAGAACAAAGCAGATGGGAGAATTAAAATCTTAAGTGCAGCTGATTGGAGAGGATTGCAGGAAAGTCAGTGAAAGAGTAATGAGGCTGAACAAAGAATAAGTGACCTGGAGGACCAGGTTTGTGAAGAAAATTACAGATTTGCAAGATTGAGAGAGGAGGTCAAATGTTAGGCTCATAGGAATAGCTGAAAATATGGAGGGTCCAGTTGTACGCTTTATATTCAGAACTGGATTACTGAGGTGGTGGGGGTAGAAAACCTATCCAATCTGTTCACAGTTGAGAGAGCACATGGGATACCAGCTAGAAACTTGACTGGTAACTCTCCATGGACAATAATAGCAAAAATTATGCCCTTTAAGGATAGAGATACCATCATGTGCAAAATAAGATCAATGGATTTAGCGAAAATTAATGGATCAAGGGTGTTAATATTTCCAGACTATTCTACTACTACTACTCAAAAAGAGAGAAAGAAATTTGTTGATGTAAAATGTAGACTTCGCCGAGCTGACATTGCTTATTCACTGTTGTATCCTGCTGAACTAAGAGTTGTGTTGAAGGAAAGGACTTGTTTATTTTCTTCTTCACAGGAAGCAGATAAATGGCTGGAATTAAGGCTGGGCGATTAATTGAATTCGATTAATTTGCCAATTGCAAGCCTCACGATTTTATTTTTTAGGAAAATCGTGAATTCGATTTTCCTAAAATGGCGCCCGACATATAAAATAATAAAAAAAAATCTCTCACCTGTCCTGCGCCGCGGCTCCGCTCCGGTGTCCGGCGCTGCGCTGCACTGTCCTGACCGCGTACAGCGTCAGGACGTAGTGCGCGCACTCTGACTTGACGCTGCACGCAGTCAGGTGACAGTGCAGCGCCGGGAGAAGAAGAGGGGCGCCAGACGTGGAGCAGAGCCGTGGCGCAGGACAGGTAAGTGATTTTTTTTATTATTATTATGAAGGTGGCTGCTCTGAGGTCTGGAGGGGGCACCTTGGGCTGCTCTGAGGTCTGGAGGGGGCACCTTGGGCTGCTCTGAGGTCTGGAGGGGGCACCTTGGGCTGCTCTGTGGTCTGGAGGGGGCACCTTGGGCTGCTCTGAAGTCTGGAGGGGGCACCTTGGGCTGCTCTGAAGTCTAAAGGGGATACTTTGGGCTAATGTGAAGTCTGAAGGGGGCACAGTGGGCTAATCTGGGGTCTGATGGGGCACAATGGACTGATGTGGGGTAGGAAGGGGCATAATGGGCTGATCTGAGATCTGATGGGGGCACAGTGGGCTGATCTGAGGTCTGATGGGGGCACAGTGGGCTGATCTGAGGTCTGATGGGGGCACAGTGGGCTGATCTGAGTTCTGATGGGGGCACAGTGGGCTGATGTGAGGTCTGGTGGGGCCACAGTAGCCTTTTTTTATTTTTTTTATATTTTTACTAACGTAAGAATCAAGATTTAAATCGTGAATCGTCCAAAAAAAAATAAAAAATTTTTTTTTGGCCATATCGCCCAGCTCTAGCTGGAATCTTTGGGAATATAAAAGGTGGCGGTGCCTTCTGCGCTCTCCTTTATAATATTTAGTGGAAAGCAGTAAATGGCAGTTATTGTCTACAGGTGCGATGGACCTCACGCTAGGATGTTAAAATTCCACGGCTTGCGATCGGTACACTAAGTGAGGATCGAGGAAAGTGGGGTATGGGTAAAAGTGCAGGACTTTTTTTGTTTTTTTTTGGTTAGGTTTAATTTTAAATGTGTACAAAAAAAAAAAAAAAAAAGTATTTGTCATGGAATGTAAGAGGGCTGGGAAATGAAGGCAAAAAATGTTGCCGTTTTTACAGTTATTGGTAAATATCTCCCAGCTAGAATATGTTTTTTGAAGACTCATATGACAAGTGACAAACTTGGTCTCTTTAAAAGGAAATGGATAGTTCACCAATTCTACTCTGTTCACAGTGGTTACAGCTATTCTTATTCATAAAAGACATAATGTTCATTAAACTCTGAAAAAGTGGATGCAGAGGGGCGATATGTCTTTCTGTATGGGCAGTTTGAGAGTATAAAATATGTAATTGCAGGGGTTTATATTCCGCTACCTTACTTGCATGAGGTGCTGTTAAAACTATACAAGTTCTTACAGGATAAATCTAATTGCTGGGGAGTGGCCGGATGCTAAGACGGATGCCTGTGCTTAGATCTCTGTGCCTTGAGGTTATAAGCGGCTCACAGCAATCCTCCTAAACAACTCCTTTAGCTTGAAAAAGCTCTCCCAGGATCACAGAAGCCTCTGTGCAATTTTTGATGATGACCAGAGGGAAGAAAAAGGGCACTAGCCCTACAAAAATGATAGTGTTCTTCCCCCTAGCTCCGGGCCCAGCGCAAGATGTAGGTGGCTCCCGCAAGGCAGATGGTGCACACTGTTCCACACCAAGCACTTCCAGCTCAGACTCAACTAAATCGTCGCCTGTAAAAGATTAACAATAGAAAGTTTGTCTCCACTCGATTACAGCAACCAGGGGCTGATGAATACAGGCTTAATATCCCCATCGCCTGATAAAAGCGAGGCCCAAAAGGAGCTATATCAATAGCAACTCTTCAAAGCATGTTTAAAGACTTAGAATCCATGTTAAGAGTTTAAAGAAACTATTGCAACTGTACACACAGATCTGGTCTCTATAGGCCGGGAACACACAGCCCGCTTGGAGGAGAAAATGCAGGGTTTGTATATGCACAAAATTCTCTGGTGGATGGCCATAATGCAGTAGAAGATGACTTAGCCCTGATCAAACTTGCAGACCTAGAAAATCGCCCTAGGCATAATAAAATCAGATTCCGAAATGTTCCAGAGACTGTACATGACACAACTCAAAAAATTTATTATTGACCTAATGGAGGCATACTTACCTGAAACACCAAGCTCTGTATTAATTATTGACAGGGCCCAAAGTCCACAAGCCTAGATCACTAATAGTAATGATACCCAGGGATGTTCTTGCAAGAGTACATTTCTATCACCTTAAAGAAGCTGTAATGAAAGCAGCTCAGACCAACCAGAAGGTACCAGAAAGATTCAAAAATGCTGCATTATGCACAGATTTATCACCAGCGGCAATAACCAGAAGAAGAGAATTTACCTAATACACTAAAGCAATGAGGCAAAATAATGTACCCTATAAATGGGGTTAAGCTGTTATTAAAGCTGATTGTACGCTTTAATAACAATACTCATGTAATTTCTTCTCCTACTGAAGCTGCTGAGGCTCTTTTGAAATGGAATATCACATCACACAGGAAGGAGACAATTTAAAAAAAATTGCTTCTTGTTGGATAGAAAATACTTTACCTTCTGTCCATAGAATCACTAGAGAAGTGGACAACAACTGCTGGTTTAAGGGTTCTTGGGCTTCTCCACAACTGGGACATATGGTTGAATGACACTAGGTGTAGAATACCCAGAGACTCATATTAGGAAATTAGTCTCGCTCCATTTATAGCCATGAATCCTTATTGTGATACTTTAATATTGTATCTACATTTATGCCCAGAATCCCCCCCCCCCAACTCCATGTACCTATTCCCTCCCCCCTTACCCCTAGAAACATCATGTGATCCTTCCTCCAAATATTTTGTAATCATGTAATTATTAACCCAAATCTAGCACTACTTCTGTTGACATTTGTAATTGTCTTTATTACTCAAAACCTATTGTTAAAAAAAAAAACAAAAAAACACTGAATTGCCCAATTATTACTAATGGGTGATTTCAACTGTACTATGGATGAGGAATTAGATAGATTTACAAAAAGTGATAGATTAAGAACGGGGAATTAAAGAGGTTGGTGCAAGAATTTGGATGGGGGGGGGGATATATGGAGGATCCATAAACAGTTAATGAAACAATTATCCGACTATAGTAAAACCTACGATTCCTTTTCCAGGATCGATTTGGCATTCGGTAATTGGGCGACTCTTCAAAGAAAAGTGGTGGTCTCATATGAGCCAAGAGGCATCTCAGACCATTCCCCAGTTTTGTTAAAGGTATGTCTAAGTGTAGAACGGGAAAATGCTGCTCATAAACTCTATTTGGTTAACCCTATATGGTTTGATCTAATGAAGCGAGAGTGGCAACTTGAAAAAGACTTGTTTCTTTTTTGAAACAAATAAAGTCTCAGTGGGGGTAAACATGGTCTTGGGATGCAGCTAAGGCTTATGTGAGAGGACTGCTAAATAAAAAGATTATCCAGTTAAAGAAAGGTTTCAAGAGAAAAGAGAAGGCTTTAGTGACAACAATGGCAAAAGCCAAGCACTGGATAATTAATAAATAAAACTGAGGAAACAATAGAAGCCTGAGCGACAGCGGTCAGTAACTATGATAATTAACGGAAAAAGCGCAGATTGGATTTATTTAGTAAGTCTAAATACTATTGGGAAGGTGGTAGACAAGGTAATACCTGTCTAAAATAGCTAAAAATAAGGACATGACCACAAATATATATTTGATTCGAGATACTGAGGGTATTATACATAACGATCCAGATAAGATTTCTGGGAGATTAATATTCCTAAAAAGTATTATTCAACAGGCGGAATTGCATCAACCTATATCAATGAAGGAGGTATTATCGGCAATAGCTGAAACTCCATCAGGTAAAGCAGCAGGTCCATTTGGCCTGCCCACAGAACTATATAAAAGAGTTTTTGGGGCAAAAAGGTTATTGGACGTTTTCCTACAGGCAACCTGTTTCGATGATTATTTTAATCCCTAAAGAGGGTAAGGATAGTTTGGATCTTCGTTCATATTACCTGATCTTGCTAATGAATAATGATTGTAAGATACTGGCTAGAATACTGGTGAAGAGATTGAAGGGGGCGATTTCGAAATAAGTGCATAAAGATCAAAATGGATTTAATCCTGGAAGATCCACATCCTTGAATCTCTTCAGGGGTTTTGCTAATATTCAACTGACAGTGAAGGATAGTGGACCCCGTTCCATTCTCTCATTGGATGCATCAAAAGCCTTTGACAGTGTAGAATAGGAGATTTTGGGTTGATTTGATTCAGGCCGGGAAATTATAAAGTGGCTGAGGATAATGACCCAAGAGGGAGAATATCTGTTAATGGACAACTTTCTGAGAGTTTTATTGTAAAGGTTATGAGAGAGGGATGTCCTCTCTCCTCTACTTTTTGCCCTCGTTACTGAACCATCGGCTATTAAGATCAGAGAGTCTTTGAGGGGTTTGGAGTGAGGGGGAGGGAGGACAAAAAAAAAATATCGTATGCAGATTCTCTTCTTTTTTCTTGGTGATACCGATAGGGATCTAAGATATATTATGGAGGTATTGGGAGAATTTGGTAACTATTCAGGCATAGTACTTAACTAGAGTAAGTCAGCACTGCTCCCGTTGATAAGAGTGATAAGTGATAATCTAATATATAAAGCTGAGTGTATATATGTCTGCTAAAGGAATCCACACCGTTGCAGCTACAATCACGAAATTTGGCACATAGGTACACCAGGTGTCCGGGAAAGTTTTACAACAGGTCTCGGCTCTCCAGGACATACCGTTCCTGAGATATTCCACAAAAATGCATTAGCCAATAGAAACCTGGTCACATGACCCTTATCAGCCAATAAAATATCGCATGGTAGAAGAGAAGATAGGATCCTTTCTTTAGGCGCTGTCGTCAGACACGGAACTACACTGTAAGTTATTGATGTAGCATAAGTAATTTATTAAAATAATGTCTACGCGTTTCAGAGGTACAATGCCTCCTTCATCAGGACAATAGTATTCAACCATACAATCAACAGTGCATTTTAAAAGTGCCATTTTGGCGCCAAGGAGAGCAGGAGGAGTGGGAATGGGCGTGTGTAAGGTGATTGACAGTATCTGTCAAAACTAGAATGCAATAAATAGAATCACAATATATGTGTATATTGATAATAACAGGGAAAATAGGGTAAGATAAGACAAAGATTTAGTGGAGTAAAAAGAATAATAAATAAAATAAATAGAGTATCATTGTATGGGTGCAGGTATAAACTGGTAAAAGACATCGTAATGCTGCATATAAGAAAGAAACTTGCCTGCTGCTATAGTAGTTCGGTTTGCGTCTTCTGAGCGCAAAATAACAAGTTTAATAATAGTATCGAGTCAGATGGAAGTTACGGAGGGGCCAGCGAATGTTGCCGCGTAGTCTCGCAATACGATAGGTTTTGGTCACCATCAGTAGCGGGACTATTGGGATATTAGCGTCTCTCTTTGCGTACGCAAACGGGACTAAAGGGATGTTAACTTATTTATTATCTATTGGTATGGTAGAGAGATAGCTAATTTTGATAGCGGGACTCGTGGGAACTTAGGGTATCTCTCTGTGTACCAGACAAATATCACCAGTGTGGGGAGACAAAAGCTTTATTCAAGATCTTTGTCAACGCGTTTCGAGGGTAGAACATCCATGTAAATCCTGATTATAATTAGTGAACTCCTGGAGCACTTTTGCCAATGATGACACCGCTTTATAAAAGCATGCTACATGAGAAAGAGCGGCGACATAACATGTTAATCACTTATGGTCAGATGACCACCTCATTTTTTCCATGGTATCCTTTATATCCCGGTAGCTGTTTCGCTATGTATATAACTGTCCAGCCAAATGTAAAATTTCTCAGTCAATTAACTTATACTTTAAGCAGAGTGAAATGGCGGATGAAAAAAGTTTGTGTGCATCTTAGGGAGGGAGTGAAAAATGGGCATGATAAGTAAACGGAGATTAATTTCATCAACTTCGTTTCTAGACAAAATGCCCAATCTAACCCCCTCCTCCAAGACATATGTATTTTCTCCGTATGACTTCAGTGGGTTCCATGTCCAATTTGTGGTAAACCTTTTCATTATTTAGCATTTTCATGATCTTTTACATATAGGGTACAATCTAGAATAATTATGAACCCCCTTTGTCTAAAATTTTCAACACCACATAATGATTATGGTCTGCATGATGACTAAGTGTTCGTCTAATATCCGTGATCTGTATCTTTATTTATGCTACTTTAGTTTCCTCATGTTCAAATTACTAAGCTCATTAAAGGGTTTCTGTCACCAGAAATCACCCTATTAAACCAAGTGTCATTTGCAATGAGCAAATGACACTTGATAACAGTAATGTTAGTCTCATATTTCTCCGTCCAGCAGTTTAGCCAAAAAATACGTTTTTATAATATGCAAATGACCTCCCCTAGGTGCAGTAGGCGTGAACCTGCACCTAGGAGAGGCCGTAATAACGCCTCTTACCACGCCTCCGTATCGCTGATTGACAGGGCCGGGCAGCCAGCTCTTTCGGCTCCCGGCCCTGTACGATCTCGAAATCCCGCGCCTGCGCACTGCAGTAGTACATCCGCGCACGCGCGTTGAGAGCCGGCGGCCGCCCGGGTCCCGGCTCCTTCGTGCGCGGATGTACTACCGGAGTGCGCAGGCGCGGGATTTCGGGATCGTACAGGGCCGGGAGCCAAAAGAGCTGGCTGCCCGGCCCTGTCAATCAGCGCTACGGAGGCGTGTTAAGAGGCGTTATTACGGCCTCTCCTAGGTGCAGGTTCACGCCTACTGCACCTAGGGGAGGTCATTTGCATATTATAAAAACGTATTTTTTGGCTAAACTGCTGGACGGAGAAATATGAGACTAACATTACTGTCATCAAGTGTCATTTGCTCATTGCAAATGACACTTGGTTTAATAGGGTGATTTCTGGTGACAGAAACCCTTTAATTTGTGTGAGCATTCAGATACTATAGCATTCCACGGTGAGACAAAAACATCATTAAAAACATTGGATGGAATCTGCATATTCGTAATTCTCTTGGTATCATTTGTTTTTCTCTATATGATTTTAGGGTCGTACAATCCCACCACAGTTGACCTTTGCGTTAGTAATTTCTTGAATCCTTTTGACTTTCAATTGCATATTTATGTCCTCACCCAAACTGCTTTTGCTCATGTTAGAGAATATCTCTGCCACTCCATTTAATCTCTCTGGTATATCCATTTGTCCAGACATGATTGGGTCCATATCGCACACCGGTATATAAGGCTCCCTTCACACTGGTGTTACTCGTTCCGGCAGGGGAACAGCCTGCCGGATCCGTAAGTACAGTGTACATCCATGAGCGGCCGAAGTCCGCCCGGCAAAATTAACTGTAATGGGAAGCGGCATAGATCCGGCTGCAGCACGACAAATATGCTGAGAGGCGGTCAGATGTACGCCGCTCCCCATTATAGTGAATGGGGCCGGGCAGACTTCCAGCAGCTCATGGATGTGCACTGTAGTTACGGATAAGCAGGCTGCTGGAACGAGCAATGCCAGTGTGAAACAGGCCTAAGTTAAAAAACCTCAAAGATTATAGTCAAAGACCAGGTGGAACCATAGTTTAAGTAGTATATACAAAATTGGGGTCATGCACAATCCGTACGCTATATCTCACAAAAGTAAGCACACCCCTCATTTTTGTAAATATTTTCTATATCTTTTCATGGGACAACACTGAAGATACAATGTAAAGTAGTCCGTGTACAGCTTGTATAACAGTACAAATTTGGTGTGCTCTCAAAATAACTCAACAAAAATGTGTATAACCCTAAGTAGAAATGGCCAAATTGGGCCTAAAGTGTCAGTATTTTGTGTGGCTACCACAACTTCAGCACTGCCTTAACTCTCTTGGACATGGAGTTCACTAGAGCTTCACAGGTTGACACTGGAATCCTCTTTCACTGCTCCATAATGACATCAAGGAGCACCATTAGGGCCCTTGCACACGTCCGTATGCGCTCCGAGACATACGGTCCGTGAGCGGGCCATATGTCCCGAAGCGGCATAGATTGTGCACACGGGAGCACACAGCATCATAGATTACTATGATGCTGTGCACTTCGGGACGCCTGCGGGACTATTGTCCCGCACTCATATGATCAATAGTCCCGCGGGGCGCCCGAAGTGCACAACATCATAGTAATCTATAATGCTGTGCGCTCCAGTGCGCATGATCTATGCCGCTCCGGGACATATGGCCCGCTCACGGACCGTATGTCTCGGAGCGCATACGGTCGTGTGCAAGGGCCCTTACCCTCAGTTTCTTTAGCAAGGCAGTAATCGTCTTGGATGCGTGTTTGGGGTGGTTATTTTAGAATATTGCCCTGCGGCTCAGTTTCTGAAGGGAATCATGCTCTGTTTCAGTATGTCACAGTACAAGTTGGCATTCATGGTTTCCTCAATGAACTGTAGCTCCCCACAGCCAGCAGCACTTATGTATCCCCAAACCATAATACTCCCACCACCATGCTTGACTAAAGTGAACGAGGGGCACAATGGAGGAGCCAATGTGAAAAGTGAGGCCCTCTGAGTATAGGATGCCAAATTTAAATATCCAAAAGTTCTCCCTCCTAGCAAGTGAACCCAGTTTGTTTGGATGTCGTGAGGAGATCTGTTCAAGGCGAGTTATATTTAACAGGTTGGGATTGGACTATGGTGGATAGAAAAGTGCCTGGACACACTGTGTAGTTGATATGCCATTTTTATTTTGCTCCTATGTGTATTGATACGCTTTCGTAGGGACGGAGATGCACATCCTACATACTGAAGTCCACATCGGTATTCTAGTACATACACCCCATATTCTGAGGAGCATTTTTCGGCAGCAAAGGCATTTAGACACATTCAGGGTGCCCCTTTTTCCTCCACTTGCACCCCCAGAACAAACACTACATATAATTATCACAAACAAAAAGCCCTCACATAATATCATATAATGCACATTCGCGTATTGATCCCCAGAATGTTTCCCCAAATTTAAAGACAACTTACAACTCCACCAGAAGAAACTGCCATGTCCTTTAACTGATTCTTTCTGTTATCTCCAAAACCTGGGGCTTTCACAGCGACCACTTGAAGACCAACCTTTAATCTAAAAACACAGAATACTATTAAAACACCATCACACAATGCATATAGGTATGAGCTGTTATATTTCTGCATATTTAACATATATGTATGGATTAATACACTAAAAGAGTACTCCTCATTGCACAATGTACAGGTTTTTGACTGGAGACAGAGTCGCAGAGAATAAATTTTACATTATAACAGACACTGTTAGACCACTTCCAGACAATTCTAGTGTGGCAGCATTTTAGCTTTGAATATGGTTCAGTAGAGCTTGCTGAAGCTCCACGTATGGAAGCCATAATAGCACTAAATGCTGTTGCTTTTATGGCAGTCTCAAAATGACCTTTAAAGGGTCAACTAATTACTCAACTGCACTGTGGTGTGTTATTGTGTGAAGGATAATTTTTACTATTGGTGGCCGTGATATCCAGCAATCCCACAGAAAATGCATGGAGCAATACACACATGCTTAACCTGCCACAACATTCATTCAAACAGGGAAACAGGATTGGGGGGATCCAACCGTCAAACCCCCACAGATCAGATAGTTAGCCCTTAACCTGTGGATGGTGTATAACAAACTTTCCAAACTCCTTTAAGATATTCAGTAACTAACGTTGCCAGAAAATGAACGTGTGATATTTTATTTTATGGTGATCTTTACCTGTTTAACACTAGGGTACTCAAAGCTTCCCCATCAACATCTTCAGCGATTATAACCAAGGGTTTGCGGTGTGCATTTGCAATTTCAAGAGCAGGCACTATTGACTGCACGCTGGAGATCTTTTTTTCACTAAGTAAAAGATAAGCATCCTGGAATTCACATTTCTGACCTGAAAACATTACACAATATTCAGATTAAAACATAAAACTCACACCTGAAAGAGTACGTTAATTGCAGCCCAGAACAACAGGCTCTATGACTAATTTCCCTCCTTGTCACAGGAAAATGTTCAATTAGTTGATGCCCCGATTAGGCTTGAGATCAGTGTGGCTAATTGTAAGGCTTCTGCCCCAAATTGTTTACCGCTGTAAACTATACCAACAACCCAATGAATATTTAGCACTTATGTATGATGAGTTACTTATTTAAACACCCAAACCACCTTGAAGAGGTTCTCTCACTAAAGCAAATTGTATCACATAGCAAAAGTTAATACAAAGCATTTACTAAGTGTACTGTGGTTGTCCATATTGTTCCTTTGCTGGGTAGATTAATTTTGTGTTGCTATTATGTCATGTGTTACAATCATGACCTGTTGCATAGAAATATGTGTGTACTTAATCATGCAATTCATGGAGTCTCAATATTGTCTTAATATGGATTGTGCTGAATGTGGGGTTTTATCCAGTGTAATCTTTATCTGGCTCCTAAAAAAGATTTATATATATCTAATGTGACCTTTGGTGTGCATCTACTTGGGCATGTACTTTCTTTAGGTACTATAATTGCATGCAGTCTGCACCCACAAATATATCTTCGTGGTGCCCGGTGTTTTTCACTTCCCTATCGTCAGCATAGGTCATCAACATCAGATTGGAGGGTCTGACTCCCGCCACCCCTGCCGATCAACTGTTTGAAGAGAAAGCAGCACTTGTATGATCCTATTCAAGTAAATGGGAAAAGTGCTATTCCTTTAAAGTGAATGGGATGGCTTAGGTGTATGTGCAGCTCACTGCTGCAGTGATGGCGAGCAGGTCAACAATGAAGAAAAAGGCAGCGCTCGTATGAGCTTTTAATTCAAACAGCTTGTCAGCAAGGGGGTGCCAGGTGTCGGCGTCACTGCAATCTGATACTGATGATCTATCATAAGGATAGGACATAAATATTTAAAAAAGCGCACAACCCCTTTAATGACAACACAATCATTATTTTAGTGTTTATTTTTGACAGAAAAGGAATGCGAAGATCACCCGTGTGCCTAACTAGGATGCATGTTGACACCATGACCCACGCATTTACCAGCTTGGTATCACAGCCCAGCCTCATTTACTTCAAAGGAGCCGAGCTGCACCAAGGCAATGTGATCAATTAATGTGACATCACATGGCCTAGGGAAAGCGGAGATAAGGCTGTGGTACAACTGCGAGTGATGCTGCCTTCTCAAACTGCTAATTGTCAGGTTTCTGGGGACCTCAGGAATTATTTAAATGCGACATGGCATCTAAAACCAATCTCTGCCAATTCCATATTTAGCTATTTGTCTGCTGTGTGCCCATACAGCAGGCTACAAGCACATACGGGGTGTTTCCTGAATGGGGAGAAAATGGGGAACACATACTTGGGTGAATTTTCTCCTTTAACCCCTTGTAACATAGTAACAGTTTATAAGGCCGAAAAAAAGACATCTGTCCATCCAGTTCCACCTGTTTTCCTACAAGTTGATCCAGAAGAAGGCAAAAAACCCCTGTGCGGTAGAAACCAATTTTCCTCACTTTAGGGGAAAAAATTCCTTCCCGACTCCAATCAGGCAATCAGAATTACTGCCTGGATCAACAACAACCCATATCTAGTAACTATAACCTGTAATATTATTACCCTCCAGAAATACATCCAGGCCCCTCTTCGTGAACTTACCATCACCACCTCCTCAGGCAGAGAGTTCCATAGTCTCACTGCTCTTACCGTAAAGAATCCTCTTCTATTTTTGTGAACAAACCTTCTTTCCTCCAGGAGTAGAGGATGTCCCCTCGTCATGGTCACTGTCCTTGGGATAAAGAGATCATGGGAGAGATCTCTGTACTGACCCCCGATATATTTATACATAGTTATTAGATCTCCCCTTAGTCGTCTTTTTTCTAAAGTGAATAACCCTAATTTTGATAATCTTTCTGGGTACTGTAGTCCACCCATTCCAGCTATGACTAGTTGCCCTCCTCTGAACCCTCTCCAGCTCTGCTATGTCTGCCTTGTTCACAGGAGCCCAGAACTGTACACAGTACTCCATGTGCGGTCTGACTAGTGATTTATAAAGTGGCAGGACTACGTTCTCATCACGGGCATCTATGCCCCTTTTGATGCAACCCATTATCTTATTGGCCTTGGCAGCAGCTGTCTGACACTGGTTTCTGCAGCTTAGTTTGCTGTTCACTAAAATTCCTAGGTCCTTTTCCATGTCAGAGTTACCCAATGTTTTACCATTTAGTATGTACTGGTGACTTGCATTATTCCTTCCCATAAGCATAACCTTACATTTGTCAGTGTTAAACCTCATCTGCCACTTCTCTGCCCAAGCCTCCAGTCTATCCAGATCCATCTGTAGCAGTGTACTGTCCTCTTCTGTGTTAATTACTTTACACAGTTTAGTGTCATCTGCAAAAATTTATATTTTACTGTGCAAACCTTCTACAAGATCATTAATATATTGAAGAGAATAGGGCCCAATACTGACCCCTGTGGTACCCCACTAGTGACAGTGACCCAATCTGAGTATGTACCATTAATAACCAACCTCTGTTTTCTATCACTGAGCCATTTACTGACCCACATACAGACATTTTCTCCCAGGCCAAGCATTCTCATGTTATATACTAACCTTTTATGTGGTACAGTATCAAATGCTTTGGAGAAGTCCAGATATACGACATCCATTGATTCCCCGCGGTCAAGTCTAGAACTTGCCTCCTCATAGAAACTAAATTGGTTTGACATGACCGATCCCTCATGAAGCCATGCTGATATGGAGTAATTTGCTTATTTTCATTGAGGTACTCCAAGATAGCATCTCTTAGAAAACCTTCAAACAGTTTACCCAATACAGATGTTAAACTTACCGGCCTATAGTTACCGGGCTCTGTTTTTGGACCCTTTTTGAATATTGGCACCACATTTGCTATGCGCCAATCCGCATAGTGAATGACATTTTTTTTAATTTTCACAAATGTGTGCTTTGAAATGCTTTAACAAGTGTTTCTGCCTTCTGTGAGACACCCGTTTGCTGAAAATTACCCTTTCTACCACTTAATGTTCGCACAGGGGTGCTCTTTCGAAAATGGGGACACTTTTTGGGGGTTTCCACTGTAGGGCCAGCTCAGGATGTCCTTCATATGCGACATACATCCCAATTATTATTCCAGCTTACCGTATTTAATGTAGGGAGAAAAATGTGGTACGTCTTATAGGGCGAATACAAGTGAGCGCTTCCATAAGGAAGCGTTCACTTGTACGTAGGGACCCCCATCAGACCTCAGATCAGCCCACCCAGCCACTTAAAGACCATACTTACCTGTTCTACGCTGCCGCTGCCCTCCGGTCCCGCGCTCCACTATCTTCCCTGCCGGCGCGCACTATGACCTGACGCTGCAGCGTCAGGTCACAGTGCGCACCGGCAGGGAAGAGAGTGGGGCGCAGAGCGCGGGACCGGAGGGCAGCGGCAGGGCAGGACAGGTAAGTATGGTCTTTATAAGTGGCTGGGTGGGCTGATCTGAGGTCTGATAGGGGCACAAGACGCTGATCTGAGGTGTGAAGGGGGCACAAGACGCTGATCTGAGGTGTGAAGGGGGCACATACTGTTGATCTGAGGTCTGGTGGCACAGTGGGCTGATATGGGGCCATAGTGGGCTGATCTGAGGTCTGGTGGGGGGCTGATATGGGGGTCTGATGTGATGTCCTGAAATTTATGGGCAGTCTGATAAGAGGATCTGATGAAAAATATTTTTTTCTTATTTTCCTACACTAAAACCTAGGTGCGTCTTATAGGGCGCAAAAAAACCGTTAATCTGCTCTCCAAAAGCCATATGGTGCTCCTTCCACTCTGAAGCCTGCTGTGCGCCCATACATCAGTTTGTGAGCACATATTGGATTTTTCTGTAAACTCCAGAATCAGGATAATAGATTGAGTTTTGTTTGGCTGTTAACCCTTGATGTGTTGCAGGAAAAATGGATTCAAATTTAAAATCTGCTTAAAAAAAAAAAAAAGTGAAATTTTGAAATTTCATTCCCATTTTCCTTTAATTTTCATGGGACACCTAAAGGGTTAATAAAGTTTGTAAAATCAGTTTTGAATAGCTTGGGGGTGTAGTTTCTAAAATGGGGTGATTTATGAGTGATTTCGATTATGTAAGCCCCACAAAGTGACTTCATAACTGAACTGGTCCTTAAAATTAAGAAGATTTCCAAAACCCAATTTTTAAAGATTTGCTTCTAAAACATCTAAGCCGTCTCACTTCCCCCCAAAAAAATGTCATTGTCAAAATGATCCAAACATGAAGTAGACATATGGGGAATGTAAAATAATAACTATTTTTGGAGGTATTACTATGTTTTTTAAAAGTACAGAAATTGAAATTTGCTAATTTTTCTAAATTTCTTGGTAAATTTGTTGTTTTTTTTTCTAAATAAAAATGAAATATTTTGACTCAAATTTACTATTATCGGGAAGTACAATATGTGATGAGAAAACAATCTCAGAATGACCTGGATAAGTAAAGCGTTTTAAAGTTATCACCACATAAAGTGACATGTCAGATTTGATAAAAATGGTCTGGTCCTTAAGGTGAAAAATGGCAGGGTCCTGAACGGGTTAAAAGAACTAGCCAGTTTAGATGACGCGATTATCAAAATGGAGGATAAGGGGGGGGGGGGGTGAGGGGGCTATCAGTAGTAGTGATAAACATATGTATCAGGAGAAAATGATGGGCATACTGTCTGATGGTTCCACATATCAAAGGTTGGACGGTAATCCCTTGAATAATTATTAACAAGAATATATCGAGTTTTTATGCAGAGGCAGGGATTTGGAGATTGTAACACACAAACAGTTCAACTTTTTGAATGTGGAACCTCCCATTATACATGCCTTGCCTAAAGTACTTAAGGATATTAATTCTCCCCCTTTACGACCCATATTATCGGGTATAGCTTCATTGACTGAGAAGGCTGGGAGAGTGATTAGATTCCCTGCTGCAACCACTAGTAAAACGAGTACCTGGATATATAAAAGGACACCTTGGATGTTTACAGGCAGTATTAGGCCCCTATCACACGACCGAGTTTTCCGCATGGGTGCAATGCGTGACGTGAACGCATAGCACCCGCACTGAATCCTGACCCATTCCTTTCAATAGATCTGTGTACATGAGTGTTTTTTTTCACGCATCAGTTCTGCGTTGCGTGAAAATCACAGCATGTTCTATATTCTGCGTTTTTCACGCAGCCCTGGCCCCATAGAAGTGAATAGGGCTGCGTGAAAAACACATTGCATCCGCAAGCAAGTGCAGATGCAATGCGTTTTTCACTGATGGTTGCTAAGAGATTTTGTTTGTAAACATTCAGTTTTTTATCACGCGCGTGAAAAACGCATCAAAACGCATTGCACCCGCGCAGAAAGAAACTGAACGCAAATCGCAGACAAAACTGACTGAACTTGCTTGCAAAATGGTGCGAGTTTCCCTGAGCGCACCCTGAATACATCCGGACCTAATCCGTGATGCTCGTGTGAAAGGGCCTTAGAATGAGTTAACTGCAGTAATCTGTATAAACCAAGAAGTGGCGCCAATTAGTAGAAGTAATGGCCAGTGCAAAAATTGCAGGATTTTTGGTTTTAGCTTAAAGGGAACCTGTCATCTCCAAAACACCCCGTGAACTAGAGTAAGCGGTGTATAGTGTAAGTAATGCTGAATCCGAATATGTACGTTTTATCTTCATACTCACTTCCATTCTGGCGAGGTGCTCCCACAAACCAGCAGTAAAATGTACTCACTGGACTCCAGTGCTCACTCACATAATGGAGAGGACTCAAAGAAGAGTCCAGTGAGTGCATTTTACTGCAGGTTTGTGGGAGCACAGCGTCGGAATGGAAGTGAGTATGAAGATAAAACTTACATATTCGGATTCAGCATCACTTACACTTTACAACACTTACTCTAGTTTAGGGGGTGTTTCGGAGATGACAGGTTCCCTTTAAATATAAAAAAAAAAAAAAAGTGACACTGCAAATTAAAATCATAAATTATTTTAAAATATGTTAAACATAAAGGGATTAAAACAGGTCATTTTCTGATGACACATTCCCTTTAAGCTAAATTCTCATAGTGCCCTTCACACGGGCTGAGAATCCCAAAGAAAACTGTTCATAGGAACATTCGTTAGTGATGTAAATGTACAGCCGATCACCAATGAATAAGGCTTCTTTCACACGAACGTAGTTTATGTGGGATCCAAGCCGCATATTTTGCGGCTCAGATCCGGACCCATTCATTACTATGGGGCCGCAAAAGATGCGGACAGCACACAGTGTGTCGTCGGCATCCGTTGCTCCGTGCCACAGACCCGAAAAAATAATAGAGCATGTCCTATTCTTGTCAGCAATTGCAGACAAGAATAGGCATTTCTATGATATCCCCCGCATAGGCAGTCCGCAAATTGCAGAAAGCACATGGGCCGGTATCAGTGTTTTGCGGATCCGCAATTTGCGGACCGCAAAGCACAACGTACGAACTGAAAAATTTAGGAGCCAAATAAAATTTTTAGTCGCCAAATTTAAACACACATTTATAATTGAAAAAAAAAAAAAAAGCCACGTGCATTCCGCATTTTATAAAACGTCCAGCCCAAAATAGAACAGTCCTATCCTATTTTTGGGGCGGGACAAGGTGACTAAAAAATGGCAAATCGTGCGGTTTGTATTTATTTTTTCTGTTACGGCGTTGACCACATAGGAGATATTTTTTAATATTTTAATACTTTGGACATGGTGATACCAAATATGTTTATTTATTTATTGTTTATATATTTTATATGTAAAATTGGGAAGGGGGAATTTAAACTTGTTTTGGTGTATTTTGGCGTTTTTTTTTCAACTTTTTTTTTTGTTTACTTGGATTTCCTATTAGCCCCCTTAGGGGATAGAACCCTTGTCCTATGCACCCTAATAGAGCTTACAGGTCGTGTGCCGGCTATGTGATCCTGCGCCGGCACCAGCTCCTGTACTTGTATAAATGACAGTAATGTTCATTGGTGGCGCAGTGTGCCCTCCCCTTCTCCGCCCCCCTCCTCCCACTGGTGTCAGCGGCAGCAGCACAGGGGGGAGGGAGAGCTTTCTTCTCCCCTGTGCTACTGAGGGAACATGGAGCGCGCTGACAGCAGAGCGCACCATGTTCTCTGATACTAGGCTGTGCAGTAGCGCAGCCTAGTATCAGTAAATGCCAATGGGGTCCAGACGCAAATGGCGACAAGACTAAAAAGTCTTGTCGCTATTTGTAAAATCTAAGTCGCATTGGTGACCATTTTGGTCGCCATCTGGAGTCCTGATTAGCAACTTCTCCTCCCCATACTGTGGAGGAGAACTCTGCATGTAAATGCAGCACTCTTCACTGCTGACGAGCAGGCGAACACTTCCTTCTCGACAATCTGCTGTTCTGTCAGTCCGTGTACAGGGACCGTAAGGGAAAAACTGAGCTTAATGAGTATTTATAATATAAAAGAGAGCAGAGGTAAGGAGCCCAGGTGAGCTAGCTGATGGAACAGAGAGAAAACTCAGATCCTACTACTAGAGCATCTCAGCTATGTACAGAGAAAAGGGACTGATATTTTTAATAAATACCAATTTAAAAAGTGAATGATAAAAAAAAAAACAGTACCCAAAAGGTATATATAGCCTTTGTGTAATAACTATTTTATGTATTATCACTATGAAATTTTGAAAATTGCTAAAAGTTTTTTTAAACTTTCCGTAAATTTTGGATTTTTTTAATAAATAAAAGTGAAAAATTTCGAATCAAATTTACCACTATTGTGAAGTACAATGTATCACAAGAAAATCTCAGAATGGCTTGGATGGAGTCGGAGTCAGAGTCCATTTTGGTGGAGTCGGAATAAGATGGACAGACTCCACAAATATATAATACATTGGTACAGTTAGTTCAATGCAGTATGTGCTGAATATATTTTCATAAGAATTTGGGAAAATGATGAATTGTCCTTTAAATGTCTGTTCTATTACTGATCTAAGGATCTAGGCTTTTAGTTGAGATGAATGTGTGCTGCCCTTTATGTAGATGCTCAGTAGTGAAGCTCCTCCGCAGATCAGAGGAGAAAGGCACTGGGAAGGAATGGCTGCACTCATCTCAGATCTGCTAGAGAGAACAGAATTAAAGAGGTTTTCTCACTGGTTACAAATGCATCTCAATAAATTAGAATATCAAAAAGTTTTTTTTCCAGTAATTCAACTCAAAAAGTGAAACACATTATATAGAGTCACTAGCTGAAGGACCCGGCTTCGCCCGGGTACATTTAATTTATTTCTTTTACAGTTTGTGTGTGTGTGTGTCGTTAAAAGATATCGAGAGTGACCTCTACAGTGCCTGCCCCTTTAACAGTGACCTCTACAGCGGCCAGCCCCTTTAACAGTGACCTCTACAGCCACCCGCCCCTTTAACAGAGACCTCTACAGCAGCCCGCCCCTTCAACAGTGACCTCTACAGAAGCCCGCCCCTTCAACAGTGACCTCCACAGCAGCTAGAGTGGCCACTGTCTTCACCCCAGAAAGCCAGACCTCACCGGCCAGTCCCCAAACGTGAAACAGCGCGCCCCCAGTTCCCATGAAGACACATCACTAAACATGAGGCCACGCCCCCCTGGCTCCGTGAAGACATGGAGGAGAAGCTGTCTGAGTGTGAGCTACTGAAAGGGTGGACATCCCTGTGTCTGTCCAGGTACTGCGTCGGACGGAGAACAGGTAGCTAGAAAACTGGACTGTCCAGCCTAAAGCCGGACATCTGGCCACCCTAACATCAGCCTGCCCCTAGGGTGGCCAGAGGTCTTGTTTTAGGCTGGACGGTCTGGCTTTCAGACTCCCTGTCCTCTGTCATGCGCAGGGCCTGGATGGACACAGCAGCAGCACTCTCAGCAGCAGCACTGTGCAGTCTGAGCAATGAGCTGCAGGGAGAAAGTCACCCTCCCCCCACCCCTGCAGCTGACAGAAGGTGATTTTTACCAATATTTTTTATCCCGGTCAAATGCAGCATGGAAGTGGCGTGGCCTGACTCAGGGGCGTGACTTAGTGGGATCTGGGGGTGGTGCTTTTAAGTCCTTCTTTTGACGGTGGCCGGAATTACAGGTCGATGCCTGATTTAGGAGGAAGGTGGGTATCAGTGGAAGAAAACATCTTTTATTACTACTGAACAGTAAATATGTAAAATTTACATTATATGAGGTAATGATTGATGATGAGTTAGTCTAAAACATAAGTTATAGTCATGGTAACCGGGAATACCCATTTACCATTGTCATCCACAGTGGTCTGCCTCTTTAATGCAGACCTAAAGCAGTGAACTGGCTAGGTTGTCAAAGAAATCTGATGTGTGCCTGTGAGCTTCTATTGGCTGATAAAGGTCATGTGACCAGGCTACTATTGGCTAATGCATTTTTTGGGAATATCTCAGGAACGGTACGTCCTGGAGTGTTGAAAACTGTTCTAAAACCTTCCCGGACACCTGATGTACATGTGTGCCAAATTTTGTGATTGTAGCTGTAGCGGTGCGGATTCCTTTAGCGGACACACACACACACACACACACACACACACAGCTTTATATATTAGATTACAGAGTGAACTTTTTCAAGTGTTTATTTGTGTTAACGTTGATGATTATGGCTTACAACCAAGAAAACCCAAAAGTCATTATCTCAGAAAATTAGAATACAATATTAGACCAACTGGAATTTTTTTTTTTTAAAACACAGAAATGGTGGCCAAATGAAAAGTATGTACAGTAAATGCACTCCATACTTGCGGGTCCTTTTTGCATGAATGACTGCAATGCTGCGTGGCATGGAGGCGATCAGCCTGTGGAACTGCAGAGGTGTTATGGAAGCCCAGGTTGCTTTGATAGCAGCCTTCAGCTCGTCTGCATTGTTGGGTCTGGTGTCTCACCTTCCTCTTGACAATACCCCATAGATTCTCTATGGGATTAAGGTCAGGCGAGTTTGCTGGATACCGTGATAACACTGTGGTTATTAAACCAGGAACTGGTACTTTTGGCAGTGTGGACAGGTGCCAAGTCCTGCTGGAAAAATCAAAATTCCATCTCCAAAAAGCTTGTCGGCAGAGGGAAGTGTGACGCCCACCCAGGCCGAGGGTACTTCTGGTAAGGGGTCGGGGCTGTCTCACGGACACTCTAAAAAGGGGAAAGGGTATTTGGGAATAGTTTGTGACGCCAGTCAAGGTGTTCGGCCTAGATAGGACCGATCGCTGACACAGGCCCCTGGGAGATTGAGGTTGTGTGTCAGCGCTGATGTTAAACCCCCCTTGACTAGGGCTGACTCCCAGGGTTAGAGATCGTGGGGTGATCACTTGCCTTTACCTTGGAGACTTGTGTGATAGAGGGGAGGCACATCGGTGGCAGAAAGCATGACTCAGAGACAGCAGGGAAAACTGGAACATTCAAATCACCGGTCGCTTTGGCCTCCTGCACTGTCAATCTGCTTGGTCACTAGTTCCTTCAGGCACTCTCCTAACTGCCCTCTGAAGACCTTCTTCAGTCTCCTCACACAGACTCCCTGTGTGGATTGCTTCTGCTGGAGACTACCAGCTCACTTTCCTTCAAACTGTTATCTCTCCTGCTGAAGACTGTCTGCTTCTCCTCTGCTAAGCTCCTAACCTCCTCCCACTTCCTCTCCCCAGGCTCTGGGGTTTCCTAGGCGACCGGCTTCCTGGTTTTTATTAACACTATATGCACAGAAACACATACATGCTGTAGCAACCGACCACCACGCAGGGTGGAGGGCGCTACAGAAGCATAAAGTGCTCTAAAATTTCCTGGTGGACGTCTACACTGATTTTTGTCTTGATAAAACACAGTGGATCTACACCAAACCAACAATGATTGTGGAAACTTCACCCTAGACCTCAAGCAGCTTGGATTGAGTGCCTCTCCACTCTTCCTCCAGACTCTGGGACCTTGATTTCGAAATGAAATGCAAAATTTACTTTTATCTGAGAACAACACCTTTGACCACTGAGCAACAGTCCAGTTCTTTTTCTCCTTGGTCCAGGTAAGACGCTTCTGGCGTGGTCTATTGGTCATGAGTGGCTTGACACATGGAATGTGACACTTGTAGCCCATGTCCTGGAAACGTCTGTTTGTGGTGGCTCTTGAAGCACTGACAGCAGCAGTCCACGCCTTGTGAATCTCCCCCAAATTTAGGAAAGGCCTTTTCTTAATCCTATCAAGGCTGTGGTTCTCCCTGTTGCTTGTGCACCTTTTTCTACCACCCTTTTTCTTTCCACTCAACTATCCATTAATATGCTTTGATATAGCACTCTGAACAGCCAGCTTCTTTAGCAATGATCTTTTGTGGCTTACCCTCCTTGTGCAGTGTGTCAATGACAGCCTTCTGGAGATCTGTCAAGTCAGCAGTCTTCCCCATGATTGTGTCGCCCACTAAACCAGACTAAGGGACCTTTTTAAAGGCTTAGAATGTCTTTGCAGGTGTTTTGGGTTAACTATTCTAATTTTCTGAGATAATGAATTTTGGGTTTTCCTTGGCTGTAAGCCATAATCATCAACATAAATAAACACTTGAAAAAGTTCACTCTGTTTGTAGTGACTCTATATATGTGTTTCACATGTAACTGAATGACTGACTTTTTGATGATATTCTAATTAATTGAGATGCACTTGTACAAAGATTAGCTTTAAACATAAAGGGACAGTTAAAAGAAGACATTTTCTAAATACAGTGGTCAGTCATGAACTATAGACAGTTCAGCAGGTCTCTCACTGCACGCAGGTTTCTATGGTAACCTGCAGACCAGAAAGACTGTTATCTTACCGGCTGAGAGCAGGAGTGACCTCATCCCTAGGAATGATGGGATTGAGCTCTGAATGATTACCTGCAGTAAGCCAAAGGTCCAAGGTTCTGTGAGGGCCGAGAAGCATGGCTTTACCTGGAATTGTGTTAGAGATCACAACCTCCTGCTCTGTCAGAGTAAGTTAATATATGCTAATAACTGCTGAACACCCACCCACAACCTGAGGAGACAGGGTGAGTGCAAACTGCCTATCAGCCAGTGAATCAACGTGCTGAGAAAATCCCTTTAAGGCAAGTACTTAGTATATCTAAACTTTCAATAAACTGTGCATAAATTAATTGTCCAGTGCATGTTCTCTCTATGCTTTATATTTTAGTTTGTTTTTTCCTCTGAGCTCATGTTTGGAGAGGTTAGCTGCTCTGATGGCTTCTATATACTATACATAGAATATAAGGGGGGGGAAACCGTTTTCTAACATCTTAAATTCACAAATACAGAAACATACATGTGATAAAAGGGATTCTGTCACCTAGTTTAAGCCTATAGAGCTGAGGACATGGGCTGCTAGATGGCCACTAGCCCGTCCACAATATACTTTTCCTATTGCTTTGTGTGTCTTTGTTTAGTAAAAAAAACGATTTTATTCATATGCTAATTTTGGTTATAAGGAGCCCAAGGGGCGGTTACCAATCTTCCTGGATCCCAGCGTGCCCACTGTGAAGGAGCCCAGCACCGCCCCCTCTCATCTCCTACTTGCTCCCCCGACTTCACGCTTTCAGAGCGCCGTAATCTCGCGCATGCGCGAGTACGCCGCTTGTCAGCGCTAGTAAACTGTTCCTTCCCTGTGCTGGCATCAGCATCAGGGAACGAACTGCGCATGCGCGAGATTACAGAGCTCTGAAAGCGTGAAGTCGGGGGAGCAAGGAGGAGATGAGAGGATGCGGGGCGGTGCTGGGCTCCTTCACAGTGGGCACGGCTGGGATCCAGGAAGATTGGTAACCGCCCCTTGGGCTCCTTATAACCAGAATTAGCATATGAATAAAATCGTTTTTTTTACTAAACAAAGACACACACAGCAATAGCAAAAGTATATTGTGGACGGGCTAGTGGCCATCTAGCAGCCCATGTCCTCAGCTCTATAGGCTTAAACTAGGTGACAGAATCCCTTAAGTACTCTACGTGTAGAAGCCATTGCCAAGCCTTTCTTATCTAGCACTACTAGTAGTTTCACTTTCTAGACTGTGACGCAGTATGATGTAAAACACCTCGGGCTTTGTGTATGAACCTTGATGAGCAGCCTTCTAAAGATACCTACTCTACATTGTTGTCTGACCATTAGAATATTTCAAATGTAACACCTCTAATGTATCACCACTCATTTGATGTAATTGTAAGTTTCTATTTCCTCTTTGCTTTAACACAGTTAATAAACAGTTGCTGTCAAAGTCTAAATATTTATTTATTAAGGACTTTAATTAAGGAACTTAATAAGGACTTACCTTTACTAGTGTTTATGAAGTATGGAGAAATGTAGCCTCTGTCAAACTTCATTCCCTCAATAATTTCTAGCTCATCATGAAGAGTTTTGCCATCCTATAAAATATTTAAAGTAAGTTACTAGTATGCCAACCTTTGCACAAGTTGTTTCTTGTACAGGTTCCCAAGCAGCTCAAAAAACAGCTGCTTGGAAATTGTATAACCTGGAGCCCCTTCCCTCTGTAAAATGCTATCCTTTTTATCTTTTTTTAACTCCACAGAATAGCATACAAAAGAAAACCTGTATGTACTACACATAATACAGGAAAACATTACACTTGATTCCGCTGACTGTACAAATAACCACAAGTCAATCTGTATAGCATAGCCTGTGTTTGGCTACTGCTGCTTTCACTGTGGCATGGATTTCGTAAGGCTGTTCCAGCAGAGAACAGCCTGTCAGAATTCTCCGGATCCTGCAGTACTGGAAGCAAACAGAATGCCAGTCGACCCCAATAAGTATTACAGGGTTCAGCGGAGATCTGGCCACATTCCAGCAAAAATGCAGAGAATCAGCTGGACACAAATCACTGCACACTGGGGTTTATGTCAGGTCGACTGCTGGCATTCTCTGTGGGATCAGGAGGTGAAAGTAGCCCAAGCCATACCCGCATACACACACACACACACACAGGAATGTACAATGAACACTCAAAGTTTTTATGACAAATGGTTTACTAAAACATACAGAATCAGTTGGGAAAAAAAAATCTTACATTCAAAAGCAAACACCAAGTCAGAAGATAACATAGCATATAACAGATTTGTAATAACTATAACACTTTTTCAAATACTATGCACCCCAAGGCCACTGGCAACAGTTGTGTTGACGTGACATCACCCATTTAGGAGAATAAATAGAGCCCAGCCAGGAAAACCGGAGCGGTGGTGTAGGATCTTTCAGGTAAGTTAAGATAATGGCAAGATAATAATTAAGCTATAATGAGTGTTTAGGGGGTCAGAGATAAGGTTACCTGAGCTGCCTGATGGAACAAAGTGAAAATTCAGAGCCTGCTACTAGAGAAACTCAAGGCTGCACAAAACATTTTTTTAGTTCAAAATGTGTAAAATGCAATAATAAAAACAAATGTCAAAAGGTGTACATAGCCTTAGGCTACTTTCACACTAGCGTTTTTAAATTCCGGTATTGAGTTCCGTCATAGGGGCTCAATACCGGAAAAAAACACTTCAGTTTTGTCCCCATTCATTGTCAATGGGGACAAAACTGAACTGAAGACAATGGAATGCTCCTGAAAGCATTCCGTTCCGTCCGCACCAAGATGGATCCGGAATGACCCCCAATGCAAGTCAATGGGGACGGATCCGTTTGGTGTGAAACACCAGTAATCCGGATCTGTCCTCCATTGACTTGCAATGGGGGGTGGGGGTCATTCCGGATCCGGCTACAGAGATACATACATACATACATACATACATACATACTCCAGCCAGGGACGCCGGCAGCATGTCTTCACGCGCCTCTTGCGCGCAGCTATGACGTTTCCCCACTGCGCCCAGCAGAGGGCGCTGTGGGGAATCGTCATCACTGCGCGCAGGAGGCGCGTGAAGATGTGCTGCCGGCGACCCTGGCTGGAGTATGTAAGTATGTATGTATGTTTGTCTGTGTCTTGTCCCAATGTTTGTGTCAACATGTGTGGGGCCGGACCGCTGCTCCAGCTCCACACATGTATCAGCGGCAGTACGGATCCGTCGGCACCCTTTAGGTGCCGGATCCGTGCTGCCGCTAGTGTGAAAGAGGCCTTAAACCTTCACAGCTTCTAACAGAGGAACTCATGTTCAAAGGAAAAGCAAAAGAAAAGCAAGCAGAACTGATGACTTTTTGAAAGTGCTTTTTTTAGCAGAAATACAGCTATCCATGCACTTGTAGGGGTATATAACCGAAATGCATCACAGTTTTGGAATAGAAGTTGAAGCATTCTCAAGAATCAAGTTTGGCTTTTTTTTTTTTTTTTTTTTTTAATATCCATTGTTTTAAGACCCCTATGCTTCTCAGAAACTCTGCCTCTTGTGGAATCAGTCCTAATGATAGCAAGTAGGGATGAGCAAATCGACTTTGAATGAAACATCTTAAGTTGATTCACATAAAACTTTTTGAATACTGTACGAAGCAAGCGATTAGCGAGCATTAGAATGTATTGGCTCGGATGAGCAGAAGTTGAGACTTTGGGTAATAAATTCAATAATTAATTACTACTGTTAAAAACCTTTTCTCGAACATTGTTTTGGTTCCAAGTGGTACATAATGTCCCCCAAGAGGTCATAAAAAGACTGTTGGGAGACAATGAACTCTTATTTTGCACTTGTATTTATATATATATATATTATATATATATATATATATATATATATATATATATATATATATATATATATATATATATATATATATATATATATATATATATATATATATATATCTGTATATAAAACCCAACTGTTAGGGGATAGTGAATACATTATGCACTTTTTTTTTATAATAAAAAATTTATTTTTTCCTTTTTTTTTTATAATTTTCTATTATTTTGCCACATTTTTCTTTTATCATATTTAGTTTTCAAAATTTTTTTTTATAATTTTTAACTCATTTTTTATATATAATTTTACCCCCAAGAGGTTACTGAAAGATCTTTGGAAGACGATGAGACTTATTTTTACACTGTTTCCACTGTAACTGGGGCATCCAAAGGAGCCCCAGTTACAGGGGAAACCAGCCTTTTTGGGGGCTTTGCACAAGGCAGAGTTGATCAGGGTCTCCTGACCCTGCAGCTCTGTGCTCCTCTGCCCCAAGACAGGTGCAGACTGCACAACGTGCTGCTCACCTATCTATCAGTCAGGGGACTCAACCTGCTCCTGCTACAGTGCAGGAGCTGTAATTCTGCATCATGCAGAGCTCCGGGAAGAAACACAGCTGATCCCCTCCCTTTTTACGGACGTCACTTGGTCCGTGCGTTTTTTGCTCTTTTTTTTAACAATTTTTCATCCCCCCCAGCCTAGGAGTTAGTGGGAAGATTGTGTGGGACTTGCTGCACCCTAGATAAGGGTTACCATCTCTACATAGATAATTACTACACGAGTCTACTACTGTTCCAGTCCCTAACTTCCAGACGTACTGTGGCGTGCAGCACAGTATGCAAAAATCAGAGAGGCCTCCCAAGATCCCTTTAGGGCAACCACTGAGGAAGGGTGAAAGTAGGGCTCTCCTCAATGAGAACACGTTGGACAAGGACAAGAGGGATGTCCTTGTACTGACCAGTATTCACCCCAACACCAGCTCCCCTGCCCGTGTACATGGTACCACTACCACTGTCCCCAAACCAGACTGCATTCTGGATTACAACAAGAACATGGGAAAGGTTGATCTTTCAGATCCAGTTCTAAAACCCTACAGTGCCACACGAAAAACCAAAGTGTAGTACAAAAAGCTGGCCGTGCACCTCGTACAGGCGGCGCTGTACAATGCATTCGTGCTATTTAGATCTACAGTACAGACAAGAACATTCCTACAATTTCAAGAGGTGGTGATAAAGGCCCTAATTCTGCAAAACCAAGCAGAAGAGGCCCCCAGTACTTCTGCAAGTTACGGTGCCAGGGCAACATTTCCCTGGTGAAGTCCCTCAAACAGCGAGGAAGGACCCAAAAAAGATTCAGGGTATGTTCAAAAAGGGGGATTAGGAAGGACACTATATACCACTGCGAAACCTGCCCTGAAAAACCTGGCCTGTGCATCAAGGATTGTTTCAGAATCTACCACTCATCCATGGATTATTTTCATCCTTGATGTACCCTGAAATTGTTTCACTTTGTACCTCATATATATTCCGAATAGCTTACATATCGACTTTTCACCATCACTACATATTCATTTCTGTGAGACACCAGTTTGCTAAAAAGTACCCTTTCTACCACTTAAAATGTTCGTACTGGGGTGCTCTTTCCAAAGTGGGGTCACTTCTTGGGGTTTTTAATTTCTGGGGACCTCAGGAATTATTTAAATGCGACAGGTCTGTTAATTCTGGCCTGCAAAATCCATATTTTGCAGTTTGCCTCTGGAGGCCTGCTGTGCGCCCATACAGCGGGCTACGAGCACAGTAGGGTGTTGCTATAATGGGGAGAAAATGGGACACATGCTGGGGTGCATTTTCTCTTTTAACCCCTTGTGAATATGAAAAATAGGGGTCCGCTAGTATTTTTTATTTTCACAAAGGTGTGCTTTGAAATGCTTTGACAAGTGTTTCAGCCTCCTGTGAGACACCAGTTTGCTAAAAAGTACCCATTCTACCACTTAAAATGTTCGTACGGGGGTGCTCTTTCTAAAATGGGGTCACTTTTGGGGGGTTTCCACTGTAGGGCCAGCTCAGGGTGTCTTCATGTGCGACATAGCTCCCAATTATTATTCCAGCTAATTCCGCTTTCCAAAAGCCATATGGTGCTCCTTCCACTCTGAAGCCTGCTGTGCACCAGTACATTGGGCTACAAGCACATATGGGGTGTTGCCGTATTCGGGGGGAAATGGTGACCAAAAAAAAAAAAATTGCAATTTTTCATTTTCACTGCCGTGTGCACCTTGAAAGATTCCTTGAGGGGTGCTCTTTCCAAAATGGGGTTACTTTTGGGGGGTTTCCACTGTAGGGTCAGCTCAGGGTGTCTTCATGTGCGACATAGCTCCCAATTATTATTCCAGCTAATTCTGCTCTCCAAAAGCCATATGGTACTCCTTCCACTCTGAAGCCTGCTGTGCCCCCATACATTAGTTTTTGTGCACATATGGGGTGTTTCTGTAAACTCCAGAATCGGGGTAATAGATTTTGAGTTTTGTTTCGCTGTTAACCCTTGATGTGTTTCATGAAAAATGGATTAAAATTTAAAATCGGCTAAAAAAAGAGTGACATTTTGAAATTTCATTCCAATTTTCCGTCAATTCTCATGGAACACATAAAAGGTTAACAAAGTTAGTAAAATCAGTTTTGAATAGCTCGAAGGGTGTAGTTTCTATAATGGGGTGATTTATGGGGACTTTCCACAATATAAGCCCCACAAAGTGACTTCATAACTGAACTGATCCTTAAAAAAACGGGTTTTGGAAATCTTCTTAAAATCTTAAGATTTGATTCTAAACTTCGAAGCCTTATAACGTCCCAAAAAATGAAAATGTCATTTTCAAAATGATGCCAACATAAAGTAGACATATGGGGAATGTAAAATAATAACTATTTTCGGAGGTATTACTATGTATTTTGAAAGTACAGAAATTGAAATTTTAAAAATAAATAAAAATAAAATATTTTGCCACAAATTTACTACTGTCGTGAAGCACAATATGTGACGAGAAAACAATCTCAGAATGGCCTGGATAAGTAAAAGCGTTCCAAAGTTATTACTAGAGATGAGCGAACGTGCTTGTTACGAGCACTGTATCGCTCGGCTCCCCTGCAAACAAACGCCCGCAGGCATTGCGGATCCGTCCTCAGCTGCATGTAAGTCAATGGGGACGGATCTGTTTGGTATGACACTCATACCAAACGGATCCGTCCCCACTGACTTTCAGTCAGGTGAGGAGGACAGATCCGTTTGGTATGAGTGTCATACCAAACGATCCGTCCCCATTGACTTACATGCAGCTAAAGACGGATCCGCAATGCCTGCGGGCATTGCGCAGGGGAGCAGAGCGCTACAGTGCTCGTAACGAGCACGTTCGCTCATCTCTAGTTATTACATTATTACTTATCCAGATTTGCAAAAATCGGCCTGGGATTTAAGGTGAAAAGTGGTTCGGTACTGAAAGGGTTAATCATGGCAGAAAAAATACTAATTCCACTTCACTGGCTTAACACCATCCCAATGTCCACTCAAGTGTGGCTGTCTAGGGTTCAACAGATCTTAATTTTACTAAAGATCTGAGGAAGGCTTGAGGAACATTTGAGTTGGGAAACATAGTCCCATGATGCCTTTCTTACACTCTGGCGCCCCTGGATAGCATGGGCAATGTCCACTTCACCTGGTTACTACCACTCTGCTCAGGTTGCCTGATATTTGAAGCTGCTATTAGTTCAGTCAAATATCTGCTGATACATTCCACGTGTGTAGCTTTGCTGTACCCACAGTTTTTTTTTTGGTTATGTTAATTTTGCTTTTCCTTTTCTGCTTTACATTGCCATGTGGTATACCTCTGTACCTTAGTCTTAGGATTGTATTTATATAAAAAAAAAAGATCATTTCTGTTACTCTTGGCAGGGAGATATCAGATTTTGCCACATTTACTATCCATCTCACAGAAGTCTCAATTTTCCACACAGAGAGCAGGACGACGCATGTTTTTTTTCCACTTTTCCACACAGGGGTCAGTATTGGGCCCTATTCTCTTCAATATATTTATTAACGATCTTGTAGAAGGTTTGCACAGTAAAATATAAATTTTTGCAGATGACACTAAACTGTGTAAAGTAATTAACACAGAAGAGGACCGGACTGCTACAGATGGACCTGGATAGATTGGAGGCTTGGGCAGAGAGGTGGCAGATGAGGTTTAACACTGACAAATGTAAGGTTATGCACATAGGAAGGAATAATGCAAGTCACCAGTACATACTAAATGGTAAAACACCGGGTAACACTGACATGGAAAAGGACCTAGGAATTTTAGTGAACAGCAAACTAAGCAATAGAAACAGTGTCAGACAGCTGCTGCCAAGGCCAATAAGATAATGGGTTGCATCAAAAGAGGCATAGATGCCCGTGATGAGAACATAGTCCTGCCACTTTACAAATCACTAGTCAGACCACACATGGAGTACTGTGTACAGTTCTGGGCTCCTGTGAACAAGGCAGACATAGCAGAGCTGGAGAGGGTTTAGAGGAGGGCAACTAAAGTAATAACTGGAATGGGTGGACTACAGTACCTAGAAAGATTATCAATATTAGGGTTATTTACTTTAGAAGAAAGACGACTGAGGGGAGATCTAATAACAATGTATAAATATATCAGGGGTCAGTACAGAGATCTCTCCCATGATCTTTTTATCCCAAGGACTGTGACCGTGACGAGGGGACATCCTCTGCGCCTGGAGGAAAGAAGGTTTGTTCACAAACATAGAAGAGGATTCTTTACAGTAAGAGCAGTGAAACTATGGAACTCTCTGCCTGAGGTGGTGATGGTAAGTTCACTAAAAGAGTTTAAAGGGAACCTGTCACCTCCTTTTAGGCAAATTAAACTGTAAACATTACCTTAATGTATAGACCAGTGTGATTCAAATGAAGTTCCTGATACTGAGAACTGCCTGGTGAAACTGTAGTAAATTGAACTTTTATTCCTCCTTGGCGCGCTTTTCCCAGTGATCTTGAAGTCAAGGGGGCAGCGGCCTCCTTGCTTCGAGTCAAGAAAGCCACTCCCCACTTCCTTGTGATAGACAGTTTGCCTGGGTGCCGGGGATTGCGCAAATATCGCACATGCGCGTTGCGCGATTTCTTACTGCGCGATCCCGGCCCCGGCTCTTCAGTTTGCCGGCGCTTCTACTGTATCTGCGCATGCGCCGCATAGCAAAGCAAGCGTGCTTGCGAGAGCGCGCCCGCCGTCCCAGCACGCAAGGGGTCACAGAAGCGGCGTACCGCTCACCCCGAGTATACGTACGCCCGGGCGGTACGCTGCTTCTGTGACCCCTTGCGTGCTGGGACGGCGGGCGCGCTCTCGCAAGCGCGCTCGCTTTGCTATGCGGCGCATGCGCAGATACAGTAGAAGCGCCGGCAAACTGAAGAGCCGGGGCCGGGATCGCGCAGTAAGAAATCGCGCAACGCGCATGGGCGACATTTGCGCGATCCCCGGCACCCAGGCAAACTGTCTATCACAAGGAACTGGCTTTCTTAACTCGAAGCAAGGAGGCCGCTGCCCCCTTGACTTCAAGATCAATGGGAAAAGCGCGCCAAGGAGGAATAAAAGTTCAATTTACTACAGTTTCACCAAGCAATTCAGTATCAGGAACTTCATTTGAATCACACTGGTCTATACATTAAGGTAATGTTTACAGTTTAATTTGCCTAAAGGAGGTGACAGGTTCCCTTTAAGAGGGGTCTGGATGTATTTCTGGAGAGTAATATTACAGGTTAGAATTACTAGAGATGAGTTTTTGATCCAGGGAGTTATTCTGATTGGAGTCGGGAAGGAATTTTTTCCCCCTAAAGTGAGGAAAATTGGCTTCTACCTCACAGGGGTTTTTTGCCTTCCTCTGGATCAACTTGCAGGATAACAGGCCGAACTGGATGGACAGATGTCTTTTTTCGGCCTTATAAACTATGTTACACCTGATAAGATGCACCAGGGTTTTAGAGGAGAAGAAGAACAAAATATTTTTCATCAGACCCCTATATTAAATCCTCAGATCATGGGGGATATCAGATCCTCAGATGAGACCCCCATCAGACCTCCATGTTAGACTCCCAATATCCAACCTCAGAAAAGACCCCCATATCAGACCCCGAAAGCTAAAATAAATGAACTTACCTCTCCTGCTCTGCCGCTACTCTGCAGGTCCAGCATTCTCTCCTGCAGTCACGCTCCCTGGTCTTCTCTAGGCCCGCGCAGCTCTGTGACCTGAATGCTCAAAACTTTAGGTCACAGTGCGTGCACTACGTCCGGATGCTGTAGGCAGTCAGAAAAGTGCAGCGTAGGCCAGGACAACACCAAAGAGGGGTGAGTATAGGCAGAGCTTGAAGTGCATCACTCAACTCTCCCTGCAAGTCTACACACAAGTGAGTACTTACATAGCTCCTGCATACTAGTATTAGCTTTATAAGATGCACTGACATTTTCCCCTGACTTTTACAAATTACATGCCCCATCCACCAGCACAGGCCCCATCAAGACCAGGGCAGGAAGTGTCGGTCATGATTAACCACCTACAATGTTAACAGACCAAAAGTTTAGACACACCTTCTCAAAGAGTTTTCTGTATTTTCATGACTATGAAAATTGTAGATTCACACTGAAGGCATCAAAACTATGAATTAACACATGTGGAATTAGATACTTAACAAAAAAGTGTGTAACAACTGAAAATATGTCTTATATTCTAGGTTCTTCAAAGTAGCCACCTTTTGCTTTGATTACTGCTTTGCACAATCTTGGCATTCTCTGGATGAGCTTCAAGAGGTAGTCACCTGAAATGGTACTCCAACAGTCTTGAAGGAGTTCCCAGAGATTATTAGCACTTGTTGGCCCTTTTGCCTTCACTCTGCGGTACAGCTCACCCCAAACTATCTCGATTGGGTTCAGGTCTGGTGGCTGTGGAGGCCAGGTCATCTGGCGTAGCACCCCATCACTCTCCTTGGTCAAATAGCCCTTACACAGCCTGGAGGTGTGTTTGGGGTCATTGTCCTGTTGATAGATAAATGATGGTCCAACTAAACGCAAACCGGATGGAATAGCATGCCGCTGCAAGATGCTGTGGTAGCCATGCTGTCATGTCCAAGCCATGTCACCAGCAAAGCACTCCCACACCATCACACCTCCTCCTCCTCCATGCTTCAAGGTGGGAACCAGGCATGTAGAGTTCATCCGTTCACCTTTTCTGCGTCGCACAAAAACACGGTGGTTGGAACCAAAGATCTCAAATTTGGACTCATCAGACCAAAGCACAGATTTCCACTGGTCTAATGTCCATTCATTGTGTTCTTTAGCTCAAACAAGTCTCTTCTGCTTGCTGCCTGTCCTTAGCAGTGGTTTCCTATCAGCTATTTTACAATAAAGGCCTGCTGCACGCAGTCTCCTCTTAACAGTTGTTGTAGAGATGTGTCTGCTGCTAGAACTCTGTGTGGCATTGACCTGGTCTCTAATCTGAGCTGCTGTTAACCTGCGATTTCTGAGGCTGGTGACTCGGATGAACTTATCCTCCGCAGCAGAGGTGACTCTTGGTCTTCCTTTCCTGGGGTGGTCCTCATGTCAGCCAGTTTCTTTGTAGCGCTTGATGGTTTTTGCGACTGCACTTGGAGACACTTTCAAAGTTTTCCCAATTTTTCGGACTGACTGACCTTCATTTCTTAAAGTAATGATGGCTGCTCGTTTTTCTTTACTTAGCTGCTTTTTTCTTGGCAATACAAATTCTAACAGTCTATTCAGTAGGACTATCAGCTGTGTATCCATCTGACTTCTGCCCAACACAACTCATGGTCCCAACCCCATTTATAAGGCAAGAAATCCCACTTATTAAACCTGACAGGGCACACCTGTGAAGTGAAAACCATTTCAGGTGACTACCTCTTAAACTCATCAAGAGAATGCCAAGAGTGTGCAAAGCAGTAAACCAAGCAAAAGGTGGCTACTATGAAGAACCTAGAATATAAGACATATTTTCAGCTGTTTCACACTTTTTTGTTAAGTATATAATTCCACATGTATTAATTCATAGTTTTGATTCCTTCAGTGTGAATCTACAATTTTCATAGTCATGAAAATACGAAAATACAGAAAACTCTTTGAATAAGAAGGTGTGTCCAAACTTTTGGTCTGTACTGTGTGTGTATATATATATATATATATATATATATATATACATATATATACATACACACACACACATACACACATATATACACACACACTGTATATACACGAAGAGCAGAGACATGGTGTAAGGAATAGCCATTTGAAAAACAGAATATCAAAAATGTAGTCCTTTAAAGGGTTTTTCATGACTTTTATACTGATGGGTGAGGGTCCAACAACTAGGACCCCCGCTGAGTAGCAGTTTCAGAAAGCACCAGCACTCACAGTAGAGACAGCATTCTCTCAGCTTTCTCCAGGTCAAGTGACGCCACGTTCACTGGTCACATGACCTAGGAACAGCTTAGGTCCACTGAATGTACGGTGCTGTGCTTGGTGAGTAGGGAGAAGGCCGCGCCGCTCACATGTTATCTAAATGACCTGGCGTCCCCACTATCTATAGCAGACTCTTTAGATCTTTTAGTGTGCCATATATCCCTGGGACAAATTCAGTCAAATAAGCAATGTGTCAAGCAGTGTCAAATATTCCGAAATTCTTCTCTATTCTCACTGCCTGTGACTACTACAGTTTTGCCTTTTGGTATGAGCCTGATGTCCTATTTTAGAAACTTAAAAGGATCTTGTCAGATGGTAAAAAGAAGGGTGTCCCTTTGTGATGCTGCCAACACAATCACATTACTGCAGGAAGGCAGCACCCTGAAACACATCTCTGAAGATACACCAACAAAGGATTTTCTTGCCAGGTAGACCCCCAAGTCAAGAGAGACAGATCTGCTTCAAGAAATGGTGTCTTAGAGGGCCAGTTTTTGCACTCGTCACTAGCCTAAAAGAAGCCACTTTGTCTGCACACCTCACTTTTCGTCATCTCATTATCACAGGAAGAACTCCAACAATGGATAACAACACCTCTGTACAGATAACAGGACAGCATTCACAGTGGGCGATTGTACAAAGTAGGAGTCGATAGGTTGCCACAATAACCTCTGGGCAGGTACTGGAACCAAAATGTACTAAAGGGGTTAGCTTTATCATGCAAGACCCTGGCAGTGGAGGTGGCAAAATTATTAGCTCCAGATATCAAAACAACCCTGGAGGCTACAGTGTCTGCCGGTCTGACACAGCTCCAGACAGACATTGACCTACACTCCTCACAGACAGAGTTAGACCACCACATGAGCCTTCTAGAGAACGAACTTGAAAAATCCCAAAACCAAATGCAGCAAATTTTGAAGTTCAATAAATCTCTCTAATACAAAGTAGAGGACTTAGAAAACAGATCCAGGAGGAGTAATGTGGGAATCATAGGCCTTCCAGAATCGGTTCCCCCCGGGCAGCTTTCACGGATCTGTGCTATAGATATCCTCCAAGCCCTTGACATTAATACCCCATGCATTGTGGAAAGAGCACACAGGACCGCCAAGGGACTTACAAAACAATATGGAATTAAGACCCCATCCAACTATAGTTAAATATTTAAACTATGGTGACAAGGCCGCCATCCTTGGCAAGTTTAAAAAGAGAAGATACACCCATAGTAGTCAGAGACCATTAACTGCTTTTATTTGGTGACTACTCCAAAGTCTCGAGAAAATGACTGCACTGTGGTGGACCCGGGATGAAGATTATGCAAGTTATCAGGTATATATAGAGGCAAAGGCAATGCAGTGTACAAAATCAACATAACAGGAGCATATACCTATTAAAATTTCACTTTTATTCTAATCATATTAACCCTTAGACTCCCAGCACCGTACATGTACACATCGACCGGCTCTGTAAAAATATCACATGACCCACCCCGCTAGGTAAACGCCGTAAAAAGCAAAAAAATAAAAAAGCAAAAAAAGCCATTTTCTGATCACCTTGCCTCACAAAAAGTGTAATACCAAGCAATCAAAAAGACGTATTAATCCCAAAATGGTACCAATCAAACAGTCATCTCGTCCCGTAAACAATTAGACTATACCTGAGACAAATCGCCCAAAAAATAAAAAAAAAATATGGCTCTCAGAAAATGGCAACACAAAAATCCGGAATTAGACTTACCGGTAATTCTGTTTCCTTGAATCCACCATGACGGCCACAAGGAGATTTGACCCCTGACCTAAGTAGGGACAGAAAGCACAGCGAGTTTAAATTGCCCCTCCCACCCACCTTCCTCAGTGTTTTACCAAACTAATTAGTGGGAAATTTTTTTTTTATTATTATTTTTTTTGTGTGTTATTAGATCATACCATTTTCACTATATACATACTCATGTATATCCCTCAATTATATTTACTGGGAGGGAATAACCGGGCTGTCATGGTGGATTCAAGGAAAGAGAATTACCGGTAAGTCTAATTCCGGATTTCCATTTCCATCCACCATGACGGCCACAAGGAGAGCTAACAAATATTATTTTAAGGGGGGGGCTACTGCTTGAAGAACTTTCCTACCGAAAGCCAAATCGGTCATGGAAGAAAGATCTAATCTATAGTGTTTTACAAATGTACAAGTGTTAGACCACGTGGCTGCCCTGCAAATCTGGGAAAGAGAAGCCCCTGCTCTTTCCGCCCAAGAAGAGGCCATTGCCCTTGTAGAATGGGCTTTAATTTTTACAGGACAGGGAATGTTCTGAATTTTATAGCACTCAGTTATGGTGGTTTTTAACCATCTAGCTAGAGAAGCCTTCGAGAGCTTCTTACCCTTGTTTCTGCCTCCAAACTGTATAAGGAGGTTGTCATCTTTCCTGATTTCCTTAGATATATCCAAATACCTAATGATGGCTCTACAGACATCTAGGGTATGGAATTTTTCTTCAGTCGTGGTTTTAGGTTTGGAACAAAAGGAAGGTAATATAATATCCTGATTCCTGTGGAAGTCTGTAACTACCTTGGGTAAGAAGGTTGGATCTAGTCTAAGGGTGACCATCATCAGAAATCAAAAGGTAGGGTTCTCTCGAAGATGAGGCCTGGATTTCCCCCAGACGCCTGGCTGAAGTAATAGCAATCAAGAAGGCGACTTTAAGGGATAGGAATTTTATAGAAGCGGACTCTAGAGGTTCAAAGGGAGGTCCCGTTAACCCTGTAAGCACGATGTTTAAATCCCACTGTGGAATACGAGAAGCAAAGGAAGGTCTAATTCTAGCAGCTGCAGTCATGAATCTCTTTATCCAGCGATGGTCTGCTAAAGAAGTGTCAAAAAAGGTACTAAGTGCAGAAATTTGGACTTTAAGCGTACTAGGTCTTAGTCCTAGATCAAGACCATTTTGGAGAAAATCTAATATCTTTTGGATGTTCGGAGAAGACGTATTCAGACTGGGATCTTTTGACCAGGAGCAAAACTTCTTCCAAATTTTGAGATAGAAAGTGACGGACAAAATCTTTCTACTGCATTTCAGAGTATGAATTACCTTTTCTGAAAGACCCTGCCTCCTCAAGTATTCGCTTTCAGGATCCAGGCCGTTAGTTTGAAGAATTTCGGATTTGGATGAGAAATTGGACCCTGCACAAGAAGGTCTTCCTGATAAGGGAGCATCCATGGACTTCTGATTGCTAGTTGTCGTAAGGCCGGAAACCAACATCTTTTTGGCCAGTAGGGTGCTATGAGTAACAAGGATACTGGATCCTGTAGAATCTTTTGTATTACGCGATGTATTAGAGCTATCGGAGGGAAGGCATATGCTAGGGACCATTCCCACTTTATGGAAAATGCGCCCACTGCGAATGGCTGCTCTCTTGGGTTCAGGGAGCAGAATAACTTTACCTGAGCATTTTTTCTTGATGAAAACAGATCTATGGACGGGAGACCCCATTTTTTGTTATTTCTTTGAAGATGTGAGGATTTAGGGACCATTCTAATGGGTCTATTTGACTCCTGCTGAGGAAATCTGCTTCCTGATTCTGAGATCCTTTCAGGTGGACCACAGATATGGAGAGAGTGTTTTCTGTCCACCGGAGAATTTTTCTGGTAAGATTGCTCAGGGTGAATGATCTTGTTCCCCCTTGATGTTTTAGATATGCGACTGTTATATTGTCCGAAAGTATTCGGATATGATGATCTTTTACTATATCGGAGGCTTGTTTTAAAGTGTACCAAACTGCCGATCATTCTCTGAAGTTTGACGAATACGTTTTTATTTCTTCTGAGAAAGAGCCCTGAAACCACAGAGAGCCTATTTTTTCGCCCCAGCTGGTTTTGCTGGCGTCTGTAATTATCTGTATCGTTGGATCTTTTGACCATGAAATCCCTTTTCCTAGATTTCTTTTTTGTCTCCACCAGTTTAGATCCCTTTTTACCTGGGCGGGAATAGTCACTGACCGGTCTAAAGTTGATTGTTTTTTGTTCCAAGAGCCCAGTATCCATCTTTGTAGGACTCTGGTATGGGCCTGGCACCAAGCCACTGACATTATGCAAGATGTGAAGCGGCCCAGTAAGCTCATTGCCGCACGGATAGAACAAGAGGTTTTCTCCTGGAACTTTTTTACTTTGATCTGAAGAGATTTTCTTTTGTCTTCTGAAAGGAAGGAATATTGAAGATCGGCGTCTAGAAGAGTGCCCAGAAAAAGTATTTTTGTCGCTAGGATGAGAGAGGACTTTTTCCAATTTATCATCCATCCCAGTGTCTGGATTTCTTAAAGAAATAGGTCTGTATTTTCTACTGCTGTTTCCTGATTTCTTCCTATTAAAAGGAAATTGTCTAAGTATGGAATGACAATACCTCTTTCCCTGAAGGAGGCTACCATTTCCACGTCTATCTTTGTGAACACCCTTGGTGCCGAGGAAATACCAAAAGGGAGACATGTGAATTGAAAGTGATTTATTTTTCCCCTTTTGTCTCGGATTGTGAATCTTAGATATTTCTGAGAAGACTCTGCTATGGGTACATGATAATAGGCCTCCTTTAGCTCGACCGAGGTCATGAAGGCAGATTTTTCTGTAAGAGGGATTACTGATGAAATTGAGTCCATCTTGAATTTTCTGTATTTGATTGACTTGTTTAGATGTTTTAGATTTATAATCATACGATTTGCTCCATCGGGTTTTTTTTTTACCAAAAATAATTTTGAATAAAACCCCTTTGTGTGTTCTGCCCGAGGTACTCGGGATATTCCGCCCGAGAGTAGTAATTTATTGATCTCTGACCAGAGATTCTCCGTGGTATTTGTGTTTTGAGACGTGACTTGGAAACATTTTTTTTTTTTGGGGGGGGGGGGGGGGGGGGGTTATCTGGAAAATTCGACTTGATAACCATTTTCTATGATGTTTAACACCCACTGGTTGGAAGTAATTCCCTGCCACTGGGGAAGAAAATTTTTTTTAGACGACCCCCCACTCTGGCGTCATTGTTTGTCAGCTGATTTGTTAGTGGTGTTCTGAAGGAAGCCTCTCCCTCTTCCACCTTTAGGATAGCTCCAGCGGCCTGATTTTCCTTTCCCCCTGTAGGGTCTAGAATATGATCCCTGAGGACGAAAAAATCTCTTCCTGGGCTCCTTTTCTTCTGGGAAACCCTTCTTTTTATCTGCCGCTTTCTCTAGTATTTTATCTAGAATGGGCCCAAATACATATTCTCCCGAAAAGGGTATTGCACATAGTTTAGATTTTGAAACCTTATCCCCTGACCAGGATTTAACCCACAGCGCGCGTCTGGCAGAGTTTGAGAGGGCGCTATCTCTGGCGGCAAACCTTATTGATTCCGCAGAGGCGTCAGCCAAAAAGGCGGTGGCGGATTTTAACAGTGGGATAGAGGCCAAGATTTCTTCCCTAGGCTTTTTGTTTTTTATATGGTCTTCCAATTCGTTAAGCCAGATGAACATAGATCTGGCTACAGAAGTAGCTGCTATATTTGTTTTAATGGTGTTGGCTGAAGTTTCCCATGCTTTTCGTAGCAAGGAGTCTGCTTTCCATTCCATGGGATCACGGAGTTGTGAAGAGTCCTCAAAAGGGAGTGAGGTCTTTTTCACCACCTTAGCCACCTGTACGTCTATTTTGGGAATGTTATCGAACACTTTTGATTCTGCGGAATTAAAGCGTAGACGATTTTTGAACTCCCTGGGGATTCCTAGCCTGAGTTCTGGATCTAACCACTCCTCCAACACCATTTCTCGGACATTATCATGGATAGGAAAGACCATAGATTTTTTAGATCTTAATCCTCCAAACATTTCATCTGGTACAGAACGGGGTTTTGGGGTGTCTTCTATCCCCATTGTGGATCTAATAGCTTTAAGTAGACCTTCCATGTCCACTCAGGAAAAATAATATTTTTTGTCGTCATCAATAATCTCCCCTTCAGAGAGAAAATCTTCTTCTCCCATATGTCTGGCAGAAGAAGTTTCTTCCTCTTCTTGCTCGGATTCGGAGGACGAGATTGTGGACAACCTGGGTTTTTTAGGAGGTACTGCTACCGGAGCAGACGATCCTAGAGAAGCTAGGGAGCTTTTTACTTCCTCCTGAATAAGGCTTTTTATATTGGCCAAAATGGAGGGTTGCTCTTCTGTTAAAGTATTAGCAATGCAGGATCTGCACAACCGCTTTTTGTATTCTTCAGGAAGACGTTTTGCGCAAAGCACACATTTGGAGCTTTTAGCTTTAGATTTAGATTCCTTAGCCTATATAAAAAAAGAAGAGTAACCCCAAATGAGAATGAAAACCTAAACACATATCTGAAAAACATAAAAAGTCTCTCCCCAAAGGGAACTCACGACAGTAGCCTCCGCAGGATCCATGGGGGGAGTGTCTGTAGCCGACATGCCTGAGTCCAGAAAGGGGATGTCTGCAGAAGTGCCATCATAGCGCACAGCCCCGCGCTTTATGCGGCGCTCTGAATGCGCTTCCGGGTTCAGCTACGCCTCCCACGTCCTCCGATCACGTGATCACGCAAGTCATGTGAGACGCCATGAATGTGCGCGCGCTGCCCGTGCGCGAATCAGGGTTCCGGCGTTCTCCCTGCAGAGTCGCTTCCAGGAAGGAGATCGCGCAGGTAAGGGACACAGGCTCCCGACAGGCAGGAGCGAGTTCCTGATTTTTCCCCCGCCCTGCATAGGCACACGTCCGCCGGAGGGTCATGAGAAGCAAGGCCGATATTGTATAGAGGTGCTGGGAAGAGGGTAACCCAGGTTATCCACTTCCCCCGGCCCGCAGATGAAAGTAAATAAAAAAAATAAACTTCACCTCCCCAAGGGAGGACTTCTCTGTGCCCATCCCAAGTAGGGACAGGAAAAACACTGAGGAAGGTGGGTGGGAGGGGCAATTTAAACTCTCTGTGCTTCCTGTCCCTACTTAGGTCAGGGGTCAAATCTCCTTGTGGCCGTCATGGTGGATGGAAAAAAAGATTTTATTCTGTTCAAAAATGCATCTAATGTGTAAAACTTAACAAAAATAAAAATGTAGACATATTGGGTATTACTGCGTCCGTAACAACCTGCCCTATATAAAATATCACATGATTTGCCCCTTCGGGTGAATGCTGTAAAAAAAAAAAAAAAAAAAAAAAAAAAAAAAAAACTGTCAAGACAGCTATTTTTTTTTTCGCCTTGACTCACAAAAAGTGTAATAGCAGGCGATCAAAAAGTCAAAAAAATAAAAATCAATGGCTCCCACAAACCAATCCATCAAAATCTGTGCTGCAAAATCCATATGGCACTTCTTCTGTTCTCAGTCCTGCCATGTGCCCCCACAGCAGTTTACCACCACACATGGAGTCTTGCCTTATTCAGGAGAAAATGGGTAACACATTATGGGGTGATTTTCTCCTGTTACCCCTTGTGAAAATGAAAAATTTGGGGCTAAAGCAACATTTTATTGGAAGAAATGAAACTTTTCATTTTCACAGCCAAGTGTTTCCAAATTCCGTAAAAAGGAATTTGAAGGGTGTAGTTTCCAAAATGGGGTCACTTTTTGAGGGTTTCCACTGTAGGGGTACGTCAGGGTCTCTCAATTAGAAAATGGTGCCTAAAAACCATTCTAGCAAAATCTGCCTCCAAAATCCATATGGCACTCCTTTCCTTCTGACCACTGCCACAGACCCATAGAGACGTTTACCACCACATATGGGGTATTTCTGCAAACTGCAGAATCAGAGTAATGTATATTGAAGTTTAGTTTGCTATTAACCCTTGCTGTGTTGCAAGAAAAAAATTATTAATGTGAATAATCTACCCAAAAATTTAAATTTTGAAATTTCACCTCCATTTTCCTTTAATTCTTGTGGAACACCTCAAGGGTTAATAAAGTTTGTAACATCAGTTTTTTTTTATAATTTGAGGGGTGTAGTTTCTAAAATGGGGTCATTTATTAGTGTTTTCCATTAGGTAAGCCTCCCAAAATCACTTTATAACTAAATTGGTGCTAAAAAAAATGCTTTTGGAAATTTTGATGAAAATTTGAAAAATGGCTTATAAACTTCTAAGGTTTCTCACGTCCAAAAAAAGTAAAATTACATTTATAAAATGATGCCAACATAAAGTATACATATGGGGAATATAAAATAATAACTATTTTTGGAGGTATTACTATGTATTTTGAAAGTAGAGAAATTGAAATTTTGAAATTTGCTAATTTTTCCAAATTTTTGCTAAATTTGGTATTTTTTTTATAAATAAAAATGAAATATTTTGCCACAAATTTACTACTGTCGTGAAGCACAATAAGTGACGAGAAAACAATCTTAGAATGACATGGATAAGTAAAAGCGTTCCAAAGTTATTACCACATAAAGTGAAACATGTAAGATTTGAAAAATCGGCCTGGGATTTAAGGTGAAAAGTGGCTCGGTACTGAAAGGGTTAAAAGGACCACAATCGGATGTGCACATGAGTCCATAACATCAGCAGTTCAAAAATAATAGTAGTGATACGATAATATCCCACAATACTTGGGCTAGGGGGCAGAGGGAGGGGGATCTGGCCCTGGTATGATCCCTATGCCGCTATGCCCAGGGGAACATCCCAAAGGTGGATGGCCCCTGTCCTCGTGCCTATTCCTATATTGCCCTTGCCCTTCCCTATTTGGGAAAAAGTAACAAAAACGCCCTTAAATCCAAATCCTAACACGTTTCCCCTTGCATCAGGTTCATCAGGAGATTAGTTAGCGTAGGGCAAATAGTGTAATCAAAGTATTGGTACACAAAGATAAATGTGCATAGATAAAAATATATATGCGGTCAGGTGGGAGAGATCAAGCAGATTGGAAGTGCCGCTGGAGTACTGTAAATTTGTGGTACAAATTATATATATATCCCACGGTATGAAATGTAATATAATAGTGGAGGTACAGAATGCTGCGTGTACCCCTGCAACACAGTACAATATAGATATTTTAAGGGGGACAACCAAGCTGTAACAATGAATGCAGCCCCTATATCACACTGATATATGACATAGATAAACGGGGTAAACATCCAACAACTGAGACATTTAGGCAAAATACCATGTGCCCTAGATAACCAATCATGAGATCTATACAAAACACATGTATACATGAGATGTATAAAACTGGAGCCTCCCCGGATTCCTGTCCGCTCCAGAAAGGGACTAGAGAAGGGTGCCTCTTATTTGATAACAGCTTTAGAACTATTGGTCCTACACTTACTGAAATCAACGGTTTAGGCAGGGATAAAGGTAGGAAAACAAGAAACAAAAAACCTACTTTGCGGATGACATGCTCCTTTTTTAGACGACCACACGGCTCACATGGACAAGGTGTTAGAGACTCTCAATATGGTGTGTTCTTTTAAGGGATATAAAATAAATGTGGCCAAATGTCATTTATTACAGTTAGGAAGTGGAAGATTACCAATATGGTGTGCAATTCCAGTGGAAATGGCAAGGGAATCTATTACATATTTGGGGATTAAAATTGGCAGAAACACAACATCAATCTACAAACTAAATTCAGGGGATTTGCAACAATCAGTTTGGAGGGTATAGTGCAGACATTCTTCAAAATTTGGGAAATGGGCGACAATGGGTGACTTAAGACCAGAGAAGTTATGGATAAAATCTGATCTGCTTTCAGTAATGAACGATGGAGGGAAACCCAATTTAGAATCATCCACAAGGCAACATGGATACAGGAGTGTGACTATATTTCAAAAGTGTAGAACACTGAGGTTAAAGATACTCCTCAACAATGTATTTTTCAGTATATACCCAGGGATCAAGAAACTGATTCAACAATATAGTGGCGACTGAGGGTCCCCATATTCTTTTGTCAGAAGCTAAAAGTGTATTATGAGGAAATGGTTACAACTGCAATTACCCACCTTAGAAGAGGTTATAGGGATGTAAATTGTATAGAATAGACACTGAAAGGCATACGGAACAAGCCCCTGGGAAGTTCTTCAAGATGTGGAGACGGTTCATTGAGGAGGCTCTCACAACTCATGAAATGGAGGTAATAGATCCTTTTGTTGGAACTAGTAGGTTTATAAACAAACAACTAGCCAATAGCTTGGGGAAATATTGGCTGTATGATCCATGGGACTTTAAATAAATTTTATAGCTAAACAGTGGTTATGATAATGAACTGTCTTCTGAAAAGGAAACGTTGGTGGATGCCAATTTGTATGACTTGTAAAATACATACTATTATATGCTGTTTTACTGTGTGTACTGTGGCTCTGGCCCATGGTGAATACTGTATATCATCTCTCTAAATACTAACAGCTCAGGCAAGATGGTTGAGGTTTTCTTCTTGTGTATTGCCAAGGTACAACCCACCTTATGACTGTAACCGGAGTTAAATTTGTCTCATTTTAGTGTAAGACCATATACTATATAATATAGATATATGGTATATGTGTATATATATTAATTCATATTAGTGGGTTTTCTTTTTATACTTTCAATATATATACTTATGTAGCGGCGTGGGAGACAGGTAACCTCTGTGACCTAGGACTGAGAATATTTAGGTTAGGGTCTGTCTACAGTCATATGGGAATGTTTCTCTCATATGGCTGCGGCTCGGGGTCTAACATAAATATTCTCCTATTTCTCGAGAAACGATAATTGGCTTAGCCTATCAGTTACTCAGGGAGTAATTATGTTATGCCAACGTCGACTCGCTGTATTTTTCCCAGATGGTGTACATAAATATTCACCAGATACTGAGAAGGGTTATGGGGGGTATATTTATGTAATGTAAACCAACCCTTTATAGGTACCAGATGTGGACATTGTCACCATTAGTTATTCAGAGTGATGAAAAGCTCCGTTCCCCCCCTCCCTCTTTTGCAAGGGAGGGGTTGGAGGGGCCTACGCTAAGACATAAAGGTCTCATTCAGACCACTTAGTTTAGCCTCATCCTGGGACAACTACACCGGTTTGTGTCCAGGACCAGATTGCTGATTTGCTACTATCCTCACCTAGGCTGCATTTGAAGCAGATGGGGCTCCCTAGGGTCATCATTTCCATATTTACACAAAGCTAATAATAAACTTTATTACTTTATTTTTAATCAATTATTATTTGTGTCTGGGTCTTCAGTATACTGTATTCATAACCAAGAAGCTCATTTGCATACATTTGGTGTCAGAAGTGGGATCTTGGATACTGTATACTGACCCTTGCATAATTATTATTGTAAAGTATTATTGTTAAGGCCTAGTTACTAATATTGAGTTAGTTGTGTATGCTTGTGCCTAGTACCTAATTATCTGTTGGAGGTTGGGCTATAACATAGGTTCAGGTAGAGAGTTAAGATATTGTGACTAGGATAGAATGGCATTTTCATTGTTTAAAGGGGGAAAGAATCAGCACACGGGTCCATTACCTTCTTGGGTGCTTAGGTCCGGACACTGGGCCCCAATCGCCCGTGAGTGCAACAAATATGTTGCTCCCCAGTGCTTGGCTGACCCCTGTCAAGCAGCTGTGGGTTTGGATTTGTCCCGGTATAACCCTTCTGAAGAAAAAGCGGCAGCAAGTGTGGGATGGATTTGCGTGCAGGCTCTTCAGGAGGAGACAGCGAAGCGAGAGGCAATTGAACAGGAGCTGCAGGCAGCTACTGAGCAATTGGCGCTTTTGCGGACCTGTATGAAGGACATTGAGAAGCATAATGGGGAATTGAGTAATCAGTTTTCCAATTATGTAGTCCGTACTGTACAAAAACGCAGACGGAGAAAACAGAGACCACTCCCAGGTGACAGAAGTGTTTATAGGGTAAGAACTTTAATTCAGCAAAATAAATGGGATGCTGTGGGTGAGTGGTCAGGATTGTCATCATCAGATGAGGAGATAGAAATAGAAGAGGAAGAAGTGCGTCCCATTGTTACAACAAAATCAAAAAGGGAGGTTACACAGAGAGATTCAGCTTCTGGGGATCATGACTATACTCAGGGAGCTGAGCAAAATTATGTAGAGGAGACCCGTACTTATACCGCAGGAGAGCTCACTGAGCTGGGAAATAAGTACAAGCAGAGGCCAGGTGAGGGATTATTATCATGGGTGTTGAGAGTATGGGATCTTGGAGGGGACGGTGTTCAGTTGAGTAACAGAGAAGCAGTGGGTTTGGGCAGCTTGTGCCTAGATGCTAGAGTTAGACTTCAGATGAGAAGAGCCAGAACTACTGGAAGTACATTTTCCTTGTTGCATCTGATAAGAGATTCTATAGTCCAAGTGCATGAGACCCCGTCTGAATTGATTAATGTTTCCCCCTGGGGTTCCCTGTCTGAAGGCATTACAAGGCTCAGAGAGATTGGTTGCATAGGAGGTTTAGCTAGGGATCCCTTACCTGAAGAGGGTGTCTATTCTGTGGCTGCACAGTGGAACGGTCCTGACATGGAGAAGTTCACTAATCTAATGAAGCAGAAAATCTTGACTAGTGCCCCCTCCCACCTCAAGGCAGCTTTGTTTACAATGTTAAGTGCTATTGATGCGAGGAGGGAGACTGTGTATGAAGCTGCTGCATTGTTAGGACAGCTGAGTGAATTAGAGAAGAATAATAAAATGCAAAAGTCCAGGAAGATCGAGTCAACACAAAGAGAGAAAAGGAATGGGAGAATTACCATTACACGAAAGGAAATGTTTTTAGATCTTTTGAACAGTGGAGTCGGCAAGGAGGAGATAGATGGCATTCCTACTCCTGACTTGCTAAAGCGTTGGAAAGATCTAAAACAGCAGGGTAAATTACACCCAGTAGGATCAAAAAAGAATGTGTCTGGGGAGGATGAAAAGATGTCTGGTCCCTATAGCGGTGCAAAAAGAGCCCTCTCAGAACATGTGAGAAAAGAAAAAAGGGGGTGGGAGGTACCAGAACCCCTTGATTGACAGAAAGGCGAGTCCCCTGCCAGTATGAGGAGAGTGTGTGTGATGAAGCCAGGGGACAAACGCCCATATGCTTCTGTTGAAATATACTGGCAGGACAAAGGCACACCACAAAGGGTTACTGCATTGCTTGACACAGGGGCTGAGGTTTCACTGTTTCAGGAACATCCGAGGGGTGACGAACAACAGTCCTGGGTGGCCATTGAAGGATTGGGGGGACAAAAGACTTGGGCTAAGAGGGTACACTGCAGACTGAGGATAGGAAAGGGTCCCATCTTTAAAGCACAAGTTCTGGTTTCTGAATTACCCAACAATATCTTAGGTATGGACATACTTAAGGGACAGACTATACATACCATGTCTGGGATTTATGCTTTTGGTACCTCAATCCATTGTTTTTCTATCTCTGCTGTCAAACCCATTGTGCGTGGCCATGCTAAGTGGACCCCAGTGTACATCCCTCCGCCCGACAAACCAGTATACTTGAAACAATACCGCAACCCTGGTGGACACAAAGACATCTCAGAAACCATCCAAGCCTTGCTTACTTCAGGAGCTGTCAGACCTGCAACCAGCGCGTACAATGCCCCCGTGTGGCCAATTAAAAAAGATGACGGGACTTACCGGATGACCATCGATTATCGCAGGCTTAACAAGGTGGCCCCACCTTTGGCATCAGCAGTTCCAGACATGGTATCTGTTGTGGAACACATCACACAGACTGCAGGCGAATGGCATGCCATATTGGACTTAGCTAATGCATTCTTTTCCATCAGCATCGCAGAGGAGCCCCAGGACCAGTTTGCCTTCACCTGGGACGGACGACAGTATACATTGACTGTGGTGCCACAAGGATATCTGCATTCTCCCACCATTTGTCATGGACTGGTAGCTAGAGACTTAAAAATGTTACCTGCAATCATTACATCGATGACATCATGATTTCAGGGGCTACCAAAGAGGATGTTGCTAAGGACTTAGAGACTGTTATCAAATACATGCAACACCGAGGGTGGGCAATAAACCCAAATAAAGTGCAGGGACCTGCACAACAAGTGAAATTTCTTGGCATGATATGGACTGGGCCACAAAAAGTCATCCCAGAACCAGTCCTAGACACCATTGCTAATTTGAAAGCTCCTTCATCTGTGAAAGAAGCACAAAGCATTCTGGGTGTGGTAGGATTTTGGCGATCATTTGTGCCCCATCTTGGACTGATCTTGCGACCGATCTACAAAATCACAAGAAAGAAAGCCGTATTTACCTGGGGACCTGATCAAGATGGAGCTTTGGAACAAGCTAAAGCTGCTGTAAGAGCTCATAATGCCCTAGGTCCTCTGCTGCCTGATCAACCGTTTTTCCTAGATATGACAGTAACTGAACATGGAATGTCTTGGGGTTTGTGGCAGAAAGCTGCAACAGCCAGTACTCACAAAACACCTATTGGGTTCTGGTCTAAGCAGTTTTCACCTGCCCAGAGAAAGTACAGCCCCTTGGAGAAAGAACTGTTAGCTGCCTACACTGCTTTGCAGTATGTGGAACCTACCACAAAACAACAACCTGTAACTATAAGGACTGATCTACCTATTGCAGGGTGGGTTCAACAAGAAGGACTTGGTGCTCGAACAGCGGTGGCTCAAAAGCCAACGCTACAGAAGTGGAAATGGTACCTGAGTGAGCGGAGTGGACTGTCAACTCAGGAGCCATTACTCATTAGTCAGCAGCTGGCAGGCCATGTAACGTTTGAAGCAACAGAGGAAGAACAGCCAGTCTTGCAAATCGGTGGGGGACCCTGCCATGAGGCCCCTCCATGGGAGCAACTTACTCCAGAAGAAAGACAGCAAGCTTGGTTCACAGATGGATCTGCTACTATTACTAGCCAAGGCCACGTATGGGTAGCAGCAGCATATCAACCTGTCACTGAAACCATTCTTCATCAAACAGGAGAAGGCGGATCCAGTCAGTATGCAGAATTACAGGCTGCGAGAATGGCGATAGAGGAAACTGAAGGATCGATCATCATCTACACTGACAGTTGGGCTGTTTTCAAAGGTTTCACTGCATGGATGGCTACATGGCAGAAAGATGGCTGGGCAGTGAACGGTAAAGAGATCTGGGGTGGCCCCAGTTTGTGGACATTTGTGTGGGAACAGGCCCATAAAAGATCTATTCGTGTAGGGCATGTTAATGCGCATAAGGACGAACCTAACAATCAATTAACTGATGACTTAACACATGTTTTGTCCCTTGAAGAGGCTACAGAATTACAGTGTCTGGGGGATTGGGCCCATGCACAATGTGGACAGAAGTGCAGAAGGAACATATCAGTGGGCACAAAAGAAAGGAATTCCCATCACATTGATACAAGCTAAAGACATTGTAGCTAAGTGTCCAATATGCCAGGCTGTGAAGAAACGAACCACTCTAAAAAAAGAGCCAGGACACATCTACCGAGGCAAACAGCCTGGACAAGTGTGGCAAGTTGATTTCATCGGACCCCTGCCGGCTGGTAGGGGAAATGTCAAGTATGCTGCTACAGCTGTCGACACCTTCTCTGGTGTGCTTGTGGTTCAGCCTACCACATCAGCTGATCAAGCTACTACATTGAAACTATTGACCTTATTGACTACGTACTATGGGACACCAGTCGAAATACAATCTGATAATGGATCCCATTTTACTGGAAGAAAAATCAAAGACTGGGCGGAGGAAAATGATGTATTCTGGGTGTGGCACATCGCTTACTATCCCCAAGCAGCAGGCCTCATTGAACGCATGAACGGTTTGCTAAAAGAACAAATACGAAAACTTACACCCACACACACACTGCGGGGATGGGATAGGGTGTTAGCTCAGGCCACACAGTTACTGAATCAGAGGGTGGTGGGAGGTTCTACTCCAATTCAACGCATGTTAGGACAGGGACAGGACCGAACACTTCCTCCTTTGATAGTGACAGCCAGGAAAACATTGACCACGACAACGGACACAACACAAATTCCCGTCAGGGCACATGAAGGAAAGGAGTTTGGGGATCCCCCATGGGTGGTGGGAGGAGACAAGGAGTTGCCCCCATGTGGATATTTGATTCCCACTGGTATTTTGAAGGTTGAGGGAAACAATCATTTGTACTTTAAACCAACAGGTTCTCTAGCTGAATGGTGTGATTGGGTGGAGGAAGCCAAGAAAAATGATCTAGGAGAATACTGTGTGGAAATTGTTCCCTTGAAGCGGGGTAGATTGGTTAAGGAAGAAAAAGTAGGTGATTTGATATTGGTTCCGAAGGAATTGAAGGTGAAAGTGCAGGTGCAAACCATGGAGACAGGTACCAAAGTGTGGATAGCTCCAAGTGTAGCTGACGAGAGTGCAACCGAAAGTAGGGGAAGTGATAGCGAAAGGACAGGGAAATACATATTTTGTGTTATATGAAGGTACTGGTTCTCCTGTTTATCTTCCTTTTTACAGATTGATCCCAATCTTGTACTGAAGATGACGGCCCTGATGATGGGGGTGCTGACGTTGATGGTCCTTAAAGACACCAGAGGAGATGAGCTACAAATTGAAGAATTCAGGGGATAATCGGTTCCTCCGGATGCATGGATCTATGGCTGGGAGAGCCATGTTAACCAATTGTTGGCTCTGTTCCCATTCACCTATGAACATTAAACTCAGCCTCAGATGCCAACCTTCAAAAGGATGTTTGTACGGAGGACGCATACGGATGAACCTTCATGATAGAGACTGGCAATTTAACACCTTGTTTAATGGTGACATTAATAATGCACAGGAAAATGATACTGTACGAAGTAATTGTAGGAGCATTGTAATATACTGCTGTGTACGTATTATTTTTGTATGTATTACTAAATGTACTAGGAATACTGTGCCAGCTCTCCCCTTAAGAACTGTTACACTAAAATGAGCCAAGGGTGGAGTGTAACCGGAGTTAAATTTATGTCTCATTTTAGTGTAAGACCATATACTATATAATATAGATAGAGAATATTTAGGTTAGGGTCTGTCTACAGTCATATGGGAATGTTTCTCTGATATGGCTGCGGCTGGGGGGTCTAACAAATATTCTCCTATTTCTCGAGAAACGATAATTGGCTTAGCCTATCAGTTACTCAGGGAGTAATTATGTTATGCCAACGTCGACTCGCTGTATTTTTCCCAGATGGTGTACATAAATATTCTCCAGATACTGAGAAGGGTTATGGGGGGTATATTTATGTAATGTAAACCAACCCTTTATAGGTACCAGATGTGGACATTGTCACCATTAGTTATTCAGAGTGATGAAAAGCTCCGTTCCCCCCCCCCCCTCCCTCTTTTGCAAGGGAGGGGTTGGAGGGGCCTACGCTAAGACATAAAGGTCTCATTCAGACCACTTAGTTTAGCCTCATCCTGGGACAACTACACCGGTTTGTGTCCAGGACCAGATTGCCGATTTGCTACTATCCTCACCTAGGCTGCATTTGAAGCAGACAGGGCTCCCTAGGGTCATCATTTCCATATTTACACGAAGCTAAGTATAATAAACTTTATTACTTTATTTTTAATCAATTATTGTTTGTGTCTGGGTCTTCAGTATACTGTATTCATAACCAAGAAAGAGCTCATTTGCATACAATGACATAGGTCAGCACTACAATGCGATTATTTTAGTAATCCCTTCAAGTGTTTTGCCCATAATTTTAAAACCTTTATCTTCTTTATCTATTGCTCCTACTTAGTACAATAAAGAACTATTCTTTTTCAGTAACTATCACAGATGTTCACATATCTTTTAAATGTGCTTTTTCCAGTTTTAAAAGCGATACATACCTTGACAGTTATAACTCCTTTACGACCAACTTTTTTCATTGCATCTGAGATAATTTTGCCAATTTCATGATCTCCATTAGCAGATATTGTGGCAACCTGCATATTAAAAACAAGCAATTGTAAGGAGAGGAAATAATGAGGTTAGACATACCCCTTCTAATGCCTACAGCCAAGCAACTTAAAGGCAGCTTTATTTTTTGCAGGACAAGTTATAGGTTTTACTGGCACCACTTGGTAGATATATTTATCTAGTAAGGCATAGTTCATACATTTCACAAGTTAGTGTTAGGCTACTTTCACACTAGCGTTAGCACGGATCCGGCACCTAAAGGGTGCCAACGGATCCGTGCTAACGCTATACATGTGTGGAGCCGGAGCAGCGCTCCGGCCCCACACATGACACACATTAAAACAAGACACAGACATACATACAAACATACAGACATACATACATACTTACATACTCCCGGGACGCCGGCAGAACGTCTTCACGCGCCTCCTGCGCGCAGTGATGACGATTCCCCACAGCGCCCTCTGCTGGGCGCAGTGGGGAAATGTCATCGCAGCGCGCAGGAGGCGCGTGAAGACGTTCTGCCGGCGTCCCGGGAGTATGTGAGTATGTATGTATGTCTGTATGTTTGTATGTATGTCTGTATGTTTGTTTGTATGTATGTCTGTGTATATGTATGCCGGATCCGGAATGACCCCCCATTGGAAATCAATGGAGGACAGATCCGGATTACTGGTGTGTCCACACCAAACGGATCCGTCCCCACTGACTTGCATTGGGGGTCATTCCGGATCCGTCTTGGTGCGGATGCCTGGACCGGAGAGCAAACCGCAGCATGCTGCGTCCTCCGGTCTGAAGACGGAACGGAATGCTTTCAGGAGCATTCCGTTGTCTTCAGTTCAGTTTTGTCCCCATTGACAATGAATGGGGACAAAACTGAAGCGTTTTTTTCCGGTATTGAGCCCCTATAACGGAACTCAATACCGGAATTTAAAAACGCTAGTGTGAAAGTAGCCTTAAGGTGAGTGATTTTTACCACAGATTGTTAGCCAAAACGAGGAGTGGAGCCCTACAAAGATATGGCATAATACAATACCATATGTTCTGCTTGATTATTTGCCTACTTCTCTGGATTTGCAACATTTTAACGCCAGTGGTTCTAAAATGCGATGTTTTAAAACCAAAATGCGCCATGTCAACCATCCCCTGCCAGTCCACATTTGAGACTTTTGAAACATTTGCGACATTTCCAATGGTAAATTGCGACTTTTGTCTCGGACTCTGGGCATTTTTGTTGAATGTCAATTTACTGACAAAACCAGGTTTAGCTCATTTATATTAGGGAAAAAAAAAAAAAAAACACAACCCACTTCCGGTTTTAATAGTTACCTATCACTTGTTCCCATGCAGAGTTGGTTTTCTTTTCATGAATGCGACTTTTTGACAAAAAGTTGCATCTTTATGCCATAAATTACTTTTTACACAAAATGCCACATAAGCTGACTTAATTTTCTGCAACAATTTGAGCAATTTCTGCCAATATATATCTAATATATAAAGGGGTGTGTGTGTGTGTGTGTGTGTGTATGTATATGACCGCTAAAGGAATCCGCACCGCTGCAGCTACAATCACAAAATTTTGCACACATGTACATCAGGTGTCCGGGAAGGTTTTAAACAGTTTTCAACTCTCCAGGACGTACCGTTCCTGAGATATTCCCAAAAAATGCATTAGCCAATAGTAGCCTGGTCACATGACCCTTATCAGCCAATAGAAGCTCACAGGCACACATCAGGTTTCTATGACAACCTAGCCAGTTCACTGCTTTAGGTCTGCATTAAAGAGGCAGAGCACTGTGGATGACAATGGTAAATGGGTATTCCCGGTTACCATAACTATAACTTATGTTTTAGACTAACTCATCATCAATCATTACCTCATCTAATGTAAATTTTACATATTTACTGTTCAGTAGTAATAAAAGATGTTTTCTTCCACTGCTACCCACCTTCCTCCTAAATTACTATGGCATCGACCTGTAATTCCGGCCACCATCAAAAGAAGGACTTAAAAGCACCACCGCCATATCCCACTAAGTCACGCCCCCGACTCAGTCAGGCCACGCCCCTTCCATGCTGCATTTGACCGGGATTAAAATTATTGGTAAAAATCACTTTCTGTCAGCTGCAGGGGTGGGGGGAGGGTGACTTTCTCCCTAAGATTAATTGAAGGGTGAGTGGCTCACCACCAGAGATCAATGGAAAAGAAAGGATAATAATAAAAAGGATAATAAAAATGATAATAAAAGAAAAAAAAAGTGTTTAAAAGATAAAAAAAATAAAAAATGTATAAAAATGTGAGTCTTTATTCCTTCTTGGGGTCCCTCTTTTTTGGGTAAGTAGCGTTAGTAAATGCAATATGGTCCTATAAGTACTTTGCAGAGCGCTGATTCAATGTTCACTATGATCCTTAATGGCACATCTAAATGATTCTTGCATGAATAATGTTATAGTACATTACCCCTCCACTGTGTCTCCATTGAGAAGCGATACAGCAGATGTGATGTTTCAGATGTGCTAAAGGCCGCTCCGTCCGTGTTCGGCTTTGATGCTCCTAGCCGTCAGCACGAGGACGCTGCTCCTCTGTTAGTGCGGGAATGCCTGTCCTCTGCGCGTGCTTCTCTTCCCGGCACTCGTGCAGTGACACCCGTCGTAGCGTCCCACGTGTTAGTGGGTATCTGTTTCTTTGTCCTTGTTAGTGTGTTTTAGACTTTAAAACTTTCATATATTAATTGGATGTCCTCCCCTTATTCTTTATACAATGTCCTTAGTGTTGGGGCTTATTCAAATATACGGAAACCGATAAAAAAATAAAAAATAAAGAAATAAAGCCAGTAGTGGCTAGAAACTGGTTCAAAATTGTTTAAGCCAGTGTCCGTGCTGTCCCTCATATGCCAAACGCGTTTCGGGGGGTATTCTCCTGCCCCTTCCTCAGTGGCTGCCAATATTGGACTGTGGACTTGACGGACTTATAAAGTCTTATAGTGATGTATCATTAGGTTGCAACGGAAAACACTGGCATGGATTCAAATTGGGAATGGTATCAGTATATATATATATATATATATATATATATATATATATATATATATATATATATATATAATATTTCACCATAGATAAATTCAAAAGAGTAATAAGACCAAATCTTACCAGTACTCAATATATATAAAAGTGAATATGTATATAAAAGATGTATATAAAAAGAATGTGAGAAAAATGTAGGAGTCTATATATAAAATGAATATCTGGTAAATGTGCTTTATACTGCTGGTTTTTGGTACTTTGTGTTTGTGCATGATTAGTTGATTTACTTTTTTTCATTTATAAGCATCTACAATTCTTAGTGCATACAGTTCAATATTTTATGATAATGGTTGTGGTTTATCATGTGTTTTTTTTATCATTTGTTTTTTTATTTTGTGTGTATTTTTAATTTATTTGGCGTTTATTTACCTTTCTTATACATATAGCTACATGTTCAAGTGAGTATCATTATGTGTCTAGTTTTTGAATTTGTGTGTAATTTTCCCCATTGGTGTTGTTATCTGTCTTGTCTTATTTCATTTCTTTTACTCATTAATTTCACATTCCTTTCTAAGTGGTTCCATATAGGTTCAGATGAATAATAGGACCAAAAGGTACTATATATATATATATATATATATATATATATATATATATATATATATATAGAGAGAGAGAGAGAGAGAGAGAAAGAGAGAGAGAGAGAGATGGATGTGTATAAAAAGAGTGTAAGAGAATATGAAAATGAATATATAGTGAATCTGCTTTCCATTACTGGTTTTTGGTGCTTTGTGTTTGTGCATGATTAGTTGGTCTAGTTTTTTCATTTGTACGTATATGTATATACGTATATTTGGCATTTATTTGCCTTTCTTCTTCATATGGTGCCGTGTTCAGGTGAGTATTATTGTGTGTTTGAGTTTTGAATTTGTGTGTAGTTCTCCCATTGGTGTTGTCATCTATTTCATCTTTTTTTCATTTCTTTTATTGGTTAGTTTCACATTCCTTTCCAGATGATTCAATATGAGTATTTGGGTGGGGGGCCTCACGGGGAGGGGGGTCGGGGTGCTGGTAAAAACAGCCCGACCCCGACCACCCGTCCCCGAAGGGCACCCCACCCGTTTCATCGAGGGTTTATAGGAAACCGAAGATCTCCATCTCGGCGTTTAGACCTTTTGGGATCATTGTCTCGAATTCGAAAATTCTCCTTGACTCTATTCTAGACATACTCTGTATATGGTTGCCTCCTCTCCATGGTCGTGGAATTTTTTCTAGGGCTGTAAACGTGAGTAGAGATGGATCCTTATTATGAACTTCTTTAAAGTGCTTGGATAATGAATGTAAGTCATACCCCTTCTTTATATTATTAATATGTTCTGATATACGTTTCTTTAACCCCTTCACGACCGCCATACGGCTATATACGTCCTATCTGCACATGCCCCGTGCAGATAGCACGTATATAGACGTGCAGGCGGCCCTTTAATTCCAGCGCTGATCAGCGCTGGGATTAAAGCTCCTGCAATCTAGCAGGAGCAGGTCGAGTCCCGGCTCACAGACAGAGCGGGGACCCTGAGGAGAAGACAGGAGTGGTTTATTACCGCTTCTGTCTTCTCCTAAGCCGGAGGACAGGCTTACCTCTTCAGCGGCACAGGCAGGAAAGAAGCGGCAGCGCCGCTTCCTGTGTTAGACTCGGGGCCAGAGCAGTGCTGCAGGGTCTAAGGAGACCCTGATCAGCTCTGCTTGTGTGTAATGAGCCCCCAGGAGGCTGTTTTCCCCTGTAACTGGGGCTCCTGTGGATGGGGGGAAAAAAAAGTGTAAAAAAAAGAAACAAAAAAAAAAAGTCAGTCCTCCAGAGGTCTTTTAATGACCTCCTGGGGGACATATTAGTTGTCAAAAATAAATATATAAGTAAAAAAATAAATAAAAAACAAACAAAAAAAGTGTAAAAAAAAAAAAAAAATTAAACACGCAGTCGCCAATGGAAACAGTCACCATAGTCGCCCCGTCAAATAAAATCTATACATGCTATATATCAAAATGATCGTCATCAAATAGGGAACCCATTGCAATAATTAATTTGTGCGTCAGTTTTAATATTTAAAAAAAAAAAATTCTATAATTAAAAAAAAAAAATCTTTTTTTTAATAAGAATTAGCGGTTTTTGTCTAAATTAAACCTAAAAAAATATAAAATATCTTTAAAAAAAACATTCTAATAATAAGTCCTAAGTGTCAAGTAAAAAAAATAGCAAAAATTATTTTCGTATTCAAACGAAAAAAAAAATTAGGGTCACTAAGCCACCATGTGCCCAAATCACAAAAAGTTGCCTGGACATTCAGGCCTTTTATAGGTCCGGTCATGAAAGGGTTAATGATCGTTTCGTCCTACCGATGTACTGTTTATTGCATGGACATTGAATTAGATATATGATATCAGTAGAATTACATGTTATGTGTTCTTTAATTGTTTGGGTATGTTTATTTGTTGTTGATCGAATTTCTGTTGTCTTTTTGGGAAATTTAGTAATCTTACAATTATTACAGCTTCCACATCGGTAGAAGCCTTTTGGTATTAACCAGTTGTTAGTTTTCTGTATTTTTGTGCTTTTAACCGTAGGGGCAACTTTAATTCCCAAATTTGGAGCTTTTGTATATGCTATTTGTGGTGTGTCCGATATTTGTGATCCTATAATTTTATCCTTTTGTAGTAGATGCCAATGTTTCTTCAAGATTAGTTCAACTTCTTTATGTTTGGAGTTAAACGGTAATATCACTCTCATTTGGTCCTCATTTTTGGTTATTTTCGTACTCACGTTAAAAAAGTTTTCTCTATTCATCTCCCTGATTTTATTTAGTGAAGATTCAATAATAGGGGGTGGATATTTTTTGTTTATAAATTGTTGTTTTAGGTTAGTGGCCTCATCTTCAAATTGGTCATTATTGGAGCAATTTCTCTTAAGTCTCCTAAACTGGCTGGTTGGGATATTGGTTAACCATCTTGGTAAATGGCAACTGTTAAATAGAATATAGCTATTTTTCATAACATGTTTCTGGTAAGTACTGCATACTAGTTTATTGTTTTGGATTTTTATTCTTAGGTCTAAAAATTCAATTTGGCTATTGCTGATGGTAGATGTAAAACTTAAATTATAGTTATTTAGATTCAGATTTTTGATGAATATGTTTAGATCTTCAATTGTGCCCTGCCAAATGAGAATGATATCAGACTCAGACTGCACAGTGCTGCTGCTGAGAGTGCTGCTGCTGTGTCCATCCAGGCCCTGCGCATGACAGAGGACGGGGAGTCTGAAAGCCAGACCGTCCAGCCTAAAACAAGACCTCTGGCCACCCTAGGGGCAGGCTGATGTTAGGGTGGCCAGATGTCCGGCTTTAGGCTGGACAGTCCAGTTTTCTGGCTACCTGTTCTCCGTCCGACGCAGTGCCTGGACAGACACCCTTTCAGTAGCTCACACTCAGACAGCTTCTCCTCCATGTCTTCACGGAGCCAGGGGGGGCGTGGCCTCATGTTTAGTGATGTGTCTTCATGTGAACTGGGGGTGCTGTTTCATGTTTGGGGGGAATGGCCAGTGAGGTCTGGCTTTCTGGGGTGAAGACAGTGGCCACTCTAGCTGCTGTGGAGGTCACAGTTAAAGGGGCGGGCCGCTGTAGAGGTCACAGTTAAAGGGGCGGGCCGCTGTAGAGGTCACAGTTAAAGGGGCGGGCCGCTGTAGAGGTCACAGTTAAAGGGGCGGGCCGCTGTAGAGGTCACAGTTAAAGGGGCGGGCCGCTGTAGAGGTCACAGTTAAAGGGGCGGGCCGCTGTAGAGGTCACAGTTAAAGGGGCGGGCCGCTGTAGAGGTCACAGTTAAAGGGGCGGGCCGCTGTAGAGGTCACAGTTAAAGGGGCAGGCCGCTGTAGAGGTCACTCTCGATATCTTTTAACGACACACACAAACAGTAAAAGAAATAAATTAAATATACCCGGGTCCTTCAGCTAGTATTTTATATATAGTTATATTATGAAAAAGTATTAGTTAAAAAAAAACAAAAAACAAAAAAAAAAAAAAAAAACAGTTTTTCTTCCTTTAAAAGACTTAAAACACTGATCAGCTGTTCTGCAGTAGCTCAGGAGTTGGAACTACACAGCTCCATGCACTGTGTAGGGGATTGAGCTGATTGGGAGCAGCACCGCAGTGAACAATTTTGTCCACTACACAGTAGACTGCAGTTCAAGCTCTGTCTTCAATGATCAATGAGCTGACAGAGGGAGCCCTGTGCCTCTCTGGCATCTTGGACGCTGTTTGGGAACAGGGTATTCTTTGACCACAGTAATTACAGCGCACTCATAGCCAGGTACCTGCTACCTGTTTCAGGTTATCTTCCTTGCCTGTAGGCAAAGCAATCTTTGACACCGTTAGGCACACTTCAGTATTTTGGACAGTTATTTTAATCAGTTATTGTGAGCCAAAACCAGTAGTGAAGCCTACTCAGGGATAGGGCACACTATTTTTTGTTTTTGTCTCAATAACTGATCAAATAACTGAAGTGTGAACTTAGCCTTACATGAGGGAGCGTCAGAGACTTAAAAGGGATATTCAAACTATATGACAACCTCCCAGGCTAAAATAGGCTACTTTGGACTGATTTGGAGGAGAGCTGCTTTGACCTCTACTTGCATTACCCATAGAGAGATCTCTTATAAAATACTGATGTTCTGGTACCACACTTCACAATTGTTGAAGCATCTCAACCCCAGTATCTCAGATAGATGCTGGAGATGTGGAATAGGTGTGGGGTCTCACATACACATCTTTTGGAATGTTCCTTACTAAGCTCATTCTGGAAATCAACCTAATCTGTCCTCCACCCGGTACTAGGCGTTAGCTTCCCTTTGGACCCTTTCTTCTATTTACTGAATATGCCTCTCATGCCATTGAAAAAAAATATTCCCTTGCTTTTAACATTGCATATATTGACGGTAGACAGGCGAATTATCGCCAGTTTTTGGAAGAGGACAGATCCGCCAACTCAACTTGACCTTATAGCTAGTGTTACAGAAGTTAGAAGAATGGAACATCTTAAGCCACCATGGCTAATCAGATTGATCGATTTGATCACATTTGGCATGTATGGGATGAGTACTCTGGCACACGCTTCTAGAGACTATTCTTGTTTCCCTTCCTGAATATTTTCCCCTCAAGTGTCAAGTCCTGTCTTAGTCTTTTTACTTGTAGGTCCTTTTCTACCTCTTCTGGGTTCCCCCCGCCCCTCTTATGGTTAATTAGCTATAGCTATTTTACTGACCTGTTCATATTGTATTGGTCAACAAATTTGACATCTTATCTTGTTTTACTGTAAGGTTTTTACAGATCTTTATATAACCTATGTGCTATGATGACACTGCCATTTATGTTTTGATGAATACTATTATTGCATAGCAGATTGTTGCTTTCTTTAGTACTTTTGTACAAAAAAAAATGCTACTGTATTGTTTTTCGCAAATAATACTTTAATAAAAAGACAATTTAACAAAGAAAAAAAAAGGCTACTTTCACACTAGCATTTAAATTTTCATTAATTTTTAATCGGGACAAAACTGAACAGAACGGAATGCTCCAAAATGCATTCCATTCCATTTGGTTGTGTTCCCATCGGAGAGAAAACCAGCAAGCTTCAATAAAAACCGCAACAAGCTTCAATAAAAACCGGAACCGTCCCCTATTGACTTTCAATGGTGTTTATGCCGGATCAGTCGTTGCTATTTTAAAGATAATACACCCAGATCCGTTCATAACAGATGCAGCCGGTATTATCAGAAACGGAAGCGTTTTTGCTGATCCCTGCCGGATAAGGCAAAACGCAAGTGTGAAAGTAGCCTTAGATAGGTTAGGGTAATGTTTGTCGGCTCCGTACCATACTAAGTTTCCTAAGGGTGGGAGGGGCGATTTGAAGGGTTACTATTTTAATTAACAATAATGTTGAATATGTGTTGCACAAATCCTATCACAATTCTGAACCTAGATACCACCATTAATTGCCATACATAATTTATTGTCCATGTAATCTCTAAGAAGACCAATATCTTCACATGGACAACTTTTTAGAGTTTCTAGCTACTGGTGCATCTACTTTAGGACACTTATCCCAGACTACTGAATCCTCCTCTGCAAAAGAGGAGAAACACCTGTTTTCTTTTCAGGATATTTCCATTTTTTAGCAATAAGTTTAGACACTTAGGACACCTTTATGCCAGTTTTTAAAATTGCTTAAAGGGGTTGTCCGGGTTCAGAGCTGAACCCGGACATACCCTTATAGTCACCCAGGCAGCCCGCCTGAACAGGGCATCGGAGCATGAGATCGCACAGGGCAAGGGCTCTTATTTACGTAACACACTGCCGGGCGGAGGCTTCCGCCCGGCAGTGTGTTCGGTGACGTCACTGGCTGTAATGGGCCGGCTTTAGCACTGCCCTAGCTGTTTTACTGGCTAGGGCAGCGCTAAAGCCCGCCCATCAGCGCCGGTGACGTCACCAGGCTCACTGCCGGGCGGTAGCCTCCACCTGGCAGAGCCCGGTACGTCGCCGGAACCGGGCTAAATGCCTTTGCCCTGCGCTAATTAGCGCAGGGCAAAGGAGGGCATCAGAGCATAGGATGCTCCGATGCCCTGTTCAGGCGGGCTGCCTGGGTGAATTTAAAGGTATGTCCGGGTTCAGCTCTAAACCCGGACAACCCCTTTAAATAACATGGATCCATTATCTAGGGCTGATCAAAGAAGAAACACCCATTACTGGTCCACACAAAACATGGTTGACAACAAGCTCTAATATGACCAGAGGAGGCAGCTAACTGGGCTGAGGGTTTTGGGTGGGTCTGCAGGCTTGCACACTGAGTCCGATTTCCCTGGTCCCAACATCCTGACACCAAGGGTCAACATGCAGTACAAGCAAATTCTGTGTTTTAAGCAGGTATACTTCCAGGTCCCACTAATATCTCCTCTTGTTTCCAGGGGAAAGAAGAATCACCAGAAGTGACGTTTCACCAGATCTCATGCCCCATGAGCTGTAACTTGTTCCGCGGCACCTTCTGTCAGCCACACCCCCTTCTGTCTTGAAACAGGGAATCAAAACAGACTGGGCGAGAATTAAGGGAATCTGTCAACCCAATTTTGGCCTATTATCTACAGTAATACATGCATAGTACAGATTTTTATTTCCTACTTCCACTGCTGTGAGCAATCAAAGGTGCACTGAAATACAGTCCGGACTGCTGTGCTGTACCAACATAATGCAGAGGACCCATGTACATGTTAGGCAGTCCTGACAATGTATTTCAAAGCAGCTCTATGTGCTAACAGTGGGGGAACAGGGTGCATTAGGAAAAAAAAGAAAAAGAAAAAAAAAAGTGATCTGGACTCCTTATATGCAGTACTATTCATGTATTACTGTAGATAATGGTCCAAAAACATAAATAACTCTTACCAGTAATTGAATTTTCCTGTTAGCCTCCACAACAGCATTACCTGGAGGTTTACTCCGCCTCCTTAGGGGCAGGAAACAACTGAGTCTGTGCAATAAATTGCTTCTTCTCACCTCCTGCTTCAGTTAATAACCTAGAACTCAAGGGTGAAATGCAACAAGATTTTATTAAATAAGTTTTTAAAGAAACAAAATAAGGATACTTCTAAAGTATGATAGTATTAGTATAAAAAACAAGGGATAAAATAGGGAGGGAATTCTCCATGCCGTTGTGGAGGCTAACAGGAAAATAAAATTACTGGTAAGAGTAATTTATGCTTTTCTCTATTGCCTCCACAACGGCATTACCTGGAGGATTAACAGAGAAACTAATTAGGGAGAGATGACAACTGGCAAAACTTTCCTCCCGAAGGCAAAGTCCTTATCAGAAATCACATCAAGTTTGTAATGCCTGAAGAATGTAGAAGGGCTAGACCACGTAGCCGCCTGGCAGATCTCTTCTAGAGACGCGTACGCGCCTTCCGACCATGATGTAGAAACTGCCCTGGTGGAATGAGCTTTCAAGCCAAGCATGGGAAAGAAGTCCTTTTCTTTATAGCAAACGGCAATACATTGCTTGATCCAACGAGATATTGTGATCTTGCTAGCAGCTTTTCCTCCGTTTTGTCCCAGGTATTGGACAAACAATCGGTCTGATTTCCTGAAGTCTTTTGAAGGTACTGCAAGACACATCTTCTAACGTCCAAGTTCCGAAACTCCTTCTCCTTTTCCGAAGTTGTCCAAGAACAAAAAGATGGAAGAGATATTTCTCTGGCAATGAAATTTAGCAACCAGCTTAGAAAGAAAATTTGGAGAGTGATGAAGAATAATTCTATCTTCAAATACGCTAAGATAAGGAAGAGATATTGAGAAAGCCTGAATTTCTGCTACTCTTGGCAGTGGTGATTGCCAGTAAAAAGGCAATTTTTAAGGACAGGAATTTTTCAGAAAAGACGTCCAGAGGTTCAAAGAGAGGAGCCATCAGAACCGATAGAACCAGATTTAAATCCCAAGGTGGAATTTTAGATATGACAGTAGGACGAATCATAGTAGCCCCTGATCAACTGATCCTGATCAACTCCTGGTCTGCTAATTTTGAACCAATAAAGGCACTTGGGGCCGCCACTTGTACTTACTCTGAGACCCTTCTCCAAGCCAGTTTGGAGAAAATTCAAAATGAAATTAACATCGGGGGCCATGGAAGGGTTCCAGACATCCGATACTGATAGCAGAAAAGTCCTCCAGGCTCTAAGGTATATTTTTGATGTTACTGGCTTACGTCTCTGCATCAGTGTGTCAATGACTCGTTTAGAAAGACCTCTGTTCTTCAAGATTGCCCTTCAACCTCCAGGCCGTTAACTGGAGCTGCGGAATACTTGGATGGAACACTGGACCCTGGTGAAGGAGATCAGGGACCTGCGGAAGGAGGAAGAAGTCCTGATTTGCAAGGGACTTCAGCACTAGAAACCAGGCTCTCTTTGTCCAGAATTGGGCAATAAGAATCACTTGTGACCTGTCTTTTACTTTCATTAGTACCCTGGGAATTAAGGATAATGGAGGGAAAGCGTATAGTAGGCCCTGCGGCCACCGTCCTGTAAAGGGCATCCACCTGAGCTTTTCAACTTTCCCGTTTTCCCTCGAAGCAAAAAGGCCCCATTTGAGGCATATCTGATCAAATATCCCCTGATTCAAACTCCACTCTCCCTCTTTTAAAGTCTTTCTGCTCAGGAAATCTGCTAGGCAGTTCTGTTTTTCTTTTATATGTGCTGCCGTAAGGGATCACAGATTGCCCTCTGCCTACTTGAAGATTTTTGTAGAGATCCTGGAAAGGGAGCGACTTCTTGTCTCCCCCCCCCCTTGCTTCTTCAGATAGGCCACTGCAGTCGTGTTGTCTGATAACACTTTCACATGTTTTAGCATGGGTTAGCTTTGGAGAAAATCCTTTTAGAGCTTGCCAGACAGCTGAGAGTTCTTTTTTTATATTTGAGGACGAGAGGGCTATAGGAGGACTCCATAATCCTTCCTCCATCAAATCTTCGAGGTAAGCCCCCCTCCCATCCTGGTTTGCTTGTATCTGTTATTATAATCAATTGATCTGGTTGACACTATTCTACTCCTTTTGAGAGGTTTTCTTGCTTCAGCTGCCAATTTAATGACATTTTGACTGCTGATGGCAATATTAGTCTCTTGTTTAACGAAGTCTGCTTTTTGTCCCAGCTGGACAGGAGGAAAGCCTCAAGTACCCTTGAATGTGCCTGAGCCCATTTTACCGATGGGATTGTTGAAGTCATGAGGCCCAGCATTGTCATAATGTCCCTTATAGACACTTTGCGATTCTGATTTTGATTCCAGATTTTGATTCAAGTTGTCCACTAATGGTGCTGCAATCAAGAGATTGTCGAGGTAAGGTATTAGGCTACTTTCACACTAGCGTTTTTAAATTCCGGTATTGAGTTCCGTCATAGGGGCTCAATACCGGAAAAAAAAACGCTTCAGTTTTGTCCCCATTCATTGTCAATGGGGACAAAACTGAACTGAAGACAACGGAATGCTCCTGAAAGCATTCCGTTCCGTCTTCAGACCGGAGAACAAACCACAGCATGCTGCGGTTTTCTCTCCGGTCCAAGCATCCGCACCAAGACGGATCCAGAATGTCCCACAATGCAAGTCAATGGGGACAGATCCGTTTGGTGTGACACACCAGTAATCCGGATTTGTCCTCCATTGACTTGCAATGGGGGGGTCATTCCGGATCCGGCTACACAGAAATACATACAGACATACATACTCACATACTCCAGGCAGGGACGCCGGCAGCATGTCTTCACGCGCCTCCTGCGCGCAGCTATGACGTTTCCCCACTGCGCCCAGCAGAGGGCGCTGTGGGGAATCGTCATCACTGCGCACAGGAGGCGCGTAAAGACGTGCTGCCGGCGTCCCGGGCTGGAGTATGTAAGTATGTATGTATGTATGTATGTATGTATGTTTGTTTGTGTGTATTTCTGTCCCAATGTCTGTCAACATGTGTGGGGCCGGAGCGCTGCTCCGGCTCCACACATGTATCAGCGGCAGCACGGATCCGTTGGCACCCTTTAGGTGCCGGATCCGTGCTGCCGCTAGTGTGAAAGAGGCCTTAGAAGAACTTCTGACCGATGAAGGAAACTCGACACTTCCGCCATGATTATTGTAAAAATTCTGGGTGCTGAACAGAGACCAAACAGCAGGACTTGGAACTGAAAATGGTGAACATCTTCTAACCACACTGCCAGTCTTAGAAATTTTTGAAAGTAGGCGTCCGTTAAAGGATTACCATAAAGCATTCTTTTTCTAATAGGTTGATAGTGGGCTTTATCGTCTCCATTTTGAATTTTTTGTAGCGAATACATTTATTGAGACTTTTTAGGTTTATAATAGCCCTGAAGGCTCCTTTTGGTTTTTTTTTTTACTAGAAAAATCGGGGAATAGAATCCCAGACCCCAGTGGTCTGGAGGAACCGGAATTATAGCTGCTTTTTCTAGTAAGAGGGAGATCTGATCCTCCAATACCGCCTGATTGTTTCCCCTTAACTTTTTGTTTAAGAAGAACCTGTCAAGGGGCTTTTTTAAGAATTCTAGCTGGTAGCCGTATTTTATCACAGACACTATATGGGTAAGTCGACATTTTTTCCCAGTCTGAGGTGAAGTCTTTTAATCTTCTCCCCACTGTGGTTTTGGTGTCATTTGGAGGACTGCCGAGAGGTTCTTTCTGAATTGAAAATGAAGCGTTTTCCCTTATTTTTGGACTGTTGCCAGTTCAGATCCTTTCTTCCTTTGATCAAACTTATTACGTCCCTGGGAACGAAAACACTTTCTCTGATGGAAAAATTTTGACTCAGTTGAAAACCTCTTTTAATCCGAGGTTCTCCCCAAAATATAGGACAAACCAAAAAGTCTATCCCCTTCACATGGCAACAAGCACAATCTGTTTTTTGAAGCTGTGCCCCCAGACCAGGATTTTAGCCACACTGCTCTGCGAGAAGCGTTTACTAAGGCCACAGATCTAGCTGATAGTTAAACGAAGTCTGCAGACGCGTCAGCCAAAGAATTTGCTGCCTGTTTGAGCACCGGAATAGACGAGGCAATGTCTTCCCCAGGAGTACCTGAATTTATGTGTTCATCTAAGGCCTTGTTCACACTTCAGTTTTTTGATCAGTTATTTCCATCAGTTATTGTGAGCCAAAACCAGGTGCGAGTCAAAAACACAGAATAGGTGCAGATCTTTTCATTATACCTTATGTCTGTGGAGCCTCCACTCCTGGTTTTGGCTCACAATATCTGATGTAAATAATTGATGAAATAACTGATGTGTGAACAAGCCCTAACTGGCATAACCACAAGGTAAGGGTACGTGCTGTATAGGTGGCAGCAATACCAGGTCTAAGAGAAGTAGTAGAGGACTCCCAGGCTTTTTTAAGCAAGGCTTCACACTTTTTATCCATCGGATCTTTGAGCAAACCAATGTCCTCGAAAGGAAGAGAGGATTTTTTTTGAGATTTTTGCAATGGGAGCATCCACCTTGGGAGCTTTGTCCCAAAGCATAGAGTCCTCATATGTGAAGGGTATTTCCTCTTAAACAATCTAGATGTTATTTGTTTCTTTTCAGGATCTTTCCACTCATTGCGAATCATTTTCGGCCTTACAAACTATGTTACTATGTTATTATTATGGACCAGAAATACTCTCTTCCGTTTCTCTCCCAACCCTAGAAACATCTGGTCCTGGACCGATAGGGGTTCCTTGATTTCTTCTAAATTGATGGTAGCTCTAATGTTAAGAAGGGATTCAGTCTCCTCAACAGAGCAGAGATGCCTATAGGGGTAGAAAGGCGTCTCTAACCCCCTGCAACGGCCCTCTGGTGAAAAACCAGGAAAACAAACCCAAAGGCCGGGCGAAAAGAAGCACCAACTCCTTCTGCACTCCTGAGGGACAGGAAACAACTGAAGCAGGAGGTGGGAGGAGGCAATTTATTGGACTGACTCAGTTGTTTCCTGCCCCTTAAGGAGGCGGAGTAAACCTCCAGGTAATGCCGTTGTGGAAGCAATAGGGAAAATTGGGGTGACAGATTCCCTTTAAGAAGGCACTCCCGCACCTGCGGACGATTTCCACGTCTACTAGAGAGGCAGGAAACAGGAACAGCTAAAGGGTAGAGGGTTTTTATTGATCGATTTCTACATTAGTTATCATGCCTTCCCAAAGACAGGAAACAGTCTGCAGAGTGCTGTTGTGGAGGTTGTACAACCGGACACCACAAAATAGTCCACAGACAACCAATAATGATGGAAAAAAAAGGAGATGACCAGACTGCGGCCCTGCCACTTTGGTCAATAGAAGCATCTTTTTTTCTGCCCGTGAGGTTGGCATGGCCCTGGTGGAATGGGCCTTGAGCCCCTATAGTAGAGAGGCAAACTATTTAAATCTCTCTCTGGCATTATCATTTCCTGTGAACAGTGGGTTCTAGACACCACCATGGGTAAGAGGACTATCATCTCTAAACCCTGTATAAGGCTGAGAACATGAGAAGGCCTGTAACTCCCCTACCCGAAGTGGTCACAAAAAAAAAAATAAAAAATCTGATGGCCTTTTAACACCATATTAAAATCCCATGTGGGTACCCTAGAAGGGAGAGTAATCTGAGATCTGGAACTTAATAAAATCGACCTACCAAAGGTTCATCATACATTCTTCTTTGGAAAAGAACACTCACTGCTGACACCTGTACCTTTAAAGTAGAGAGAGACCCTTATCTGAACCTGCTTTCAAAATTCCAAAACTTGGAATTTCACCATTAACTGTACCAGAACATTTTAGAAAGCTGTTCCAGACTCTAAGGTAGATGACTGAAGTAACTGGTTTCTACTCTAACAGTGTAGACACCACATTTGAAGACAAGACTCTACTTTCTAGTATGGACCTTTCAATATCCATGCCAAGAGGTGTAAATAAATATTCTACTTCCTGATGATTTACCAGGCTCTGAAACAGATCTGGTATCTGAAGCCATGTGAACCACACCCTTCTGGGTCACAAAGGATCTACTAGAACAGAGATCTCAAACTCGTGGCCCTACAGCTGTTGTAGAACTACAACTTCCATCATGCCAGGAGAGCCTACAGCTATTGGGGCATGCTGGGAGTTGTAGTTTTGCAACAGCTGGAGGGCCACGAGTTTGAGATCCCTGTACTAGAATTACCTTTGTCTTGCTCTCCCTGACTTTCTTTAGAACTCTGGATAGGGATGAGCGAACTTGTGTTTCAAGTTCGGCATACAAGGTTCGGATTATCTAAGAATTCCACTATGGATTCCGCTACTACAGATCATAAGTTATGGTATCCATAACGGAATTCTTAGATAACCTGAACCTTGTACACCCAGCTTGAAACACAAGTTCGCTCAACACTAACTCTGGAGATTAATGCCAGTGGGGGAAAGGCATAAGCAAGGTTCCAATACCACTTCTGAGCTAAAGCGTCTACCACTGTTGGGTTGTCTCCCTGTATATGGAACAAAACTTCCCGACCTTCCTGTTTCTGGTAGCAAAAAGATATCTCTGGTAGACCCCAAAGAGAGACAATCATGTTGAAAATCTTCAGATTTAAACATCACTCCCCTTGATCTAAAGGATGACAGCTTAAGAACTCTGCCTCCTGATTATGGCTTCTCTTTAGGTATACTACCAACAGTGATGCAAATTCCTTTTCTGCCAATAGGAAAATCTGGTCAGAAATTTCCCGAAAAATGGGATCTCGTCACACCACCCTTGTTTCGATGGGCCACGGCAGTGGTGTTCGCTGACGGAAAGAGACACTCGACGCCTTTCACCACTGGGAGGGCCGTTATCAACACTTATTGCTTTTGTTTAGTTTAGTAGTTCTTTCGCACTGGAGCTACGATATTCTCTCCCCCCCCCCCCGCCAAGGAAAACCCAACACAAAAAAAAAAAAAAAAAAAACACCACACACAACAGAAAACAAAACACCTTCAATATTTTGATGGGTTAAATATCAAATATGAATATAATACAGGCATTTTTGCATGCGGCGAAGCCCATGTTTATTTTTTAATTTTGGGAACTATAACAAGCAATCAGATCACTTTGCTAATAGACATCAAGGCATTATCCACAACATATACTGATTTGCTGTACAAAAAGTGCATTTCACACTTTGCAATGCAGTATGTTGAAATCTTCAGCCAAATTCTGGGCAAAACCTATATGCAACACACGGATTTTTTCAAGGATTCAGTCAAATTTGTGTCTGAAATTATCTGACACAGTCATACATAAGAAGCTCAAGAAAAACAGAAGTAGTGGCTCCCCATAAGTATTTTACAAACAGATATTCATAGCAAGATACTTACTTGAGCAATCTCTTCAGGAGTTGTAACTGGTTTTGATAGTTTTTTCAACTCTTTGATGACTGTATCAACTGCCATCATCACACCTGCAGAAAACACAATCTATTAAGTCAGAGCTTTAAAGTGAACCTGTTAGGTGATTTCTGCTGCCCTACAATATAGGGAGAGAAGCGGAGCTCTGTGTTATATATAGGTTGTGATATAAACAGAGTAAGGGCCCTTTCACATGACCATATGCCCTCCGTGCTCTCGATCAATGCCGCTCCAGGACATATGGCCTGCTCACGGACCATATGTCTCGGAGGGCATACGGTCGTGTGAAAGGGCCCTAAGGCTACATTTACGCTACCGTGGTGTGGACAGCAAACTGAAGGCACCAGCCATGTGAACTCCACATTGCGGTGCAGAACCATTGCCTTTTAAATAAAAACTCCTAGGCGAGATAGTGATAGCCCTGTTGACCAAGCCCACACAAAATTACTTACAGGGGATAATAACCATTAGATCGGTGGTGGTCCAACCTATAAAACTCAAACCAATCATGAGAATAGGGGTCCTGTAGCCCTGAAATGGAGCAGCAGGTTAAGCATGCACACTGCTGCTCCCTTTATATCTATGGGACCACAGTCCTATAAAGATGAATTGAGAGACAGTGCGTGTGCTTGAACTGCCAATACAATCATTTTTGGGGTACGAGTCCCTCCTAATCAATTGGTGTCCCAGCAGTTAGAGGGAAACTATTAGATCTGAGTGGCTCTATCTTGTCTGTCAGGTATTTTCCTCACCATAAACTGCTAGAATCACATTACAGTTACAGACTGATATGGAAAAAAAGAAGTTTGCTTTAAGTGGCCAGCCCCCCTCATCAGAATTACTATTCAATAATTCTTCCTCTGGCTTTCTGTAAGGCTATATTCACATCTGCGGCATGGATTCCAGCAGAGAACAGCCTGCCAGAATTCTCAGGATACTGACACTGCCAGATGCAAATCGGAATGCCTAGTGCCCAGTAACTATAATGGGATATGGCGTATATCCAGCAAATATGCCAAGAATATGCTTGACACAAATCACTGTACACTGTGGGTCTAACAGCCAATTAGATTTTTCTTCTGATCCAATGGATCTAAGCAAAACTAAAAAGGTAAAATAACATCCCAATTCCTATGAAAACCAGATACTAATGTGAGAAAGAAGGGCTGCAAAGGCCTAATGGTGACTTATTTAAAGCTGGGAAAATGGGAAAACATGGGAAAACCTGATAACAGGGCTAATCCTCGTACAGAACTGCAACAACGCAAACTGCAGTATACTTGCACAGAAATTCAACAGTCAGTCTTGGAAACTCACTAACAAACTGGTGAACAAGGCCATAGCAAAAAGAAAATGCTTACCCCTTCTAATTTCTACTGGATTTGCACCTTTGCTGATTTTTTCAAATCCTTCTTTGGCAATAGCCCTAGCAAGGACAGTGGCTGTAGTTGTACCATCACCAGCTTCCTCATTAGTGTTATTAGCTACATCTTGAACCAGCTTGGCACCTATATTCTTGTACTTGTCTTTCAAGTCGATAGATTTTGCAACAGTGACACCATCTTTGGTTACTTTAGGACTTCCCCAGCTCTGTTCAATGATAACTGTTCTTCCCTAGAAAATAGAGTACAACACGTACATCACATAACTAGAGATGAGCAAAAACATGAATTAAAATTAGATTAAATGTGTCATAGACAAAACTTAAAATCTACATATTTTTAATTTTAACCACTTCCAGACTGTTCCATTTTACCCCCTTCCTGACCAGGCCTAATTTTGCAAATTTGACATGTGTCACTTCGTGTGGTAATAACTTTGGAACGCTATTACTTGGCAAGCCATACTGAGATTGTTCACTCGTGACACTTTGTACTTCATGTTAAATGGTAAATTAGTCAATATGTTTTTTTCATTATTTCTAAAAAAAAAAAAAAAAAACAAAAGTTAAAGAAAATTTGAAAAAATTCACTGTTTTCTAAATTTGAATCTCTCTGCTTTTAAGACAGATAGTGATGCCTCAAAATATGTATTAATTAACATTCCCTATATGACTATATGTTAGCATCAGTTTGGAAGACCAATTTTATTTTTCTAGGAAGTTAAAAGGTTTAGAATTTTATAAGCAGTTTTTGAAAAGAAAATTTCCAAAATCATACTTTTTAAAGGACCAGTTAAGTTCTGAAGTCACTTTGAAGAGCTCAGATAAAAAAACACCCATAAATGACCCCATTTTAGAAAATACACCCCTCAAACTATTCAATACTGGTTTTAGAACTGTTAACCCTCTAGGAATTTAAGCAAAATAGATGAGAAATTTAAAAAATTACTTTTTTGCAGATTTTCCATTTTCATAAATTTTTTCCTGTAACACATCAAGGGTTAACAAAACAAACAATATTTATTACCCTGATTCTGCAGTTTGCAGAAACACCCCACATGTGGTCGTATACGCTGTATGGGCACACAAGTCAAGGAGCACCTTGTGTGGGGGTCTCAATTTTTTCCAGAAGAATAAAAATCCTGCTCTGACCATTTTTGAGGAGTATTTTTACCCGAGGAGGAGTATGAAATCTGCGGTAATTAAAATACATAATATATAGGCCTACACTAGCTCACATTTGGAGTTGCAGATTCTGTTGAAAGACCAGACAAAAAAGCCTTATATGCAGCACTTGTCAGGTAAAAAAAAAAAAAAAAGCAGATCGCGAACGGAAACTGAACGGATCCCATTATAGTAGGTGGAGTCTGTTCAGCTTCTTCCCTGTGGGGTGACAGGAGGAGGGGGGAGCAGGGTCATTAGTGGGGTGACAGGGGAAGAGGAGAGCAGAGTCACTAGTGGGGGGGGGGAGCTGGGTTGACTAGTGGGGAGACAGGAGGAGGGGGAGCAGAGAACTGGGAGACTGGACAGAACCATGGTTGGGAGAAGAACAAATAAAAAAAAAAAAAAAAAAACAATAATATCACTCACTTGAAGACTGACAGCTTTTCACTGCCACAACTCTCCCATCCCCCTCCACCCGGGGTGACACAGGCCCGGAGACAGCTCTTCTCCTGGGGACCAGTCACATCAGTCCGCGTCCCTTTACCTCTCCGGCGGCCCTGTCATGTTTCCCAGGGTCCATGCTCTGCGCGCCTCGCTCTCCTTCCTACAGCCACCCCCGGGAGCCGGCCCCTCCTCCTTCCAGCTCCCGCCGGCTTCCTCTGCCTCACCCAACCTGTATTGCTCTGGCGCACCAATAACAAAGCTCCTTACTGTAAGGCGCTTTGTTATTGGTTATTTCAGGCACAGGCAGCATCGCTGAGCTGCCCGTGCCTTTCACATCGCTCACTGCGCTGATGAAAAACTGGGAACAGTCTAAGGTGTGCTGGTACGCCTTTTTCCAGGGAGTAAAATCGACTGAACACACGTCTATGACGCTTTTATAGGCGTTATTGTGACCTTTGCTCCCCACTATGATGTGGCCGCTGCTGCCACCAGTTAAAACATTAATAGTGCTCTGAAGCTGCCACTGCGCCACCAATGAAAATAATTAACCCCTAAATGCAAATGTATGGAGCGAGCTGCCGCAGTGAGCCCGCTCCATACGCGGTGGGTGCCGGCTCTATCGTACAGCTGGCACCCATCCACAATGACAGGGTAACAGTGATCCCTCTGAACGCCGTCATTTAACCCCACAAGTTGCGGCACCTGAGGGGTTAAATAATGGGGTTTGGCAGGATCGACGTTCCGGACATTCTGAAAAATTTGGATTGTAAACAGCTATCTTGGCGTTTTATTTTTTTTTTGCGTGGTATCGAGTATCGCAATACTATTTTATGCTATCGAAATCAATTAAAAATTTTGGTATCGTGCCACCCTACCCTAGGACAAAAGATGTTGCACCAAAAATGCTCCACAATTCTGGCATAAAATTGTCAGAAAGTAAGACAACCAATAGTTGCTTTAAAATAGGGGGTCGGCAACCTCCGGCACTCCAGGTGTTGTGAAACTACAACTTCCAGAATGCACACTTTGTCAGCTGTTCTTGGAATGAATGGAGCATGCTGGGAGTTGTAGTTTCACAACAGCTGAAGTGCTGGCGGTTGCTGATCCCTGCTTTACAGTAAGGCAAAACTGTATCTCTGCACCAGATATATCATCCAGCTTGCGCCAATGTGATAAGTCTGTTGCAGGGCTATTCACCCTAAAGGCTTACACTGAAGAGAGTGAAGACTGTCAGGAAGAAAGCGTTCCTTACTGACAATTGCATGATCATCAGTGGGGGAGAAAGCTGCATTTACACCCAGCAATCCTCACCACAGTCCCCTATTGCCATCACACGTCCCCATAAAGAATTTTTGTTTGCGGGCAGCAGAATGCTGTTTAGACAGCACAATCTGCTGCCAGCAAACTATCATTTAGGTCACTGCATAAACGATCCAATTATCCGATGAATGAGCTAGTACAGATCAAAGTGGATAGAAATTTCTAGCAGCATACAAAAACCACAGCATAAATTCACCATAGGTTAAATGGATTTGAATTCTACAGCATGTTAGTTTATGCTGTGGATCTCACCCTCTGCAATGGAGAGGGTGAAGTCCATATCCATTTTCACGGCAAAAACTGCATGTAATACACAAGGTTTTTTTAGTTAATTTTTTTGCGGAACTGTAGCAAAAACTTTTACGCTGCATTTTCAGGTAATAGTAACGTCACCGGCACAGTTGGGTGGTGTATAGGGTGGCCACTCAAGCCACCCTGAAAAAAAACGGACTGTAAAACCCTGCCCCCGATTCTGCTAAGCCACGCCCCTGATCCTGTAGGCCACGCCCCATCCCACTCCGCAGTCGACTGGGATTTTAAGGTAAAGTCAACAGCCACACAGGAGGGAGGGTGCATTTCTCCCTGCAGCTTACGCTCAGACAGCACAGAGTTGCTGTCTGAGTGTGAGCTGTTCAGAAGGACATCCCTGCGAGCTGTTCAAAAGGACAGGGAGTCTGAAAGCCGGACTGTCTGGCCAAAAACCGGACCTCTGGCCACCCTAGTGGTGTATAGCGCTGCCATAGGCCTTCTGGAGGCGGGTACTGTGCAAAGTAGACTCCAAAAGAGCCTATGGCAGCACTGTACACCACACACCTGTGCCAGTGACATCAACGGGCTGACTGCTAGGTAGGGTTGTCACGATACAAAAATTTCATTTCGATACCATAAAAAAGTGATGCGAAAAAAATAAAACACCAAAAAAGGCCACGGTAAGTCAGCATTTTATGGAACATCCGAGCCATAATAGAACAGTCCTAATCCTATTTTTACAAAAAAGAATAAATAAAAAATAAAAATTAAAAAAAGACATTTGGATCAGCTCACCTCCATGCAGGTATGTATCGTGCACGCAATCTGGGCTGACAACAATGCAGTTAAAATGTGGATAGATCCGGCACCCAAATAAAAACGTATTCCTTTATTAACTCAGAACATAGTAGAAAAATATTAAAACCATTGTCGCTTATGTGTTTCGGGCATACAAGCCCTTCTTCATAGCGTACAAGACATTTTTGAGAATGACACAAATATTATATTTTCACATGATCTGCTGCCCTCTGGTTTTTATGTGTGTTTGTCAGATGTTTTTATCACATACAGAAATATAATTGCAATCATATTATGAGTAACAAAAGCTTATATTGACAGTTAGAATGAGTTAATGCAGCAAGTCAATATTTGCAGTGTTGACCCTTCTTCTTCAGGACCTCTGCAATTCTCCCTGGCATGCTCTCAATCAACTTCTGGACCAAATCCTGACTGATAGCAGTCCATTCTTGCACAATCAATGCTTGCATTTTGTCAGAATTTGTAGGTTTTTGTTTGTCCACCCGTCTCTTGATGATTGACCACAAGTTCTCAATGGGATTAAGATCTGGGGAGTTTCCAGGCCATGGACCCAAAATCTCTATGTTTTGTTCCCTGAGCCATTTAGTTATCACCTTTGCTTTATGGCAAGGTGCTCCATCATGCTGGAAAAGGCATTGTTGATCGCCAAACTGCTCTTGGACGGTTGGGAGAAGTTGCTCTCGGAGGACATTCTGGTACCATTCTTTATTCATGGCTGTGTTTTTAGGCAAGACTGTGAGAGAGCCGATTCCCTTGGCTGAGAAGCAACCCCCACACATGAATGGTTTCAGGATGCTTTACAGTTGGCATGAGACAAGACTGGTGGTAGCGCTCACCTCGTCTTCTCCGAATAAGCTGTTTTCCAGATGTCCCAAACAATCGAAAAGGGGATTCATCAGAGAAAATGACTTTACCCCAGTCCTCAGCAGTCCACTCCCTGTACCTTTTGCAGAATATCAGTCTGTCCCTGATGTTTTTTCTGGAGAGAAGTGGCTTCTTTGCTGCCCTCCTTGAGACCAGGCCTTGCTCCAAGAGTCTCCGCCTCACAGTGCGTGCAGATGCACTCACACCTGCCTGCTGCCATTCCTGAGCAAGCTCTGCACTGCTGGTAGCCCGATCCCGCAGCTGAAACACTTTTAAGAGACGGTCCTGGCGCTTGCTGGTCTTTCTTGGGCGCCCTGGAGCCTTTTTGGCAACAATGGAACCTCTCTCCTTGAAGTTCTTGATGATGCGATAGATTGTTGACTGAGGTGCAATCTTTCTAGCTGTGATACTCTTCCCTGTTAGGCCATTTTTGTGCAGTGCAATGATGACTGCACGTGTTTCTTTAGAGATAACCATGGTTAACAGAAGAGAAACAATGATGCCAAGCACAAGCCTCCTTTTAAAGTGTCCAGTGGTGTCATTCTTACTTAATCATGACAGATTGCTCCATTAACACAGGTGTGGGTGTTGATGAGGACAGGGCTGGAGATCAATCACTGAAACGATGTTAGCTGGTCCTTTTAAGGCAGGGCTGCAATGATGTTGAAATGTGTTTTGGGGGATAAAGCTCATTTTCTAGGCAAATATTGACTTTGCAAGTAATTGCTGTTAAGCTGATCACTTTTTATAACATTCTGGAGTATATGCAAATTGCCATTATAAAAACTGAAGCAGTAGACTTTGTAAAAATTAATATTTGTATCATTCTCAAAACTTTTGGCCATGACTGTATACCGTATTTTTCGCCCTATAAGACACACCTAGGTTTTAGAGGAGGACAATAAGAAAAAAATATTTTTCATTAAACCTCAGGTCAGACCACCAATCAGACCCTCAATATTAATCAGACCTCAGCTCCAATCGGACTCCCAATGTTAATAAGTCCCCAACAAGACCTCAGATCAGACCCAATGTGAATGACCCCCAATCAGACCTCAGAAGAGCCCCATGCCTCTTATCAGTTCCCATTGCCTCATATAAGCCCCCATTGCCTCTCATATTGGCCCCCAGCAGCACCCATTGCCTCATATTAGCCCCCAGCAGCCCCCATTGCCTCATATTAGCCTCCATATTGTCTCATTTCAGCCCCCAGTAGCCCTTATTTCCACTCATATTAGCCCCTAGCACCTCAGTTCATCCCCCCCCAGCAGCACCCATTGCCTCATATTAGCCCCCAGCGGCCCCCATTGCCTCATATTAGCCCCCATATGCCCTCATTGCCTCAATTCAGCCCCCAGTAGCCCATATTTCCACTCATATTAGCCCCTAGCACCTCAGTTCAGCCCCCCAGCAGCTCCCTTTGCCACAGGTCAGCCCCACTGCCTCATATTTAAAAAAATAAAAACACCACTTACATCTCCTGGACGCCGCCGCTCTTCTCCTCCAGCAGCGCGATCCTCTTCTTCCTGCTGTTGGCTGAGCTGTGACCTGGCGCGCACAGTGTGAGGTCACAGAGCGTCCTCACGCTGTGCGCAGCCCTGCATAGCTCAGCCGACAGCCGAGGACCAGGAAGCGGTCAGTACAAAGTCTTCACTTCTTCCTTGCCCTCCGGTGCTAATGAGCGCTTCCATAACGGAAGCGCTCATTAGCATTTGCCCCATAAGACGCAGGGGCATTTTCCCCCCCACTTTTTTTTTTGGGGGGGGGGGGGAATGCATCTTATGGGGTGAAAAATACAGTACTTACAGACATGCTGAAAAAGCAGTGAACACTGAAAATCCGGAATGGATGGAATAGGAGTTAGAATGAAAATATCTTACTAAAAGAGTATTATAATTTATCAAGCCCAGTACAGACACATAATGCAAAACATGCATTTAAAAAGGAAAAATGCAGTGCGAATAAGGTCATCAACATAGGCATGACTAATCGGTCTTAGGGCCCATTCACACGACCGTAGTATTGCGGGTCCGCAAAAATGCGGACCCGCAATACTATTGGTGCCGCACGGCGTGTGTTCCGCAATGGGAGCCCCATTGAAAATGCATATATTTGTCCGCTGTTGCAGACAAGTATAGGACATGTTCTATTTTTTTTTTTTTTTTTTTTTTTTTTTTTTTATGCGGAGCTGCGGCTCTCATAGAAGTGAATGGGGCCGTCGTGTGACTGGGTCGTTAAGGTTCATTCCAATAGGAGACCTTCTTCCCATTGTGAGGATCCAGTATGCCTCATGCCTCAGCAGAGCTGGTCTCCAGTTGCTTTTTCTTTTGGGCTGATTAACCTTTTCAGTACGTAGATTTAACCTGCAAGGTCTGTGTTGCCTTGGTGGCTGTTCACATAATGTGTAGCTGCACCTGACATGTTTTTCAGTTGAAGATTTTTGATACTATTGAGGTGTTCAGCAATGCGTTTATTAAGGCTGCGGGAGGTACACCCAACATACTGGATCCTGCATTCAATAACAAATAACAGTTGGTGTTACGGTTAATAAAAGAATTGATATTATGAGGTCACAGACAGGGTTTGATGTATTTAAATATATTACATCTGTGGTGAACACATTTATATAGGCCTTTAAATGTGAGCCAGTGTTGTGTATTTTTGCCAATGTGACTGTTTGAAGACACCTACATGAAAGGAGCTAAAGTATTACCTAGTACCTATATAAATACTAAAAAGTATAAATCTGAAGGTGTCGGCCCCTTACAGAGTATTGAAGGGGGAGTTGCAGAGAGCGATGAGGAGAAAGCAAAACTATTAAATATTTTTTTCTCCACTGTATTCACTGAGGAAAATAAACTGTCAGATGAAATGCAGAATATAAAAGTAAATTCCCCATTAAAAGTGCCATGTCTACAGTCTGACCCAGGAAGAAGTATAGAGACGTCTTAAAAAGATTAAAATAGACAAATCGCCAGGACTGGATGGCGTACACCCCCGTATCCTAAGAGAATTAAGTAATGTAATAGCCAGACCCTTAGTTCTGATATTTAAAGGGATTCTGTCAGCAGGATATTGGGTATAGAGATAATTACATCTCTATACCGGCCTTACTGCTGTGATTGTAAATATGTAAGTGTAATTGTTATTAGGGCAGTAGTTTACATAAAAAAGCGTTTTTCTTAACATGTGAAATACCTGGATAAGGAGCCCAAGGGGAGCTCCTGCGAGCCGTTGGAGCCCGGGTACGCCGCAGATTTCGGGGCCCAGCACCGCCCTCCAGCTAATTATGCACTCCCCTTCAGCGCTGTCTTCTCCCCCGGCTGCGGCGCATCTCGCGCATGCGCCGTGCATACAAGAGTCTGTGCCGCAGCCGGAGGAGAAGACAGCGCTGAAGGGGCGTGCATAATTAGCTGGAGGGCGGTGCTGGGCTCCGAAATCTGGGGCGTGCCCGGACTCCAACGGCTCGCAGGATCTCCCCTTGGGCTCCTTATCCAGGTATTTCACATGTTAAGAAAAACGCTTTTTTATGTAAACTACTGCCCTAATAACAATTACACTTACATATTTACAATCACAGCAGTAAGGCCGGTATAGAGATGTAATTATCTCTATACCCAATATCCTGCTGACAGAATCCCTTTAAGGACTTTATACTGACAGGGAGTGTTCCAGAGGATTGGCGCATAGAAAATGTGGTGCCAATATTCAAAAAGGGTCTAAAAACAGAGCCTGGGAACTATAGGCCGGTAAGTTTAACTTCTGTCGTGGGTAAACGGTTTGAAGATTCTCTAAGAGATGCTAACTTGGAGCTCCTCAATGAAAATAAGCAAATAACTTCATATCAGCATGGCTTCATGAGGGATCGGTCATGTCAAACTAATTTAATGAGTTTCTATGAGGAGGTAAGTGCTAGACTGGACCGCGGCGAATCAATGGATGTCGTATATCTGGACTTATCCAAAGCATTTGACACTGTACCACATAAAAGGTTAGTATATAAAATGAGAATGCTTGGCCTTGGAGAAAATGTTTGTATGTGGGTAAGTAACTGGATGAAAGCCTAGGACCAGCGACACTGCAGCAGGGCATTTCTCCTAGTAACCAGGAGGATGACCGCTGCAGGAAGGATGGGAAAAGGAGAGCAGCAAAGGCCAGACAGATGCTGGTGGTAGGGGACTCTATAATTAGGCGGACAGACAGGGTCATCTGTCGCCGAGACCGTGAATGCCGAACAGTGTGTTGTCTCCCGGGTGCTCGGGTTCGGCATATCGCGGATCGGATTGACAGATTGCTGGGTGGGGCTGGGGAAGACCCGGCGGTCATGGTACACATTGGCACCAATGACAAAGTCAGGGGGAGATGGAAGGTCCTTAAAAATGATTTTAGGGAACTAGGAGAGAAGCTCAAGTCCAGGACCTCCAAGGTAGTGTTTTCAGAAATACTACCAGTGCCACGAGCGTCACTAGAGAGACAACGGGAGATTAGGGAGTTAAATAAGTGGCTCAGAGGCTGGTGCAGGAAGGAAGGGTTTGGGTTCATGGAGAACTGGGCCGACTTCTCTGTCGGCTACAGACTCTACAGTAGGGACGGGCTGCACCTTAATGGGGAGGGTGCAACTGCCCTGGGGGAAAAAAATGGTTAGACGGCTGGAGGAGCTTTTAAACTAGGATCTGGGGGGAGGGTGGGGGGTAATACTAATAAGGGGGTAGATAGTGTAGATAGAGAGTGGGTCACAGTCGGGGAGAGTGGGGGGTTAGTGGGGGTTGGGATTAGTGAGGAATGTAGGGAGAATATTGCGGAAAACATCAACCAAAGTAACCCAAAAACCCCGGATATTCACTTCACAGGTAATAGTAATTTAAAAAGGGGGGTAAAAAATATACATAGACCTCTTAAGTGTATGTACACTAATGCCAGAAGCCTGACTAATAAAATTGGTGAACTGGAATTAGTGATGTGTGAGGAGGACTATGACATAGTGGGAATAACTGAGACATGGCTGGATGATAGCTATGACTGGGCAGTTAACGTACAGGGTTACAGTCTTTTTAGAAAGGATCGCCAAAACCGGAGAGGGGGAGGGGTCTGCCTTTATGTAAAGTCCTGTCTAAAGCCCACACTGCGGGAAGATATAAGTGAGGGACATGAAGATGTGGAGTCACTGTGGGTAGAAATAAATGGAGCCAAAAACAATAATAAAATACTAATCGGAGTTTATTATAAACCCCCTAGTATACCAGAGCCCATAGAAAATCTACTTCTAAACGAAATAGACGAGGTGGCAAATCATAATGAGGTCATTATTATGGGGGATTTCAACTACCCAGATATAGACTGGAAAACTGAAACCTGTACATCTCATAAAGGAAACAGGTTCTTGGAAATAACCAAAGACAATTACCTTTCCCAACTGGTTCAGGACCCGACTAGAGGGACGGCCATACTGGACTTAGTATTAACCAATAGACCTGACAGAACAACAGATGTGCAGGTCGGGGGACTCCTAGGAAATAGTGACCATAATATAATAACCTTCCAATTGTCATTCAAAAGAGCGTTTCTTCAGGGAGGAACAAAAATACCTAACTTCAAAAAAGCTAAATTTAGCCAACTAAGAGAGGCCATAGGCCTAACTAACTGGGACAAAGTCCTCAAAAATAAAAATACAGCCACAAAATGGGATATTTTTAAAAGCATCCTAATATCTAATTGTGAGAGGTACATACCTTATGGGAATAAAAGGTTAAGGAACAAGAAAAAACCAATGTGGATAAACAGAACTGTAAAGAAAGCAATAAATGATAAACAGAAAGCATTTAAATCACTAAAACAGGAGGGGAGCGAGGAAGCATTGAAAAACTACAAGGAAAAAAATAGAATATGTAAAAGACAAATAAAAACAGCCAAACTAGAGACCGAGAGATTAATCGCCAAAGAAAGTAAAACTAACCCTAAAATGTTCTTTAATTATATAAATGGTAAAAAGTATAAACCTGAAGGTGTTGGCCCCTTACAGAGTAATGAGGGGGGAGTTGCAGAGAGCGATGAGGAGAAAGCGAAGCTACTAAATATCTTTTTCTCCACTGTATTCACTGAGGAAAATGAACTGTCAGATGAAATGCAGAATATAAAAGTAAATTCCCCATTAAAAGTGCCCTGTCTGACCCAGGAAGAAGTAGAGCTACGTCTTAAAAAGATTAAAATAGACAAATCGCCAGGACCGGATGGCATACACCCCCGTATCCTAAGAGAATTAAGTAATGTCATCGCTAGACCCTTATTTCTGATATTTAAGGACTCTATACTGACAGGGAGTGTTCCACAGGATTGGCGCATAGCAAATGTGGTGCCAATATTCAAAAAGGGTCCAAAAACAGAGCCTGGGAACTATAGGCCGGTAAGTTTAACATCTGTCGTGGGTAAACTGTTTGAGGGTTTTCTAAGAGATGCTATCTTGGAGTACCTCAATGAAAATAAGCAAATTACTCCATATCAGCATGGCTTCATGAGGGATCGGTCATGTCAAACCAATTTAATCAGTTTCTATGAGGAGGTAAGTTCTAGACTGGACCGCAGCGAATCAATGGATGTCGTATATCTGGACTTCTCCAAAGCATTTGACACTGTACCACATAAAAGGTTAGTATATAAGATGAGAATGCTTGGCCTGGGAGAAAATGTCTGTATCTGGGTAAGTAACTGGCTCAGTGATAGAAAACAGAGGGTGCTTATTAATGGCACATACTCAGATTGGGTCACTGTAACTAGTGGGGTACCACAGGGGTCAGTGTTGGGCCCTATTCTCTTCAATATATTTATTAATGATCTTGTAGAAGGCTTGCACAATAAAATATCAATTTTTGCAGATGACACTAAACTGTGTAAAGTAATTAACACAGAAGAGGACAGTACACTGCTACAGATGGATCTGGATAGACTGGAGGCTTGGGCAGAGAAGTGGCAGATGAGGTTTAACACTGACAAATGTAAAGTTATGCATATGGGAAGGAATAATGCAAGTCACCAGTACATACTAAATGGTAAAATATTGGGTAACTCTGACATAGAAAAGGACCTAGGAATTTTAGTGAACAGAAATCTAAGCTGCAGAAACCAATGTCAGACAGCTGCTGCCAAGGCCAATAAGATAATGGGCTGCATCAAAAGAGGCATAGATGCCCGTGATGAGAACATAGTCCTGCCACTTTACAAATCACTAGTCAGACCACACATGGAGTACTGTGTACAGTTCTGGGCTCCTGTGAACAAGGCAGACATAGCAGAGCTGGAGAGGGTTCAGAGGAGGGCAACTAAAGTAATAACTGGAATGGGTGGACTACAGTACCCAGAAAGATTATCAAAATTAGGGTTATTCACTTTAGAAAAAAGACGACTGAGGGGAGATCTAATAACTATGTATAAATATATCAGAGGTCAGTACAGAGATCTCTCCCACGATCTATTTATCCCCAGGACTGTGACTGTGACGAGGGGCCATCCTCTGCGTCTGGAGGAAAGAAGGTTTGTACACAAACATAGAAGAGGATTCTTTACGGTAAGAGCAGTGAGACTATGGAACTCTCTGCCTGAGGAGGTGGTGATGGTAAGTTCACTAAAAGAGTTCAAGAGGGGCCTGGATGTATTTTTGGAGGGTAATAATATTACAGGTTATAGTTACTAGAGAGGGGTCGTTGATCCAGGGAGTTATTCTGATTGCCTGATTGGAGTCGGGAAGGAATTTTTTTCCCTAGTGGGGAAAACTGGCTTCTACCTCACAGGGTTTTTTTGCCTTCCTCTGGATCAACTTGTAGGAAAACAGGCCGAACTGGATGGACAGATGTCTTTTTTCGGCCTTATAAACTATGTTACTATGTTACTATATGTTAGTGATAGAAAACAGAGGGTGGTTATTGATGGTACATACTCAGATTGGGTCACTGTCACTAGTGGGGTAGCACAGGGGTCAGTATTGGGCTCTATTCTCTTCAATATATTTATTAATGATCTTGTAGAAGGCTTGCACAGTAAAATATCAATTTTTGCAGATGACACTAAACTGTGTAAAGTAATTAACACAGAAGAGGACAGTACACTGCTACAGATGGACCTGGATAGATTGGAGGCTTGGGCAGAGAAGTGGCAGATAAGCTTTAACACTGACAAATGTAAGGTTATGCACATAGGAAGGAATAATGCAAGTCCCCAGTACATACTAAATGGTAAAACACTGGCTAACACTGACATGGAAAAGGACCTAGGAATTTAAGTGAACAGCAAACTAAGCTGTAGAAACCAGTGTCAGACAGCTGCTGCCAAGGCCAATAAGATAATGGGTTGCATCAAAAGAGGCATAGATGTCTGTGATGAGAACATAGTCCTGCCACTCTACAAATCACTAGTCAGATCACACATGGAGTACTGTGTACAGTTCTGGGCTCCTGCAAACAAGGCAGACATAGCAGAGCTGGAGAGGGTTCAGAGGAGGGCAACTAAAGAAAAGGATTCTTTACGGTAAGAGCAGTGAGACTATGGAACTCTCTGCCTGAGGAGGTGGTGATGGTAAGTTCACTAAAAGAGTTTAAGAGGGGTCTGGATGTATTTCTGGAGTATAATAATTTTACAGGTTATAGTTACTAGAGATAGGTTGATGATCCAGGGAGTAATTCTGATTGCCTGATTGGGGTCGGGAAGGAATTTTTTCCCCTAAAGTGAGCAAAATTGGCTTCTACCTCACAGGGGTTTTTTCGCCTTACTCTGGATCAACTTGCAGGATAACAGGCCAAACTGGATGGACAGGTGTCTTTTTTCGGCCTTACAAACTATGTTACTATGTAAGGGTACTTAAAGGGGTTGTCCGGGTTCAGCTCTGAACCCGGACATACCCAGGTTTTGACTCCCGCAGCCCTCCTGAACAGGGAATCGGAGCATCTCATGCTCCGATGCCCTCCCTTGCCCTGCGCTGGATTGCGCAGGGCAAGGGCTCTTTTGTTTATAAACATTCACTGCCGGGCGGAGGCTTCCGCCCCCGGCAGTGAGTACGGTGACGTCACCGGCCGTAATGGGCTGGCTTTAGCGCTGCCCTAGCCGTTTGAATGGCTAGGGCAGCGCTAAAGCCCGCCCATCAGCGCCGATGACGTCACCGTGCTCACTGCCGGGCGGAAGCCTCCGCCTGGCAGAGCCCGGTACGTCACCGGAACCGGGCTAAATTCCTTTGCACCTAATTAGCGCAGGGCAAAGGAGGGCATCGGAGCATAGGATGCTCCGATGCCCTGTTCAGGCGGGCTGCCTGGGTGAATTGAAAGGTACGTCCGGGTTCAGCTCTGAAAGTCCAAATACGGTTGCCAGCTGTCCGGACCCCTGCAAGCACCTGGGTCTCAGGGGGTGCCAGAGTCCAGAAGCAATGAGTGCTTCTATCAATACAGATGGAAGCGCTCATTGCTGGGAGCTGCTGTCCTGTCACTCACAGCTCAGCTCCCTGCGCTCCTCCCCTCTTTCAGGCCAGCGGCACACTGAATGGTGAAGCAGGAAGACTTCTCCCTGCTTCACCATTCAGCCTGCAGGCACAGATCGCGCTGCTGGCCTGTGTGGGCGGAGACTGCTGCCTGGAAATCTGCATAAGTGGGCACAATGGGCATTGCCAATGTGAAGGGGCACAATGGACATTTCTACTATGGAGGGGGGCACACTGCACAGAGGGCATTATTACTGTGAAGGGGCACCATGGACATTACTACTATTAAGGGGGCACAATGGGGATTATTATTGTGAAAGGGGCACAAAGAGGGCATTACAACTATGAGGGGGCATTCATACTCTGTGGGGAGGAACTAAGGAGGCATCGCAAAGCATCAGGGGCACTAAGGAGCATCATAATGTGTATGGGCACCAAGGGACCACCCAGCTGTGAGGGTATACTTAGGGGTATCATACTCTGTAGAGCACTAAAGGGATATCATACTATCTGAAGGGCATCATTATTGTTACTGGGCACTGAAAGGACAGTCTTACTGTTTGGTTGGCAGAAAGGCGATTAGGTGGGCTTGGAGGTATGGATTATTGTAAAAAAACAAATAATGCAGTGTTAGATGTCAATGGTGTTGTCCCTCCTTATATATTTTTTTTTGTTTTGCTGCTCGACCTTCATCCTACAGCAGACTCAGGTATGTGGACCTTTACAAAAAGTACTTGAGAACCCTTGACATAGGGTGACACCCATTTGGCTACAAATCTGCAGCCATTCTTGAGAATATTTTTAATTTGGAGGTCATCATCCAAAATAGGTACATATTTTTTGTGGAGATGAACAATCTGACCATATTCTAAAGAATTAGTAGAAAAAGTAACCAAATCATTATTACAAATCAGTAGTGTTACATTTCATGGGGGAATTTTTTGAGACAGTGCCATCGCTGAGTAAAAATTTTCTTTTTTAGTGATCACAATATTTTTGGCACAATTGAGAGACCAAATAGGATAACCTTTTCTTTGAGGCAGTTATCAATGATGACATATTCCTCATAAAAATCCTTGATGTCTGAACAAGAACGTAGAGCCCTGATGTACTCCCCTACCAGGATGCTGCGAGTTGTGTGCTTGGGATGGCAGGTGCTTGCAGCCAAAATGGTATTACATGCTGTAGGTTTTCGATACAACTAGGTAATAACCTATTATAACAGGAATCTCCAATCCGGGTTAGATCCAGAAAAGACATTTCATATGGGTGGCTATTGTAGGTGAAAAATGAAAAGCTATTGTTATTTAGATATTCAATAAAGGCTGGCACGGATGCCACAGGGCCCCTCCAAACGAGGATCATATCATCAATATAACATCCGTACCAGCCTATATGAGATAGATAAGGATTATATTCTGAAAAATTGTGACATTCCTCAAACCATGTCTCAAAAATAATAGCGAAAGTAGGGAAGAACCTCGCCCCCATTGGTCAACCTGTTATTAAAAGAAAAATAATTCCTAGATCATAAAAAAAATGGTAATATCAATGATATACTCTTTCAATTCAGCTGAGTAGTCACTGTATTTATTTAAATGGAAAGTCAAGGCTGTCGGGGCTCTCGGGTGTGGTATAGAATGATACAGCACTTGAATGTCACAGGTAACCCAGGTTGAGCGTGAATCCCACCATGTTGTTTACGGTTTCATGTTGTTTACTACATCTTTGCTGTCCTTCAAATATCCTGGGAATCGGGTGGCCAGAGGTTGTAGATGATGATCCACCCAGTCACAAAGTCTTTCAAAAATGGATCCAGAGCAGGGGACAATATGTCTATATGTAATAGGGGTATCCTGCTTACGTATCTTAGGTAAGCCATACATGTACAGGGACAATCCATTTTCAGGTACTCTTTTTCGTTATTACTTAAGACACCCAATCTAAGACCTTTGTCTAGTACAGAATCAAGTAAAGTAGAATAAAAATCAAAATGATTATCCAGAACAAAGTTAAGTTCTATGGATAGAACACAGATTTGTTGTTTGCTATGGGGAAGGGCTTGTATGCTCAAAACATGTAATAGAGTGGTTTTAATATTTTTCTACTACGTTGTGAGTTAATAAAGGAATACGTTTCTATTTGGGTGCCAGGTCTATCCACATTTTTCCTGAGTAGCGCAGCCTAGTATTGGTAAATGGCAAATCCCAGTATCGAATCGATCCGGGTACAAAAGTATCTATAATTCGATACCCGATGCATCCCTACTGCTAGGTGGAAGCCTCCTCCTAGCATAGTGTTGTGAAGCCTGATACCTCACCAACTCACAAACAGGGGCTTGTGCTTTGCGGTGCAGCCAAAGGGGAGGTTCGAAGCAAGGAAAAGCTTCTCATACATACTAAGTGAATACAGAAAAGGTGATATCAACGTTCAGCCTTGAACCTGAGCAACCCCTTTAAATACAATTCAACTCCCCAGCTACATGGGAGAATGACAATGTTTAATCAATAAAATGGAGAAGAAACCAAATACCTTCGGTCCCATTGTGACTGCAACAGCATCTGCCAAAAGATCAACTCCTTGCAGCATAAGTGCTCTAGCGTCTGCTCCAAACTTTACATCTTTAGCATAAGATCGACAGAGAGGCGAGATCACTGTGCAATAAGCAGGTCGCACTTTTTGAAGAAGAGCTGGTAAACGAAGCATTTCTAAAATAAGGGAAATACAAAGTCAGTATTATTTAAATACAATAGCTTATATGAATAATATGGCATGTTAGAGTGATCCAAAAGAGAAGTATGAGAAGCCACATCACAAAGGGCACAAGGTCATCAAAGAACTAGAAAGAGCATAGCTACTTGATTAAAAAATTAAAAAAAAACTCAATATTTATAACCCAGTTATAACGCATTCAGTAACGCAAAACCATCAGAGAAGCCGTACTTAAACATCTTACCGCACAGACCTTTCTGATCACCAAGACGATCGCTGCTTCGCACACGTGCCTGCAACTAACTAGCAGAAGCAAATAAGTGTTCAAACCTGGTAGCGGCTGACAAAGTCACGTGTGCAAGTCATCACCGGAAGAACATTCACCCGGGAATTAGCACACCTCCAAGCGTAGTCCCGCCCACTACCATTCACTCCAATGGTAAGCAAGCTAAGGGAAATCACGGGGATGTCAGTGGAGATTATAGCTCATGCTAGTTTCGGGGACTAGTTTCCAGAACCTTCTGGAACAAGTTTAGCGTTCAAGGTTAAAGGTAGCAATGCTGTTGTTCCCGGAAGTACTTTTTCCATTGCCTCACAGTCCGTGTATTCTGGTGATTTATTTTCATTAATAAATTGCCACTGTCAGGACTCCTAGGAACTCTGATGGTGGTTAGCGGATTGCATGTGACGTTTTATAGAAGGGTGAACAATTGAAGGTCAATAACGCCCATTTTAGGTGACGCAGGCGCGCAGAACCTTTTGTATTCACGTGGGCACAAACAAGTCTTTCTGTTCGGGCAGTGCTGGTGATAATAGTCATGGTAAGTGGTGAATTTTTTTTCGTTTTTTGTTTTAAATTTTCCCCTTGTTTTGTGTATTTTTGTATAAGTAGTATGTGGTTGTCACTATTTATAAGTGTTTGAATCTGATGAATTCTTATCAGTGAACGGACTTTTCCTCCTGCGATCTTTAATCTATCTGTCATAGTGGATTAGGCATTTAATCGTTGATGAAATGCTGTAGTTGCAGCAACCCAGCCAGGGGCGGACTGGGATCTTAAAGTGGCCCTGGAAAAAATACTAAAAGTAACCCTATTTGGTAGTCGGGTCCAAATTAATGGAAGTCAGGGCAAACACAAGTAGGCAAGTGATCAGAGGGTTGTTTTTTTTTTTTTGTTTTTTTTTTTTTTTTTTTTATATTTGCATTTTCATTTTTCTTCTGTATCTTCCATGAGCCTTTACTTTATTTTTCCGTTCACATATCCATGTGAGGGTTTATCTTTTGCTGGACAAGTTGTACTTTCTAATGCCACCATTTAATATAGCATACAATGTAGTGGGAAGCGGGAAAAAAAATTCCAAATGTGGTGGAATTGGGGGGACAAAAAATGCAATTCCTCCACTGTTTTACCGATTTTGTCCCTACGGTGTTCCCTTTGTGGCAGAACTGACCTGTGCCCTTCATTCTCTGGGTTAGTGAGTGTGCGATTACAATGATATAATATATATATATATATATATATATATATATATATATATATATATATATATATATATATATAATTTTTTTTAATATCTAAATATTGTAAAAACAAATGAGAAACTTTGAAAAAATTTTTTTTACATCCCCCTATTCTGACCCCCATAGCTTTTTTGGGTAAGAGAAGCAATGAAAAAATGGTGAATAGACAAATTTGACTTTTTTTTTTCTCTTAAAGCGGCTCTGTCACTAGGTTTTAACCTATGTATTTAAATACATAGGTTAAAACCCCTTGACTTCTACAGTTAGAACATACCTTTATTGCAGAGTACAGCGCAGCGGTTGTGCTGAAAAAAGACCTTTAATCTTTATGTTAATGAGCCTTCGGAGCACCGGGGGGCGGGCTCTTTCTTCCTGAGCACCGCTTCTTCACCGCCCCCCGGGTCCCGAGGCTCTCTCCGATGCCGACGTCCACGCCCCTCTGAAAATTGATTGACAGCTGAAATCCCGCCGGCGCATGCGCAGAAGCGCTTGCAGTGCCGAACACCGCAAGCGCTTCCATCCTTGTGCGCACGCGCCGTCACTTCCGGGTTCAGCGAAGTGACGGCGCGTGCGCACAAGGATGGAAGCGCTTGCGGTGTTCGGCACTGCAAGCGCTTCTGCGCATGCGCCGGCGGGATTTCAGCGCTAGGCCAAACGGCCTAGCGCTGTCAATCAATTTTCAGAGGGGCGTGGACGTCGGCATCGGAGAGAGCCTCGGGACCCGGGGGGCGGTGAAGAAGCGGTGCTCAGGAAGAAAGAGCCCGCCCCCCGGTGCTCCGAAGGCTCATTAACATAAAGATTAAAGGTCTTTTTTCAGCACAACCGCTGCGCTGTACTCTGCAATAAAGGTATGTTCTAACTGTAGAAGTCAAGGGGTTTTAACCTATGTATTTAAATACATAGGTTAAAACCTAGTGACAGAGCCTCTTTAAGCCATTTACCGTATTGGAAAAATATTTTTATGTTTTAGTACTACAGATGTTTTCGGACACAATGATGCCCATTGTGTGTGTGTGTATATATATATATATATATATATATATATATATATATATATATAATTATACAGTACAGACCAAAAGTTTGGACACACCTTCTCATTCAAAGAGTTTTCTGTATTTTCATGACTATGAAAATTGTAGATTCACACAGAAGGCATCAAAACTATGAATTAACACATGTGGAATGGAATTATATACTTAACAAAAAAGTGTGAAACAACTGAAAATATGTCTTATATTCTCTGTTCTTCAAAGTAGCCACCTTTGCTTTGATTACTGCTTTGCACACAAGAGGTAGTCACCTGAAATGGTATTCCAACAGTCTTGAAGGAGTTCCCAGAGATGCTTAGCACTTGTTGGCCCTTTTGCCTTCACTCTGCGGTCCAGCTCACCCCAAACCATCTTGATTGGGTTCAGGTCTGGTGACTGTGGAGGCCAGGTCATCTGGCGTAGCACCCCATCACTCTCCTTCTTGGTCAAATAGCCCTTACACAGCCTGGAGGTGTGTTTGGGGTCATTGTCCTGTTGATAAATAAATGATGGTCCAACTAAACGCAAACCGGATGGAATAGCATGCTGCTGCAAGATGCTGTGGTAGCCATGCTGGTTCAGTATGCCTTCAGTTTTGAATAAATCCCCAACAGTGTCACCAGCAAAGCACCCCCACACATCACACCACCTCCTCCATGCTTCACGGTGGGAACCAGGCATGTAGAGTCCATCCGTTCACCTTTTCTGCGTCGCACAAAGACACGGTGGTTGGAACCAAAGATCTCAAATTTGGACTCCTCAGACCAAAGCACAGATTTCCACTGGTCTAATGTCCATTCCTTGTGTTCTTTAGCCCAAACAAGTCTCTTCTGCTTGTTGCCTGTCCTTAGCAGTGGTTTCCTAGCAGCTATTTTACCATGAAGGCCTGCTGCACGCAGTCTCCTCTTAAAGGGTTTCTGTCACCAGTTTTGGGCATATAAAACAGGATGACATTTGCAATGTGATCATTTTTTTTACTGGTGCCCCCGTTTTTGAAATAAATCAACTTTTGTCGTATGCAAATGAAGCTTACTAGGTGCAAGGGGCGGTAACCCTGCACCTAGTAAGCGCCGTTTCCCTACCTTTATTCACGCCCCCTTTGTTGTGATAGACAGGGCCAGGCAGCTCGCTCTAGCTGCTCCTGGCCCTGTCCGTGCTGAAAATCCCGCGCCTGCGCCGTTCGGACTTCATTTGGCGCAGGCGCAGTGAGTGCCGATTGCTGCCGGGCTCCCGGCTTCCTCACTGCGCCTGCGCCGATGACGTCACAGAACACCCAGAAGAGAAGGCGGCGCAGGCGCAGTGAGGAAGCCGGGAGCCCGGCAGCAATCGGCACTCACTGCGCCTGCGCCGAATGAAGTCCGAACGGCGCAGGCGCGGGATTTTCAGCACGGACAGGGCCAGGAGCAGCTAGAGCGAGCTGCCTGGCCCTGTCTATCACAACAAAGGGGGCGTGAATAAAGGTAGGGAAACGGCGCTTACTAGGTGCAGGGTTACCGCCCCTTGCACCTAGTAAGCTTCATTTGCATACGACAAAAGTTGATTTATTTCAAAAACGGGGGCACCAGTAAAAAAATGATCACCAGTTTGGGCATCAGGTGACATTTGCACATTGCAAATGTCATCCTGTTTTATATGCCCAAAACTGGTGACAGAAACCCTTTAACAGTTGCTGTAGAGATGTGTCTGCTGCTAGAACTCTGTGTGGCATTGACCTGGTCTCTAATCTGAGCTGCTGTTAACCTGCGATTTCTGAGGCTGGTGACTCGGATGAACTTATCCTCCGCAGCAGAGGTGACTCTTGGTCTTCCTTTCCTGGGGTGGTCCTCATGTCAGACGGTTTCTTTGTAGCGCTTGATGGTTTTTGCGACTGCGCTTGGGGACGCTTTTTCAAAGTTTTCCCAATTTTTCGGACTGACTGACCTTCATTTCTTAAAGTAATGATGGCCACTCGTTTTTCTTAGCTGCTTTTTTTCTTGCCATAATATAAATTCTAACAGTCTATTCAGTAGGACTATCAGCTGTGTATCCACCTGACTTCTGTCCAACACAACTCATGGTCCCAACCCCATTTATAAGGCAAGAAATCCCACTTATTAAACCTGACAAGGCACACCTGTGAAGTGAAAACCATTTCAGGTGACTACCTCTTGAAGCTCATCAAGAGAATGCCGAGAGTGTGCAAAGCAGTAATCAAAGCAAAAGGTGGCTACTTTGAAGAACCTAGAATATAAGACATATTTACAGTTGTTTCACACTTTTTTAAGTATATAATGCTACATGTGTTAATTCATAGTTTTGATGCCTTCAGTGTGAATCTACAATTTTCATAGTCGTGAAACTCTTTGGTCTATACTGTGTGTGTGTGTGTGTGTGTGTGTATATGTGTATATATATATATATATATATATATATATATATATATATATATATATATATATATATATATATATATTATAGCTATAGTGTGTATTCGTATTTTTCGCTTTGTAAGACGCACTTTTTTCCCCTCAAAAGTAGGGGGGAAATTGCTGTGTGTCTTATAAAGTGAATACTAGTATGTACTAGGTACCGGGACCCCCATCAGACCTCAGATCAACCCACCCAGCCCCATAAGGATAAAATAAAAAAACCTCACCTCTCCTGCGCTGTGGCTCCGCTCCGGGTCCGGCGCTCCTCTGTCTTCTCCGGGCCGGCTCTGCACTGTCCTGACCGCGTACAGCAGTCAGGCGTACAGCACTGAGGTCTGATATTGGGGGCACAGTGGGCTGATCTGAGGTCTGATGGGGGCACAGTCAGCTAATATGGGGGCTGATGGGCTGATCTGAGGTCTGATGGCACAGTCGGCTGATATTGGGGGTACAGTTGGCTGATCTGAGGTCTGATGGGGGCACAGTCAGCTAATATGGGGGCTGATGGGCTGAACTGAGGTCTGATGGCACAGTCGGCTGATATTGGGGGCACAGTGGGCTGATCTGAGGTCTGATGGGGCACAGTGGGCTGATATGGGGGCACAGTGGGCTGATCTGAGGTCTGATGGGGATCTGACATGGAGGGCTGATGGGGTTCTGACATGGAGGGCTGATATGGGGGTCTGATGTGATGTCCTGAAATTTATGGGGGGTCTGATATGAGGTGTGATGAAAAATACTTTTTTCTTATTTTACTACTCTAAAGTCTGGGGTGCGTCTTATCAAAGGGTGCATCTTATAAAGCGAAAAATACGGTGTATATTCTACGGAAAGGTGGGTGACTTAAAATTTTAATATTTTGTTTTAATATTTTTTTTCTTTTACTTTTTATTACGGTTTGTATTTTTCGCCCTATAAGACGCATTTTTTCCCCCCCAAAAGTGGGGGGGGGGGAAATGTCTCTGCGTCTTATGGGGCGAATGCTAATGAGCGCTTCCATTAAGGAAGCGCTCATTAGCACCGGAGGACAAGGAAACGGTGAAGACTCTGTACTCGCCGCTTCCTGGTCCTCCGTTCGGCTGTCGACTGTGCCGTGCAGGGCTGACAAAGGGGGCACTGGGGGCTGACAAAGGGGGCACTGGGGGCTTTCTTATTGGGGTCTGATCTGAGGTCTCATTGGGTCTTAATAACATTGGGGGTCTGATTGGGGCTGTGAGCTGAGGTCTGATGAAAAATATATTTTTTCTTATGGTCCTCCGGTGCGTCTAATGGGCCGGTGCGTCTTATAGGGCGAAAAATACGATATTCTGTACCATCATGTTTTATAAAGATCCATGATGAGAGCAGAATTGCTCATTTCTTATGTTGGCCTGTCGCCTGCTGGCCAAAATAAGAATTGCAGCTCCAATACCCTGGGTCTCTTCAGAGTCCCAGCGTATTGAAACCAATTATTGGCTGCAGTGGATGCCGGTAAGAAGCCAGGAACGCAGCTTTTTAGCTTTTAGATGTAGTGATCACACTTGATCATAGCATCTAAAGGCTTTAATGGCCATGATCAGAATTATTGCTAGTCACTCATTAGCTGCGGATCTCCAGTGTTAGAAACAGTGGAGGCCTGCTGGCCATTTTGCACACGAGTGGGTACCATGTTCAGCCATAGCTCCAGCACCGTACATGTACCGCGCTGGCAGGGAAAAGGTTATAGGAGTTGTCTGGCTTTTATTATAGATGACCTATCTTCAGGATAGGTCTTCAATATCAGTACGGTTGGGGTCCCACTCCCTCTACCCTTGTCAATTAGTTGTTTGAAGGGAAAGCATCACTGCTTTCCCTGCTCTCTGCAGCAGTTGCAGTGGCGAGCAGGTGTAATTACAAGTATGGTTTCCCCATTCACTTCTATGGGACAGCTTTGTCTGTTCAAGTGCCTAGGAAAGAGCTGTCTTATAGAAGTGAATGGAGACGCCATACTTATGGTGCAGTTGCAGTGGCGAGCAGGTGTAATTACAAGTATGGTTTCCCCATTCACTTCTATGGGACAGCTTTGTCTGTTCAAGTGCCAAGGAAAGAGCTGTCCTATAGAAGTGAATGGAGACGCCATACTTATGGTGCATTCTCTTCAAACAGCTGATCGGCAGGGGTGCTGGTAGTCGGACCCTTGCCAGGCTGATATTGATGACCTAGTTTGAGGATAGCACATCAATAATAAAAAGCAGACAATTCCTTTGCAGAACACAGAAAATGGCTGTTAAAGGGATTCTGTCACCACCATTTTGCATATTAAGTTATTTATACCACTGGATTTATCTCATCATAAGGATCCCCAAATGGTTATTGTTATAGGGCCCAGATGAAGATTTGTGGTGTAAAAATCCTTTTTTATCTACTGTCAATCACTTACATTAAGGGGCCCAAGGGGAGTTGCCCATGGTTGCTGGAGCCCGGGCTCGGCGATTCCGTTGGAGCCCCGGACCGCCCACCTAATTAATATTCACTTCACTGAGTGAAGCTCCGACGCCGCACTTAATGTACTGCGCCTGCGCAGCCCTGGACCGCACACCTAATTAATATTCACTTCACTGAGTCAGTGAAGTGAATATTAATTAGGTGTGCGGTCCAGGGCTGCGCAGGCGCAGTACATTAAGTGCGGCGTCGGAGCTTCACTCAGTGAAGTGAAGCTCCGGCGGCGGCTGTAATCCCGCGCAGGCGCAGAGCCGCCGCCGGAGCTTCACTGACTCAGTGAAGTGAATATTAATTAGGTGTGCGGTCCAGGGCTGCGCAGGCGCAGTACATTAAGTGCGGCGTCGGAGCTTCACTCAGTGAAGTGAATATTAATTAGGTGGGCGGTCCGGGGCTCCAACGGAATCGCCGAGCCCGGGCTCCAGCAACCATGGGCAACTCCCCTTGGGCCCCTTAATGTAAGTGATTGACAGTAGATAAAAAAGGATTTTTACACCACAAATCTTCATCTGGGCCCTATAACAATAACCATTTGGGGATCCTTATGATGAGTTAAATCCAGTGGTATAAATAACTTAGGCTACTTTCACACTAGCGTTTTAAAATTCCGGTATTGAGTTCCGTCATAGGGGCTCAATACCGGAATAAAACGCTTCAGTTTTGTCCCCATTCATTGTCAATGGGGACAAAACTGAACTGAAGACAACGGAATGCTCCTGAAAGCATTCCGTTCCGTCTTCAGACCGGAGAACAAACCGCAGCATGCTGCGGTTTGCTCTCCGGTCCAGGCGTCCGCACCAAGACGGATCCGGAATGACCCCCAATGCAAGTCAATGGGGGTGGATCCGTCTGGTGTGACCATAATGGTAACCGGATCCGCCCTCCATTGACTTTCAATGGAGTCCATTACGGATCCGGGTACACAGACACATACAGACATAAACATACACACACATATAGACATACAAACACACATACATACTTACATGCTCCCCGGCAGGTCTTCGGAGCGTCAGGACGGCTCACACAGGTCACGATTCCCCACAGCGCCCTCTGCTGGGCGCCTGGTGGAATCGTCAGATGACGATTCCACCAGGCGCCCAGCAGAGGGCGCTGTGGGGAATCGTGACCTGTGTGAGCCGTCCTGACGCTCCGAAGACCTGCCGGGGAGCATGTAAGTATGTATGTGTGTTTGTATGTCTATATGTGTGTGTATGTTTATGTGTATGTATATGTATGTACTGTGTGACGTGTGTGGGGCCGGAGCGCGGTTCCGGCTCCACACATGTCACTGCGGCAGGCCTGATCCGGCAGCACCCTTCACCTGCCGGATCAGGCCTGCCGCCAGTGTGAAAGTAGCCTTAATATGCAAAATGGTGGTGACAGAATCCCTTTAAGTTAATGCATCTGACCTTGTCCAAGGTCATTTGATAATACAAGTGCATGTGGTCTGGAGGTGAATGTTTGTTTTCCATTAGGTCAGTCCAAAGAGTGAACTGAAAAAAAGCAAAAATACAGCTACTAAGGCTACTTTCACACTATCGTTTTTAAATTCCGGTATTGAGTTCCGTCATAGGGGCTCAATACCGGAAAAAAACGCTTCAGTTTTGTCCCCATTCATTGTCAATGGGGACAAAACTGAACTGAAGACAACGGAATGCTCCTGAAAGCATTCCGTTCCGTCTTCAGACCGGAGAACAAACCGCAGCATGCTGCGGTTTGCTCTCCTGTCCAGGCATCCGCACCAAGACGGATCCGGAATGACCCCCAATGCAAGTCAATGCAGACGGTGTGGACACACCAGTAATCCGGATCTGTCCTCCATTGATTTGCAATGGGGGGTCATTCCGGATCCGGCTACAAACATAGATACAGACAGACACACATACATACTCACTCCAGGGACGCCGGCAGCATGTCTTCACGCGCCTCCTGCACGCAGCTATGACGTTTCCCCACTGCGCCCAGCAGAGGGCGCTGTGGGGAATCGTCATCACTGCGCGCAGGAGGCGCGTGAAGACGTTCTGCCGGCGTCCCTGGAGTATGTGAGTGTGTATGTCTTGTAACATGTGTGGGGCCGGAGCGCTGCTCCGGCTCCACACATGTATCAGCGGCAGTACGGATCCGTCGGCACCCTTTAGGTGCCGGATCCGTGCTGCCGCTAGTGTGAAAGTAGCCTAAGTTTTTAGCAAACATTTTTAGCAAATCTGACATGTCTCACTTTATGTGGTGATAACTTTAGAACGCTTTTACTTATCCAGGCCATTCTGAGATTGTTTTCTCGTCACATATTGTACTTCATGACAGTGGTAAATTTGAGTCAAAATATTTCATTCTTATTTATAAAAAAAAATACCAAATTTACCAAAAATTTAGAAAAATTTGCAAATGTCAATTTCTCTACTTTTAAAATACATAGTAATGCCTCCAAAAATAGTTATGACTTTACATTCCCCATGTGTCTACTTGAGGTTTGGATCACTTTGAAAATTACATTTTATTTTTTTGGGACGTTAGAAGGCTTAGAAATTTAGAAGCAAATCTTGAAATTTTTCACAAAATTTCCAAAACCCACTTTTTAAGGACCAGTTCAGGTTTGAAGTCACTTTGTGAGGCTTCCATCATAGAAACCATCCAAAAATGACCCCATTTTAGAAACTACACCCCTCAAGTTATTCAAAACTGATTTTACAAACGTTATTAACCCTTTAGGTGTTCCACAAGAATTAAAGGAAAATGTAGCCAAAATTTCCGAATTTCACTTTTTTGACAGATTTTCCATATTAATCATTTTATTCTGATAATAATATTTATTTATATAGCGCCACCATATTCCGCAGCGCTTTACAAAGTCATCGGGTTCTTGTACAATACAAACATGACTAGCTAATATACAACTGAAACACTAGGAGGGCCCTGCTCGCAAGAGCTTACAATCTATGAGGAATAGGGGGTGACACATAAGGTGGTTGATTGTAATAGGTAGGATTCGAGCCATAATTGTAGTGAAAGGTGTGGTGCTGGCCGATCTGCTTTGGATTTGGGACTATTAGAGGATCGAGTTCAGGGCAGAGGAGTTGGTGGGGGAGCGTTTTAGTTGGGGAAAGGTCATTTTAGGAAGCTTGATAAGCCTGCCTGAAAAGATGTGTTTTTAGGGCACGTTTGAAGGTAGGGAAGTTGTGCATTGACCTAATATTCAGGGGCAGAGCATTCCAGAGAGTAGGAGCAGCTCGAGAAAAGTCTTGGAGACGGGAGTGAGAGGTGCGAATTATGGAGGATGTTAATCTTAGGTTGCTAACAGAACGGAGAGCACGAGTAGGGTGGTAGACAGAGATGAGGGAAGAGATGTATGGAGGGGCAGCACTGTGGAGAGCTTTGTGGGTGAGGGTGAGAAGCTTGAACTGTATTCTGTGGTGGATGGGCAACCAGTGAAGTGACTGGCATAGAATAGTAGCATCACTGTAACGGGAGGACAGATAGATGAGCCTGGCAGCAGCATTTAGGACAGACTGAAGGGGGGAGAGTTTAGAGAGAGGGAGACCGATTAGTAATGCATTGCAGTAGTCAAGACGAGAGTGAATCAAGGCAACCACAAGAGTTTTTGCCGTTTCCACCGTAAGAAAAGGGCGGATTCTGGCAATGTTCTTGAGGTGCAGACGACAAGAGCGTGTAATAATAAAGCAAGGGTTAACTGCCAAACAAAACTCAGTAATTATTATCCTGATTCTGTAGTTTACAGAAATGCCCCATTTGTCATCGTAAACTGCTGTACAGGCACACGTCGGGGCGCAGAAGGAAAGGAACGCCAGGGCAGATTTCACTGGAAAAAGTTTAAGTTGCCATGTCACATTTGATGCACCCCTAGAGTAGGAAACTCCAAAAAACTGACCCCATTTTGGAAACTACGGGATAAGTTGGCAGTTTTGTTAGTGCTATTTTAGGGTATATGTGATTTTTGGTAGCTCTATATTACACTTTCTGTGAGGCAAGGTAACAAAAACTAGCAGTTTTGGCATCGTTTTTATTTTTTGTTATTTACAACATTCATCTGACAGGTTAGATCGTGTGATATTTTTATAGAGCAGGTCGTTACGGACGCGCCAATATCTAATATGTATACTTTTTTTTTTATTTAAGTTTTACACAATGTTTTTGAAGCACAAAAAAAATCACATTTTAGTGTCTCCATAGTCAGAGAGCTGTAATTTTTTTATTTTTTGGGCGATTGTCTCAGATAGGGGCTCATTTTTTGCGGGATGAGATGACAATTAGATTGGTACTATTTTGGGGGGCATACGCTTTTTTATCGCTTGGTATTACATTTTTTGTGATGAAATGTGACAAAAAATGGCTTTTTTTAAACAGTTTTTATTTTTTACAGTGTTCACCTGAGGGGAGAGATCATGCTATATTTTTGTAGAGCAGGTTTTCACGGACGTGGCGATACCTAACATGTATACTTATTTTATTTAAGTTTTACACAATAATATCCTTTTTGAAACAAAAAAAAAATCATGTTTCAGTGTCTCCATAGTCAGAGAGCTGTAGTTTTTTTATTTTTTGGGCGATTGTCTCAGGTAGGGGCTCATTTTTTGCGGGATGAGATGACTATTAGATTTTTGTGTGTTTCTTTATGGGGAAGGGGATTTTTTTTTTATTGAAACTTTATTATTTTTTTTTTATTTTTTTTTTTTTTGTTAAAACACTTTTATTTAACTTTTTTTTTAACATTTCACTTATGTCCCAGTAAGGGACTTTAACATTTCAGGGTCTGATCCCTGATTGAATGCAGCACAATACATCTGTATTGTGCTGCATTCAACTGTGTGAGACGCTGACCGTTGCCTAGGAGACCCAGCGCTGTGGCTGGGTCTCCTGGGCTTCCGTAGATGGGAGTCCCGATGCCTCTGGGCAAGGCATCGGGGCTTCCATCTCAGCCATCGGGTCCCCGTGCTGGCGGATACAGCAGAGGCCCGGCTGTTAGTATCAGCCGGGCCCCTGCTGCAGATTGCAGCAGCGGGGCAGCAGCACCACCTTAACCCTAGGACAAGAATGCACGTCCTAGGGCGTTAAGTAACGCCATATTAGGACGAGCATTCTCGTCCTAGGTCGTTAAGGTGTTAAAGTTAGTATCGCATAAATAGTAATACAGTGTGTACATGAGGAATAACATTATTTTTCCATACGCCTCCCCAACGGCACTAAGCAGGAGGGAACCCTCCCTCTCTCAGGGACAGGAAACAATGTGGAGAATCAGATTAAAAAGGCCCCCTCCTCTTACCTTCTCCAGTTGTTTCCTGTCCCTCTGGACATGAATGGAGAGTCAAGGCAGGAGTTCCCTCCTGCTTATGGAAAAATTGGATCGCCCAGCCTGGTTTCCTTGGATTCCTGACCGTTTGGCAGGAGGGCTGGTGCAGTACACTGGGTTCCGGGGCAGAGATGCGTGTCCCTCCAGTGTCTCTGCATAAGTCCTGCTGGCTGTGGGCCACCCCGGGCTTTGTTTCATCTGCCGGCCGGGTGTTGTGGGAGAGGGCCGGCGCCGCGTTCTTCCTGGGCAAAGATCGCGAGACGTGGGTCATGACGTCAGCGCGTTACGCGCGTAGGCCCACGTGACCCGGTAGTATTTAAACTGCCAGTCCTCAGCGTAGTATGGCGTCCTACATCTGAGCTGCTACCCTGTGGTCTCCCTCCTGGACACCATGTCGCTCCCTGAGAAAACTGCTGATGCTCCCAAGGCCAGTAGCCCAGTAAGCCTCCTCCTGGGTGAATTTTTTATTTTTTTTTTTGTATGCACAGAGGTCTCTTGCTTTCTTTAGGTGACGGGTTTCCCTTTTTTTTTTTTTTTTTTTTTTTTTTTTTTTTTTTTTTTAGGTCCCTTGACCTAGGCCTTAGTAGCCTGTAATCTTGTGCTTATATTGCAGCCTCGTGAGGTCAGCAAACCTGGGGAGCCCTCATTAAAGAAAAAGTGCGCCATTTGTAAAAAACAGATGGCTGGCCATTCTAAGAAATCCCTATGCCAAAGATCCCTATGCCAAAGATGTTTGGATAAGGTTATGGCTGAAGAGACCCCATCATTGGTGGAAAGCTTAAAGACTATCATTAAGGATGAAGTGAGCTCCGCCATTGATGCTAAATTGGCCACCATACCACCGAAACCCTCTTCTTCCAAGTCTTATCCAGAGCCGCAGTTGGATATGGACTTTGATTTGGATGATGGAGAGATTTATTCCGGGTCCGAGTCAGTATCATCTGAGGATGAGTCGGGTAGACCTCTATGTTCTATAGAAGAAACGGATGCTCTTCTCAAGACCATCAGGGCTACCATGAATGTAGAGGAGTCTAAGGAGTCGCATTCAATCCAGGACCAAATGTTTAAAGGCTTGGGCGACAGAAAAAGCCGTGTGTTTCCAGTTCATAACAACATAAAGAAATTGATTGCTGATGAGTGGAAGGACCCTGAGAAAAGATCAGGGGTCTCTAAGGTTTTTAAAAGGAAATATCTCTTTAGTGTGGCAGACTCTTTTCTTTGGGATAAAATCCCCAAAGTTGATGCCCCGGTGGCCAGGATCTCCAAAAGGTCTTCTCTGCCCTTTGAAGACGTGGGACTTTTGCGAGACTCTATGGACAAAAAGAGCAAATCTATACTTAATAGATCCTGGGAGTCTTGCACTGCTATGTTGCACCCGAGTATTGAGGCTACTTGTATGGCCAGAACTCTCTCCCTGTGGTTGGCTCAGTTGGAGGAACATTTAGTTTCAGGGACTCCGAGAGAAGATAGTCTCTCTTCCCTTCCAGTGCTTAGACAAGCTTCTAATTTTCTGTCTGATGCCTCAGCAGACTTAGTTAAACTCTCTGCTAGAGCCACAGCCCTTTCTAACTCTGCTCTTCGCACTGTGTGGCTACGGTCCTGGTCCGGCGACAATACCTCTAAGAGCCGTCTGTGCAGTATCCCCTGCGAAGGTGACAGAATCTTTGCTTCTGATCTAAATGACATTTTGGAGAAGGCATCTGACAGAAAAAAGGGTTTCCCTTCAGAATCCAAGTACTTTCAGCAATGCCGCTCCTTTCGCAACCAAAGAAAGGGCAGGCCTGATCAGAAAAAGAAAGAGGACCCTGGTTCTTGGCAGTCCTCTAGGGGCAGAAGGAGAGGTTTACTGCTGAACCCTGACAAAACCCCGAAATAGTCCAGCCAATGACACCAGCGACCTGGTGGGGGCAGACTAAAAAGATTTTTTTTTTTTTTCCCGCATGGGAAAGGATTTCGAGTTCTCCTTGGATCCTAGACTTAAAGGGAGTCTGTCAGCACGATTTTTTCATATAAAGGTAATGCCACTACTGGATTCAGCTGAGCATGTTGAATTCAAAAATGTTACTACAGTTCCTAGTAGTAGATTTAATGCTGAAAAAACGTTTTTTTAATGTGTCAATCACTCAGATAAGGAGCACAATGGGATGTGCCCAGCCGCGTTCGAGCCCGGGCTCTCGGAGACAGTTGGCGCCCAGGACCGCCCACCTCATTAATATTCACGTCACTGCTTCCAGCAGTGAAGCTCCGTCATCGCTGTAATCCCGCGCATGCACAGTACCTTCTCTGAGGCCGATGCCCGCAGACCGCTTGAGGTACTGCGCCTGCGCGGGATTACAACGATGACGGAGCTTCACTGCTGGAAGCAGTGAAGTGAATATTAATGAGGTGGGCGGTCCTGGGCTCCAACTGTCTCGGCGAGCCCGGGCTCAAACGCGGCTGGGCACATCCCCTTGGGCTCCTTATGTGAGTGACACATTATAAAAAACGTTTTTTCAGCATTAAATCTACTACTAGGAACTGTAATAACATTTTTGAATTTAACATGCTCAGCTGAATCCAGTAGTGGCATTACCTTTATATGCAAAATCGTGCTGACAGACTCCCTTTAATTCTTCAGGGCAACAGCCTAGAATTCTCCTCCCCACCTCCGAATCGATTTATGTTAAACAAAAGACCTAGGAGTACAAAAGCAGGCACTTCTGGAATCCCAGATAAGGACTCTCCTAGAGAAAGACGTTATTCCAGTACCTCCAGGTCGGAGAGGAAGGGGGTTTTACTCCTCGATATTCTTAATAAAAAAGCCAAACTGCTCTTTCAGAGCAATAATCAACTTGAGGGGTCTCAACAATTATGTCAAATGCAAAAAGTTCAAGATGGAGACTGTCAAGTCAACAAAAAACCTGCTCTTCCAGGACTGTTTCATGGTGACAATAGATCTAGCGGACACTTATTACCATGTCCCTATTCACAAAGATAATTAGCAATATCTGAGGTTTGCAGTATTTCTTCAAGATCGTCTTGTCCATCTTCAGTTTCAAGTCCTACCCTTTGGCTTCTCTTCAGCTACCGTAGTGTTTACCAAGCTCATGGCAGAGGTATCAGGGTATCTCCACCAGCAAAGGATTCTGTTTATCCCCTACTTAGACGATTTCCTGATTGTGGCCCATTCAGTGTAAGATCTTCTGAAGGACGTTCAGACAGAAACATCCTTCTGTCTCTGGGATGGAAATTAAATCTAGACAAGTCAGAACTAATTCCCAGCAACAAGAAAATGATTTTGGGAATACTTCTTGGCTCTCATCTAATGAGGTCTTTTCTTACAGATCTAAAGATTCAGAGTCTGATATCAAAAATCTTTTCCTTCCACTCTTGACCAAAGGTATCCCTCTGGGAAATAATGGTGATCCTGGGTCTGATGACATCTACAATCCCAGCAGTCAGATGGGCCCAATTTCATGGGAGAATTCTGCAAGACTTTCTTTTGACTTCCTGGAACAGGAGCAGGTTCTCCCTGGACTTCAAGGTACGTCTGCCCCCAGGGTGAAGAACTCTCTCCTATAGTGCCTTTGCCCAGAGAACCTAGGTCAGGGAGTACAGTGGAGAACAACAAGCCAGATCGTAATTACTACAGATGCGAGCAGTTCAGGCTGGGGAGCCCATTGCGGAGACCAATTAGTCCAGGGGATTTGGAATCCAGATCAGCTTCTGCTTCCCGCAAACGCCAAAGAATTGCTGGCAGTCGTCCTTGCATTAAAATCCTTTCTCCCGTCCATCCAAGGAAAGGACGTGACGATTTTATCAGACAACAGGGTCACGGTGGCCTATGTGAACAAACGGGGCGGTACAAAAAGCAGGTGTCTTTGCCGGATAGCATTCCAGCTATTCTCTTGGGCCCAAAGAAATGTGAACTCTATCTCGGCAGCCCATCTGAAAGGGGAGGAGAATGCTCTGGCAGAGCAGGACTCCCCTGAGAACAAGGGAATGGTCCTTAAACAGAAGGGTGTTGATACAGATCTGCAACAGATGGAAGACCCCAGTTCTGGATCTGTTTGACACAAGGGCAAACTCCCAGGTGGATCAATTCTTCTCCCTCTCTCACAAAGACAACCCAGCGAGGATAGATGCCTTTTCGGGTCCATGGCCTCGGGGTCTGCTATACGCTTTTCCGCTGATATCCCTTATTACCAGAGTTCTGATGAAGGTCTTGGAAGAAAGATGTCAACTGATCCTCATAGCCCCTTTCTGACCCAAGAGGACCTGGTTTCCACTCCTGCTAAATCTCTCCAGAAGGGATTTCTGGCTTCTCCCTAAAATTCCGGATCTTCTTACTCAGGGGCCGGCCAATCATCTAGACATCCACCAGCTAAAGTTGACAGCTTAGAAATTGAACATTCCATCCTGAGGTCCAAGGGTCTTTCGGCGCCAGTAATTAACACTCTTCTTAACAGCAGGAAACCAGTTACCTCGAAGATCTACCTCAGATCCTGGGATGCCTTTTTCAGGTTCGCAGGTGACTCCTGGGATCCTTCTGCGCCTCCAGATGTGAAGACTATCCTGAACTTTTTGCAAAAGGGCTTGCAGAACGGCTTAAGGGTTAGCACCCTAAAAGTCCAGGTGGCAGCGCTTAGTGCCTTTCTTAGATGTTAAGCTAGCAGATTTAGGATTAGTCGCATTTCTTTAAGGGAGCTCTGAGGGTAAAACAATTAGTCAGATCTATGGTCCCCCCCTCCCCCTAGGATTCTAATCTGGTACTTTCGATATTTATGGATCCCCCATTTGAGCCCCTTAGTGACATCTCGCTCAGACTTTTATCCTTTAAGACTGCCTTCCTGACATCGTGACAGCCCGGAGAGGGGGGCAGATCCAGGCTTTCTCTTGTAGACCTCCCTATCTTTCGGTCCTTGATAATAGGATTATTCTTAACCCCTTCCCGACCGCCCACGGTAAATCTACGTCGCTGCTTGCTGGGCTTTGTGCAGCAGCGACGTAGATTAATGTCCCGGTTTTGCCGGCCGATCGGGACCGTCAGACTGCCGCAAGCCCACAGAGCAAGCTGTTGCTAATAGCCTCTGCTCTGTGGGCAATTTCAGGGAATAAATCTGTTAACCTACATCGCCATGTGCACGGCAGTGCAGCGGCGATGTAGATTAACTACCGCTGGGTTCCGGGTCTCTGTGATCCACCGATGTCTTCCGGGTCTCTGCACTCCACCGATGTCTTCCGGGTCTCTGCGCTCCACCGATGCCTTCCGGGTATCAGCGCTGCTCTTAACCCCTTAACAGGCTGTTGAATACCAGCCTCAGCGCCAGGGGTAATGTCTGGTACCTGATTGGTTCAGGCGCTGGACATGTGATCGCTATGATAAGCTATCATAGCGATCGCAGGAAAGTTTGTTGCAGCAACAAGCTTCCCGCTCTTGGGGGACTATAAAACACCCTCTCCCCCTCCCTATCCTGTCAGTGTCAGATCGGAAGGGGAGAGAGTGACAGCAGGAGAAAAAGAGAGAGATCACATATATATTCATTTATATTTCAAGGCCAGATCAGGTGTTAATTTATCAGTTTATTCATCAAAACACCCTCCATCTCCTGTCAGAGATTGGAGGAGAGTGTGACAGCTGGAGAGAAGATCAGAGAAAGTCAGAGAGAGAGAGAGAGAGATCATATATATACACATTTCAAGACCAGATCCAGTGTTAATTTATCAGTTTATTCAGCAGAGATTGGAGGAGAGAGTGACACCAGGAGAGAGAGACATATACCATATGTATCAGTTTCTACAGTTCAAGTCCAGTTCAGAAATCCATTCAGCAGTTAACTGATCCGTTCAAAAATCCATTCAGCATTGAATTGATCAGTTCAGAAATCCATTCAGCAGTTAATTGATCAGTTCAGAAATCCATTCAGCAGTTAATTGATCAGTTCAGAAATCCATTCAGCAGTTAATTGATCAGTTCAGAAATCCATTCAGCAGTTAATTGATCAGTTCAAAAATCCATTCAGCAGTTAATTGATCAGTTCAGAAATCCATTCAGCAGTTAATTGATCAGTTCAAAAATCCATTCAGCAGTTAATTGATCAGTTCAGAAATCCATTCAGCAGTTAATTGATCAGTTCAGAAATCCATTCAGCAGTTAACTGATCCGTTCAAAAATCCATTCAGCAGTTAATTGATCAGTTCAGAAATCCATTCAGCAGTTAATTGATCAGTTCAGAAATCCATTCAGCAGTTAATTGATCAGTTCAAAAATCCATTCAGCAGTTAATTGATCAGTTCAGAAATCCATTCAGCAGTTAATTGATCAGTTCAAAAATCCATTCAGCAGTTAAATGATCAGTTCAGAAATCCATTCAGCAGTTAATTGATCAGTTCAGAAATCCATTCAGCAGTTAATTGATCAGTTCAGAAATCCATTCAGCAGTTAATTGGTCAGTTCAGAAATCCATTCAGCAGTTAATTGGTCAGTTCAGAAATCCATTCAGCAGTTAATTGATCAGTTCAGAAATCCATTCAGCAGTTAATTGATCAGTTCAGAAATCCATTCAGCAGTTAATTGATCAGTTCAGAAATCCATTCAGCAGTTAATTGATCAGTTCAGAAATCCATTCAGCAGTTAATTGATCAGTTCAGAAATCCATTCAGCAGTTAATTGATCAGTTCAGCAATCCATTCAGCAGTTAACTGATCCGTTCAGCAATCCATTCAGTAGTTACACATTATACTATAACTACTTCTGTACCGATCGCTGTATAAAAAAGAGTTACAATATAACAATGGCACATCAGCTGTACACAGCAGAGGAGGCATTTGCTCTGTTATGTTCTGACAGTGAGGAGAGTGTAGTGTCAGATGGGGATGAGGATTTTGAGGGTTTCGCTCTCAGTGAAAGTGAAAACTCAGAAAGCAGCTACCATTCTGGACCATCCTCAGAAAGGATCAATCAAGGGGATTCAGAGGGGGCTTTTGGAGAAACCTCTCCAATTCAGAGTATAATCACAACAAGCGACTTGCCTAGCACCAGTGAAGAAGCCCAGTCCAGAACTCTTTTTGATGTAACTTTCCCAAGATGGGAAGCTGCAAATTCTGCAACCCCATTTGTCCCTGACTTTACTGCCATCCCAGGTATAAATGTAGAGGTTGAAGGTTTAGCCCCTGTTGATTTTTTTTAATTTGTTCATCAAAGATGATTTATTAGAGCACATTGTTACACAGACAAATTTGTATGCATCCCAGTTTATCTCAAAAAATCCACGCTCCTATTATGCTAGACCAAACATATGGCACCCAACAAACATTCAGGAGATTAAAAAATTTCTAGGCCTTACATTTGCCATGGGACTTGTTAAAAAACCAAGTATACGATCTTACTGGTCCACGCGCCCTGTTCTAAATACCCCTGCTTTTTCTGCCATTCTTCCAAGAACACGGTATGAGATGCTAATGAGATTTTGCCATTTCAATGATAACAACCAGTGCCCACCTAAAAATGCACCTGAATTTGATAGGCTTTACAAAATTAGACCCATCATCACAGAGCTGTCAAAATTATTTTTAGAGCTTTATACCCCCACCCAAAACATGTCTATTGACGAGTCCCTTGTAAAATTTAAAGGGAGACTCCACATAAAACAGTATATTCCATCCAAAAGGGCAAGGTTTGGAATTAAAATCTATAAGATGTGTGAAAGTTCAACAGGGTATACGTCATCATTCCGCATTTATGAAGGAAAGGACAGCAAATTAAACCCACCAGAATGACCTCCCTATCTAGGGACAAATGGAAAAATAGTTTGGGATCTGTTTAACCCATTACTGCAAAAAGGCTACATTCTGTATGTAGACAATTATTACACAAGCATACCGCTTTTCAGAAATTTGCTTGCAAAAAACACAGGGGCTTGTGGGACCATTCGCAAGAATCGGCAAGGGTTTCCACAGTCACTGGTGAATGCTAAATTTAAAAAGGGGGAGTCTGGTGGGCTTCGCAGTGGAGAGCTACTTGCCCTTAAGTACAAGGACAAAAGAGATATATTTATCCTTAGCTCAATCCACACAGATGCCACAACAGCTGTTGAGGAACTAGGTTCCACCACCCCAAAACAAAAGCCTGTGTCAATCATTGACTACAATAAGTATATGGGGGGAGTGGACCTTTCGGACCAAGTTTTACAGCCATACCAAGTATCAAGAAAATCCTATACTTGGTATAAGAAATTAGTAATTTATTTGTTTCATGTGGCCACCTATAATTCTTTTATTTTATACAAGAAAACAAGCAATTCAGGGACATTTCTTGATTACCAAGAACAAGTCATTGAGGGTCTCCTTTTCCCAAATTTGGGTCCATCTCTCCCTATAGAATCAGAAGATGTAAAGAGACTGACAGAGCGACATTTTATAGCAACGATCCCCACAACAGGGTCAAAAAAGTACCCCCAAAGAAGATGCCATGTATGCTCTAAAAGAGGAATGAGGGTTGAAACACGTTACCACTGTCCAGACTGTCCTTCACTGCCAGCCTTGTGCCTCAATGAGTGCTTTAAAATTTATCACACACAGGCACGTTTCTGAACTTTTCCAAATAATACATTCAAACTGAAAATAAATATTCCATAATTTTCCATAAAATTCCATCTTTATTATTGTCAACAACATATAAAGCCCTATTTTCAACTTCGTACCTCATAAGTTTATCCTTCGCCCAACCCCATAAAAATATTACTCTACTATATACCCTTCATTGAATACATTCTGGTATATTTGTAACCTTTATTCACAAATTTATTATGACCAGTAGATCATAAATGAAGATCTTGCTGATGTTAAACCTGCCAAAGATCCTGAAAAATGTGACTAGCCCAAAATGTCCACTGTCTTGTTATAGCCCTGAAAAATGCCAAAAAAAGTGTCTGAAGCACACATATTGGGTATCCCCAAAATCAGTAGAAGCAGACAAATAAATATTGGCCATTTTTATTTTAGTAACATGATGTTTACATGAAAAAAATCATTAAAACTCCATTTATGCCAAAATTTGTGATTTTCAATATTTTTCCACCACCATTTAAAACAAACTAGAAAAAACAGAATAGTGCTAGTCCTACGGTATATACTTTTTTGAACTTTCTGGGGTGTCCACAATTGCCAATAATAGCTTTTTTGGGGGTATTCCTTTGTTTTTTCATCACAGGGTAGCCTTGAATGCAACATGGTGTTCAAAATAAAAGACTTGTGAAAATGGCTGAAAAAAGCCAAAATGTCCACTGTCTTGTTATAGCCCTGAAAAATGCCAAAAAAAGTGTCTGAAGCACACATATTGGGTATCCCCAAAATCAGTAGAAGCAGACAAATATTGGTCATTTTTATTTTAGTAACATGATGTTTACATGAAAAAAATCATCATTAAATATCTATTTATGCAAAAATTTTAGATTTTTGCACATCTGAGCAATTATTATTAAAAATATATGCACCATATATATAAAAAAAATACTTACAAATATAGTGCATTTTGTCCTTAAAAAAAACAAGGCATAAATCATATTGATATGCCAAACGGTTTTAAAGATACGTGTAAGTAAACTGAAGCATGCCAAAACAGCAAAATTTTGCCTGGTCACGAAGGTTTTAACTACCTTTCAGCATGAAAGGGTTAAACACGAGCCATCCTTCTTACCCAAGGTATTCTCTAGTTTCCATTGCCAGCAGGAGGTTTTCCTTCCCACCTTTTGTCTGCAGGCCACTTCTGACAGAGAGATAAGATTTCACCATCTAGATGCTAGGAGAGGTGTTCTATCCTATCTGTCAGCTACTGAATCTCTTAGAAAGTCTGATCGCTTGTTGGTTCAGTTTGCAGTGCAGAACAAAGGCCAGGGAGCCTCGAAGTTGACCATCTCTCGCTGGATCAGGGCCACCATTGCTATGGCATACAAGGAGAAAGGACTCTTCCCTCCTTTACAATTGAAAGCTCATTCCACTAGAGCCAAATCGACTTCCTGGGTGGAGGGAGCCTATGCTTCTTTAGCCCAGATCTGTCAGGCTGCCACCTGGTCCAGTCCGTCCAACTTTTTTAAACATTACAGACTGGACATTATTTCTAACAGGGACCTAGTATCCCCCCCCCCCCCCCCCCCCCCCATTTCATTTCTTTGTTAAATCCTCCTGCTTAGTGCCGTTGAGGAGATGTATGGAAAAGATAATTACTGGTAACTTGATTTTCCATTTAGCCTCCACAGCGGCACTGTATTATTTGCCACCCTATGTTCATATTTTGCTGTTTTTTGTTTGGTTTTTGTCTTGTTATATGCTTATGCCTTCTCTCTAGATTTAGAACGTGACTATAATAAACATACCTATTCAGCATCATGAGTTTCCTTGGGTATTTACTGGAGGAGGCCTTTTTTCTCCACGTTGTTTCCTGTCCCTGAGAGGCGGGGTTCCCTCCTGCTTAGTGCCATTGGGGAGGCACCTCCCCAACGGCACTGACAGGAGGGTGTCCCCTGGACAGGAAACAACACAGAAGCTCAAGGTTTAAAAGCCCTCCTCTCCTTACCTAGGTTAGTGTTGTTTCCTGTCCCCGAGTACCGCGGAAGCTCTTCCTGCGTGCCATGATGTTCCAGAATATGGGATCGCACGGCCTGGTCTCTTCCCCTCTTCTGGGAGGGCCGTTGCAGTGGACAGGGGCTCCGGGGATGCAGTGCCTCCGTTCTTCGGCATAAGCCCTTCTGTGGAAGGTATCCCTGGGCTTTATCCAAATTCTCCTTGGCACGGAGCATGGCGAAGAAATTGGTGGACGGCCTTACAGTAGTCGGAGACTCCCCTGTGCGAATAGGGAGCCTCGTGGCAGTTGACGTAATGGCGGGAGCGTACGTACGCACGCTCGCCACTTCAGGACGTTAGCTGTGTGCGGATACAAAGGGAAGCTGGAAGTTTGAACAAGCGGCGTGTGCTGTCAGCTTCCCCAAGATGTCAGCTCCTGCTGAATCTGATTCTGCCCTGGTGCTGGTGGCAAGATTTGTTTTAGATCTTTCTTATTTTCAAAGTTTTGGTTATTCTTTTTTGGTCGTTTTTGGTCTCCTGAAAACTATAGCTACAATGAATTTGGAAGATACTAAAGAAAGCTTCTCTATTCAGGATCAAATGTTTCAGGGTCTGGGGGAAAGAGGAAAATGTGTTTTCCCTATCCACAATAATATTAAAGATCTAATATCTAAAGAGTGGAAAAATTCTGAAAAGAGAACCCCTATAACACCTTTTAAAAGGAAATATCAGTTTTCAGACCCTGACTCAAGCCTCTGAGTTAAAAAACCTAAAGTGGATGCGCCAGTGGCTCGAATTTCTAAAAAATCATCACTCCCCTTTGAAGACATGGGGTTACTACATGACCCAATGGACAAATAGTGTGAGCGCCTGCTTAAAAGGGCCTGGGAAACACATACAGCTATGCTTAGGCCTAGTATTTCCTCTACTTGTACTGCTAGATCCCTGTCTGTTTGGTTGTCCCAGCTGGAAGATCATTTGGCGGCAGGTACTCCCAGAGAAGAAATTCTGGCATCTTTGCAATGCTCAAGCAGGCATCAAATTTCTTAGCAGACGCCTCGGCGGACTTAGTGAAGCTTTCTGCAAGATTTGCTGCTCTATCCAACGCCACCCGCAGAGCCATATGGCGCTGTTTCTGGTCAGGGGATACAGGATCATAAAACCGTGTATGCTCTATCCCTTGTGAGGTCGATAGGCTTTTTGGGTCAATGTTGGATGACATATTGGAGAAAGCGTCTGATAAGAAAAAAGGATTTCCGATAAAACCCAAATATTTTTATCAGAGACGGAACGTTCTCAAAGGAAACCAAGAGAGAGATCAGAAAAAAGAATACTCTGGAAGATGGCAATCTTCTAGAGGACGAAATATGGGGTTCCTCTTTAATCCTGGTAACACCTCAATGACGCCAGAGGCCAAGTTGGAGCAAGATTGAAAAATTTCCCTCCAAGTTGGGAAAAGATGGGCACCTCCCCTTAGGTGCTAGCAGGAGGGTTTCAAACTAGAGTTCTATTCCTACCCACCAAATCACTGTTATTTAAAAAAAAAAAAAAAAAAACCTTCTGAAGAACAATGATCACTAAAATCCGAGCTAGTACAAAAACCAGGAGGCTCCTTCAAGCTTATTAAAAATTTGAAGAGTTTGAACAAATGTCTAACCTATGAGAAGTTCAAGATGGAAACCTTAAAATCAACTGTGAATCTGCTTTCTCAACACTTACATGGTGACGATGGACTTACAAGATGCATACTATCATGTGCCAATTTTCAAGGACCACCAAAAATCGCCTCTGTCGCTTCCAATTTCAGGCACTCCCCTTTGGCCTGTCATCTGCTCCGAGGATTTTTACAAAGATAATAGCAGTGGTAACAGGTCATCTCCATCTACAGAGTATCTTCATAATTCCCTACTTAGACAATTTTGTGATTGCAGCTGAGACAGAAGCCAGTCTCTTATCCCATCTAGGCCTGGTTCAAAAGACCGTCTCAGACCTAGGGTGGATAATAAATTTCCAAAAATCCAACCTCATTCCGGCAAAGCAAAATACCTTTATCTGTCCTCCTCAACGCTCGTCTGTTAAAGGGTTTCTGTCACCAGATTTGGGCATACTAAACAGGATGGCATTTGCAATCTGGTTTTCTTACTGTAATCAGATCAGCCGTTTTGTTAAAAAAAAGCACTTTTATAATATGTAAATTAGGCGTACTAGGTGCAAGAGGCGTTTACCTTGCACCTAGTAATCGCCGTGTTCCAACCTCTAGTGCCGCCTCCTGATTGACAGGGCCAGGCAGCTTGCTCGATGAGCTGCCGGCCCTGTCCTCGCTCGAAATCCTGCGCCGTGTAGGCTAAATTCGGCGCAGGCGCAGATAGTTCGCCCGGCTCCTGCCTCTCTCACTGCGCCTGCGCCGTGCGGAGTAAAAGCGGCGCAGGCGCAGTGAGAGAGCCGGGAGCCGGCGGAACTCACTGCGCCTGCGCCGCTTTTACTCCGCACGGCGCAGGCGCAGTGAGAGAGGCAGGAGCCGGGCGGCCGGGTGAACTATCTGCGCCTGCGCCGAATTTAGCCTACACGGCGCAGGCGCGGGATTTCGAGCGAGGACAGGGCCGGCAGCTCATCGAGCAAGCTGCCTGGCCCTGTCAATCAGGAAGCAGGAGGCGGCACTAGAGGTTGGAACACGGCGATTACTAGGTGCAAGGTAAACGCCTCTTGCACCTAGTACGCCTAATTTACATATTATAAAAGTGCTTTTTTTAACAAAACGGCTGATCTGATTACAGTAAGAAAACCAGATTGGGCATCAGGTGGCATTTGCACATTGCAAATGCCATCCTGTTTAGTATGCCCAAATCTGGTGACAGAAACCCTTTAATGTCTTTTCTCCCGGAAGAAAAACGGCTAATCTTGCAACAAAAGATCAATCAATTCTGCTAAGAGCCACAACCATCAGAAATGTTATGACTATGTTGGGGATTTTAACATCTTCAATTCCTGCAGTCAGATGGGCGCAGAGCCACACCAGAATTCTGCAGGCCTTTCTTCTGGATTCTTGGGATGGCAACAAGAATTCCCTAGAGAAGAGTCTATCTTCCATGTCGATTAAAGCACTCCCTAGACTGGTGGAAAATAAAAGAAAATCTGCAGACTGAAGTTTTCTGGCGTCAGAAAAATCAGTTGGTGGTTACCACAGATGCCAACAGTTGAGGTTGGGGAGGTCATGCAGGAGACTTAGTGGTCCAAGGCATCTGGAACGCTTCAATGTCAAACGCCTTTTCAAATCTAAGAGAGCTCAGGGCGGTTCTCGAAGCAGCAATCAGGTGGTTGATTTCCTCAGCAGACAGACTCTAAAAGGAGGAGAATGGGCTCTGAACACCAACATCTTTATGGAAAGATGGGGGGCATTCCAGTTATGGATTTGTTGGCAAACCGGACCAACAGGAAAGTGGAAAAATTTTGTTCCCTGTCTCCTCAGGATCATCCAGATATTAGATGCTCTGTCGTGCCTGTGGCTCATGGGGCTCCTATGTGCATGTCCTCCATTCAGCCTGAGACCAAGGACCCTGAAGAAGATAGCGGAAGAACATGCGCAAGTAATCATGATCGCTCCCTTTTGGCCAAAGAGGGCCTGGTTTCCTCTTCTGCTCAGCCTGTTGTCCGGAATGTCTTGGTCCCTTCCAGTGGTTCCAGGCCTCTTACAGCAGGTTCCAGTACCTCACCCAGGGGTATGTCATCTGTGATTGACGGCCTGGAGATTGAAAGGTTAAGCCTCAAAAAGAAGGGCCTCTTACTGAGCAGTAGGAAAGTTTTAACTTTAAAAATCTACCTTAGAACATGGAAGGCCTTCCTCTTGTTTGTGGGTAGCAAGATACAACACGAATCTCTTGATAACATCCCTATTATCTTGGATTTTCTGCAATCAGGACTGGACAAGGGGCTCAAACCTTCGACTCTAAAGGTTCAGATCTCGGCTTTGGGGGATTTTTTGGACATTAAGCTGTCTGATCATCCCCTATTCAGACGGTTTATTAAAGGAGTAATCAGAAAATCCCCTTCCATCCATTCTACCTTCTCTCCCTGGGATTTGAACTTAGTCCTCACAGTCCTGATTGACCCTCCTTTCGAGCCCATTGAAAAATTTCCCTGAAGCTCCTGACTCTAAAGACCACCTTCCTTCTTGCCATAACAACGGCCAAAAGGGTTGGGGAAACCCAAGCTTTTGCTTGCCGTCTTCCTTACCTCAGGATTTTGGACAGCTGGATAATCTTGAAGCATTGTCCGTCCTTCCTCCTGAAGGTAGTGTCTAAATTTCACTGTAATCTGGAAGTCGCCTTACCATCCTTCTGCCCCTCACCTTTAACGGATCTGGAAAGAAAATTCCATAACTTGGATGTAAGTTGTCTTATCTGGAAGTTTCTGAGCAGTTTCGAAATTCAGACCATCTTCTTCTGCAGTTCCAGGGGCCTAATAAAGCAGCCAGTAAAGCCACCATTGCCAGATGGATAAAGGACACAATTTCTATATGAGGGTTTTTTTTTTTTTTTGGCCACCATTTAATTTACCATATCTCGTACTGGAAAACGGGGAAAAAATTCTGTGTTCCAAAATGGGAGGGGAAAAAAAAACAAATTCCGACAAGATTTTTTGAGTTTTGACATCAGTGTTCACTGTGCGTTAAGTGACCAGACACCCTTATTCTGTGGCTCAATACGAATGAGGCGATAGCAAACTTATATAGGTTTTTTTGTTTTACTACTTTTTAAAAAAATCTATTTCCTTTGCATTGCCATATTCTGACAGCAAGAACTCCTTTTTATTTTTTATATATTGCTGTATGAGGACTTGTGTTTTGCATAACAAACTATTTTTTTAATGGTACCATTTTTATGGTATATACTTCTTTTTGATCACATTTATTTATTTTTTTGGGGGGAGGGGGGACAGGGTGCCAAAAAAGGGGCGAATTACCTGTTTGTTTGTTTGTTTTTTCCCCACCGTACAGGAATTAAAAAAAAAAATATATATATATTATTTCAGACTTTTTTGGCACGCCTATAAAAATATAGAATAAATTAGTACATTTAGTTCAATGCAGTGTGTGCTGAATATATTTTCAGAAGAATTTGGTAAAATTATGAAATGTCCTATAAATGTCTGTTCTGTTCCTGAACTAAGGATCAAAGCTTTTAGTTGAGATAAATGTGTACTGCCCTTTATGTAGATGCTCAGAAGTGAAGTTCCTCCGCTACAGATCAGAGGAAAAAGGCACTGGGAAGGAATGGCTGCACTCCTCTCAGATCTGCTAGAGAAAACAGGGTTTTTCTCACTAGTTACAAAGATTTAGCTTTCAACATAAAGGGACAGTTAAAAGAAGACATTTCCTAAATACAGTGGTCAGTCATGAACTGTAGACCGTTCAGGTCTCTCACTGCACACAGGTTTCTGTGGTAACCTGCAGACCAGAAAGACTGGTATCTGATTGGCTGAGAGCAGTGAAGAATGATGGGACTGAGCTCTGAGTGATTACCTGCAGTAAGCAAAAGGTCCAAGTGTTGTGAGGACTGACGAGCTTTACCTGTAATTATGTTAGAGATCACAATTCCCTTCTCTGTCAGAGTAAGTTAATATATGCTAATAACTGCTGGAGACCCCCCCCCTCCCCACAGCCTGAGGAGACAGGGTGAGTGTAAACTGCCTGTCAGCCAGTGATCAATGTTCTGAGAAAACCCCTTTAAGGCAAGTACTTTTTAAGTATATCTAAACTTTCAATAAACTGCATAAATCAATTGTCCAGTGCATGTTCTCTCTGTATGCTTTGTTTTAGTTTGCTTTTCCTCTGATGCAAAACACCTAGGGCCTTATGTATGAAAACTGTCTAGGTGTAGAAGTTTCTTTGTTGCCCATAGAAACCAATTAGAGCTCCCGTTTCATTTCATATAGTGCTCTGGATAAATGAAAGGGGAGCTCTGGTTGCTGTGGGCAACAAAAAAAGTCTTAGACCTAGACAGTTTTCATACATCAGGCCCTTAGTGAGCTGTACCCAGAGAAAAGCCTGATACTGAAAGTTCAGAGTAAAGATATCTAGTAAAACGCATATTACAAACTTTTTTTTTTTTGTCATGACATATCTGTACTATTGATTTATGCAGTTTGTTTAAAGTTATCACTTAAACATGTCATGTATGAGGGAGTCGGAGTTGGGGGAAATTGAGGAGTTGGAGTCGGGGCTTTGGCTTACTGACTCCACAGCCCTTACACCGGATACCTACAAGATACAATATTAATTGGTTCCAGGACGACCATTGTATGTTCAAACCATTGTAAGTTGAGTAATCTGTTCCAAATCTCCAAAATGTCATACAAGATGAGAGAAAATAAAGATTTAAAGAAGAACTCCCGCAAAATTTATTCTCTGACCTGTTAGAAAGGTGCATGATATAATCTGTAGTGAATACAATCTTCTCATTACAGACTGTAATTCTGAGTTATCCACTCTCTCTTCTTATTGTAGCTGTGTCATGTGACCAACTCCCTGACCTCCAACTGACCCAGGACAGGAAACCAGTTACTGCTCTATTCATTCCTACGAGACTCAGAGTGAGGCTCCCATAGGAATACATAGAGAATTAGACTTCCTGACCATACATAAGATGATGTGTGAGTTGGTGGGTCTGATTGCTGGTCACATGACACAGATGAGAAACATTAGGGAGATATAAATCAAAAATACAGCCACTAGTAAGAAAATGACATTCACTACAGATTACATCATGTACATTTCTAGCAGGACATGGAATAAAAATTTTTGGGGGAGTTCTTGACGAAAAAATCTGAAAAACTGGTCAGATATTGATGACTTAGTGCTGGTGTGTAATATACAGATATTTTATTTATTTATTTTATGTACTGTACAGGCAGGAAGAGCTTTTAAGAACTTTGTTCCTCTAGTGGACCGAATTCTTGTTGAAAGGATTGCTCAAGAGACTGTAACCAAAGGAGGGATTGTGCTTCCTGAAAAATCTCAGAACAAGGTCCAGCAGGCAGTGGTGGTAGCAGTTGGTGGCGGATCTAAAGGAAAGGTAATATTTTTTTATTTATGTATTTTCTTAATTCTTTTTGTCTTATGACTAGAGGTGAGCGAACGTGCTCGTAATGAGCACTGTACCGCTCGGCTCCCCTGCGCTCGCATGGGCGCAGGCAGCCGCTTCCGTCGGGTGAGGAGCACAAGCTCATCTCTACTTATGACGATGTGTTATATTTAGGAACAGGGGCTTCACTAGGTCAAAACATCTGGGGCTTTCCCAGAATGCAGACCTCAGGAGCTGTCCTGGGAAGTCTGACACATGTTCTTCAATAATTTCTGGATCCTCCAGTGGCCCAGGTTACAGTATTTTATGTACGAATAATAAAAATAAAGCAAAATAAAACGCCAGTGCTGTAGAGTGCAACACAGCACGTGAATTGCTGGACTGAGCCAATCAAAAAGTAAGCGGAGTGATAGCATGCAACTCTGTTCTGTTCACATGTCCCATAAAAGCTAGGCATCAGACAAATCTCCCATTACTGTCAGCTGCTGTTTGGCATTCTTCAAAATAGCTACTACTTCCGGCAATACTGGGTGCTTTAGTGATCAGTTTGTGAAGCTGACAAGTGTTGAACTTGTGTCCCATCATGCTTAACCCCTTCCAGACAGAGCCAGTTTCACCTTCCTGACAGCCTGATTTTGCAAATCTGATATTAATCTGGTATAATGTTACTTTGAATTTTAGAAGCAAATTTTTTTTTCACGTTTCCGAAATCAATTTATTTTTTTTTTCTCCTTACAAGATTCAGTGTCTATTTTGTCTATGTACATAAAATGAATCATTTGTGAGATGACCTCAGATACATGCGGTACATTTGGCTGAAGCCAACGGGATCGTAGACATCTCAGTGCAATCAGTAGAGCTGCATCTAGTATCTTCGGTGGAGAACTACCTTCTTGGAAAATATGAAAAAGTATTGCCGCAGGTGTAAGGGGTAACTGATGACCCCACGTATTGTGTACCCATGTTTTAATGTCTGTCCAGAAATTCTAGACCAAGGGGCATTGCCACGCACAGTGTGTCAAGTCCGCCTTACCCAATCCACATTTGGGACAGGCAGTCAATTGGCCACCGGCTTTGTGCTTATGTGTTCAATTAAAGGCATATATGGCTGAATGAATAAGTCGGTAATGTGACTCCCTCCATTTCTCACATGGGACGGCAGAGCAGACTCTCATCCATCCCCGATTTATGTCCTCCGCAGTAAGCGTGACATTAAAGAAGAACTTTATTCTCTGACCTGTTAGAAAGGTGCATGATATAATCTGTAGTGAATGTCATTTTCTTATCAGAGGCTGAAATTGAGTTTCCACTCTCTTCTTATTGTAGCTGGGTCATGTGACCAACTCCTTGAACTCCAACTGACCCAGGACAGCAAGCCAGTCACTTCTCTATTCATTCCTATGAGACTGAAAGTGAGGCTCCCATAGGAATGCATAGAAAATTAGACTTCCTGTCCACACATAAGGTGCCTTGTGAGTTGGTGGGTCTAATTCCTAGTCACATGACACAGATAAGAAACTTCAGGATGATATAACTAAAAAATTCAGCTACTGGTAAGAAAATGACATTCGCTACAGATTACATCATGTACATTTGTAGCAGGACATGGAATAAAAAATTTTGCGGTAGTTCTTTAAGTTTCCTTCCCCATTTTTTATATAGAGTGCCTTCAACGTTCTTCTCCCTAATTTCCCTGATAACCTGATAAAGTTGCGATTAAAGAGTATTTAGAGCCATTAAGAGTTAACGACCCTATCACATAATTGTTTATGCATTCTGACCTAACATCCCTAAGGCTCCATTCACACGTCCTGTTTTTCTTTCCTGATTCGATCCTGATTTTTTTCAGGACCCATTGAAATAAATGGATCCAGATCAGGATCAGGATCGAATCAGGAAAGAAAAACAGGACGTGAAGGGGTGTGAATGGAGCATAAGTCTGTTCTGACAAAAATGCATGACCTGACGATAAGCCAAATGCTGAGAATCTCCAAGATCATACCGGTCACAAAGCTCAGGGAAAGTATAATACCTATGCTCCGATGGATGAAGCAAATCTCCTAGTGTGGAAATTCCTTTGTGTTTACATGAAGTAAACATTTTATTTTGTCTGCCTTGTATAAACTCCGGGTGGCTCCACAGATTTAGCCATCTGGAGGTTAGGAAAGTTTTCCCATTTAACTTCCTCACTTCTTTCCTGGCTACTCTACAGTCATGGCCAAAAGTTTTGAGAATGACACAAATATTATATTTTCACATGATCTGCTGCCCTCTGGTTTTTATGTGTGTTTGTCAGATGTTTTTATCACATACAGAAATATAATTGCAATCATATTATGAGTAACAAAAGCTTATATTGACAGAATGAGTTAATGCAGCAAGTCAATATTTGCAGTGTTGACCCTTCTTCTTCAGGACCTCTGCAATTCTCCCTGGCATGCTCTCAATCAACTTCTGGACCAAATCCTGACTGATAGCAGTCCATTCTTGCACAATCAATGCTTGCATTTTGTCAGAATTTGTAGGTTTTTGTTTGTCCACCCGTCTCTTGATGATTGACCACAAGTTCTCAATGGGATTAAGATCTGGGGAGTTTCCAGGCCATGGACCCAAAATCTCTGTTTTGTTCCCTGAGCCATTTAGTTATCACCTTTGCTTTATGGCAAGGTGCTCCATCATGCTGGAAAAGGCATTGTTGATCGCCAAACTGCTCTTGGACGATTGGGAGAAGTTGCTCTCGGAGGACATTCTGGTACCATTCTTTATTCATGGCTGTGTTTTTAGGCTGTGAGAGAGCCGATTCCCTTGGCTGAGAAGCAACCCCACACATGAATGGTTTCAGGATGCTTTACAGTTGGCATGAGACAAGACTGGTGGTAGCGCTCACCTCGTCTTCTCAGAATAAGCTGTTTTCCAGATGTCCCAAACAATCGAAAAGGGGATTCATCAGAGAAAATGACTTTCCCCCAGTCCTCAGCAGTCCACTCCCTGTACCTTTTGCAGAATATCAGTCTGTCCCTGATGTTTTTTCTGGAGAGAAGTGGCTTCTTTGCTGCCCTCCTTGAGACCAGGCCTTGCTCCAAGAGTCTCCGCCTCACAGTGCGTGCAGATGCACTCACGCCTGCCTGCTGCCATTCCTGAGCAAGCTCTGCACTGCTGGTAGCCTGATCCCGCAGCTGAAACACTTTTAAGAGACTGTCCTGGCGCTTGCTGGAATTTCTTGGGCGCCCTGGAGCCTTTTTGGCAACAATGGAACCTCTCTCCTTGAAGTTCTTGATGATGCGATAGATTGTTGACTGAGGTGCAATCTTTCTAGCTGCAATACTCTTCCCTGTTAGGCCATTTTTGTGCAGTGCAATGATGACTGCACGTGTTTCTTTAGAGATAACCATGGTTAACAGAAGAGAAACAATGATGCCAAGCACCAGCCTCCTTTTAAAGTGTCCCGTGGTGTCATTCTTACTTAATCGTGACAGATTGATCTCCAGCCCTGTCCTCATCAACACCCTCACCTGTGTTAATGGAGCAATCACTGAAACGATGTTAGCTGGTCCTTTTAACCCCTTCCCGACCGCCGCCGTACATGTACGGCGCGCGGGCGGTGCGGGGACATGACGCCCACTCGCGGGTGCGGCGGGCGTCATGGCCGGCAAGTCTCTGCTGTTTCTAACAGCAGAGACTTGCCGCATCTTACCTCCGTCTGCGGAGACTTCCAGGGCCTTCTGATGCCGTGATCACACGTGATCACGGCATCAGGATGCGTCTGAACCCGGAAGCCCACGCTTCCGGGTGGTGTACAGACGCCCCGATTGGCCAATCGGGGTGTCTGTACACCATATGAAAACTGTAATCCTCGCTGGTGAGGATTACAGTTTTCAAACTGCAATTCTTATTCTGGCCACTAGATGGCAGGCCAGGATAAGAAATGAGCAATTCATGGTTTTAACTGCATCTAGTAAATCCATGATTGCTCATAAAGAAAAAAAACAAAACACAATAGATCAGATGATATTTGAGCCTTAAAATAATCACAGAAAAATTAAAAAAAAATGTTAAAAAATATATAAAAAATAAAAAAGATATAAAAGTTCAAATCACCCCCTTTCCGTATAAGTAAAAAATAAATACCTAAATAACAATAAATATAGACATCATGGGTATCACCGTGACCGAAAACGCCCGTACTTTTAAAATATAAAAAAAAAATTTCAATACGGCGAATTGTGTGGCGGAAAAAAGCGTCCAAATGGCGATTCGCAGTTTTTTGTCCCTTTTTTTTTTTTTCTAAAAAAAATTAAATAAGTGATCAAAAAGTCATACACACCCCAGAATGGTATCAATAAAAACTTCAGACCGCCCCGCAAAAAATGAGCCCCCATACATCTCTGTACACATAAATACCAAAAAGTTATAGGGGTCAATATATGACAAGGGAAAAAAAAAAAAAAAAAGGGCAACTTTCTAATTATTTTATCACCATCTAAACGCAGGAAAAACTATACATATTAGGTATTGCCGGATTCGTACTGACCAGTAGAATGAAAGTAACGGATCAGTTTTAATGCACATCGAATGCTGTAAATAAGAAACCCGTAGAACTGTAGCGGAATAGCGTTTTCTTTGCAATTTCACCCGGTTTGGAATTTTTTTCCCGCTTCCCACTACACCGTATGCAATATTAAATGGTGGCGTTGGAAAGTACAACTTGTCCCGCAAACAACAAGCCCTCATACAGCTATGTGAACAGAAAAATAAAAGAGTTATGGCTGTTTGAAGGCAGGGAGCGCAAAACGAAAATGCAGAACCGAAAAACGCTCCGGTCGTGAAAGGGTTAAGGCAGGGCTGCAATGATGTTGAAATGTGTTTTGGGGGATAAAGTTCATTTTCTAGGCAAATATTGACTTTGCAAGTAATTGCTGTTAAGCTGATCACTCTTTATAACATTCTGGAGTATATGCAAATTGCCATTATAAAAACTGAAGCAGTAGACTTTGTAAAAATTAATATTTGTATAATTCTCAAAACTTTTGGCCATGACTGTAGTATCATTTATGACTACAGAGGACTTCAATCGCGATGGTAAGGCTGTGCCTTTCGTGTGCAGCACATTAACTAGGGGCCAGGGAAGAGATATTTGCTGTTCCAAGAGAAAATTGGAGTAATGGAGTGCTGTATCCAGTCTATACAGTGCCTAAATAGACAAGCTAGATTATAGATTCTAATATTAGGTAAGTTCAGACCACCTTTGTGGCGTGGCAGCATCAACTTAGTAACAGCAATCCTTGGCCTTTTCCCTGCCCAGAGGAAACGCGAGAACACTGAGTATAACTGTGAGATATCTGCGTGTTTTAGTAGTAGCGGGATTGTTTGCAACGGGTAGAGTAGCTTTGAGGAGCACACCATCTTGAGCAAGTGACATCTAGCTGATAGTGACAAGGGGAGGTTATGCCATCTCTGCAAGTCTTTTGTTATGGACTTGAAAAGAGAAATATAGTTCAAGATATAGAGTGAAGAGGGCAGTTTACCTATCTTTATACCCAAGTAAGTGATATGTTCTCTAGCTATCTGTATCTGTTTGCCCAGTGCTGCCATCGTGGAGGCAGGTAGAGTAGGGCTTAATGGTAACAATTCACATTTACTAGCATTAATTTTGAAACCCGAGATGATTTCAAATGAATGTAGGAGGTCTAAGACTCTCTGTAGGTCTTCTTGTGGATCTGCCATAAAGAGGAGTATGTCATCTGCAAAAAGCGACGTTTTCACCACCTGATTCCCGATCGTTATACGACTAAATATATCCTCTCCCTCCAGTATACGAGCGAATGGTTCCAGGTAGGGTTGGGCGATATACCGCGGTAATAAGAAACGGCGATATCACAGTTTCTTAATTACCGCGGTATTTGAGTGACGTCATAGGGGTGGTCACACTTGCGCTGACCACTTCTAAAACATCCGTGTACGGCCGCTGCAGACATTACCTACCATTTCCCGCAGCAGCCGCCCTCTCTTCACTCCTTTACTTCGGCCGGACTCCGCCCACCGACCAGAGGACTTTGATTGATCAGCCAATCAATGGCCGCCCTGAAGGCACAGACTCGTCTGACATAGCAGCGCTCCAGGGGAGAGGAGAAGGGCAATGTAAATAAACGTGAAGCAGCTTCCGGTAGAGAAGGTGTATGTGCGGGGGGCGCTGGCTGTCAGCTCAGGTGTGAGAGGTATGGGGGTCAGCTGTGTGTACTGCATGCAGTAAAGTACGTGTGGTGCCAGTGTGTCATGGCCGGCGAGCCTTATGTTGTGGCTGGGATTCTTTATGTGGTCAGTGTAATCATATTAGATCATTATTCTGCAGATGCCAGTACCACAGAGGATGGCACCTACTACAGACTATAGAGAGACACCACCATGGGAGGGCTACCTACAGGGTGATGTCTGCTTAAGGAAAGGGAACCTGTCACCTCCTTGGGCTAAAAAAACCTGTTAGCAGTACCTTAATTTATGTTCCAGCGTGATTCAGAAGATGATCTTTGTAAGGAGAAGAGATCCTTCAAACTGTGTAAAATTCATATTTTAATCCTCCGTTGGCGCGCTGCCTTGACTCGGCTTGAAGTCAAGGGGGCAGCGGCCTCCTTGACTCGAGTCAAGTAAACCACTCCCCTTGGCAAGATGATGGACAGTTTTCTGATGGGCCGGGGATCGCGCAAGTCTCGCGCATGCGCGGTGCGCGATATCTCCCTGCGCGATCCCGGCCCCAGCTCTTCAAATTCCGGGCGCCTGTGCCTGTACTGCGCATGCGCCAAGTGCTCTGTGTCATAGTGCTCTCTCTATACTCCATATAAATGCCGCCAGACTGTGCCATAGTACTCTCTCTATACACCATATAATTACCATCATACTGCACCATAGTACTGCCTCTATACTCCATATAAATACTGCCATACTGTGCAAAAGTAGCGCCTCTATACACCATATAAATACCACCATACTGTCCCATAGTATACTCCCTCTACACAGTATAAATACCACCATAGTACTACCTCTATACATCATGTAGCTACCACCGTACTGTGCCTCTACACCATATAAATACCACCTTACTGTCAGCACTACAGATGGCGACCAGAACGGTCGCCAATGCACCTTAAAATTTGCAGATGGCGACGTGACTTTTTAGTCTTGTTGCCATTTGCGACTGGGCCGCTGCGCTGCTGCTGAATATTGCGGTGTGGCACGGGCGCCCATTTCCTGCCCCACCGCCGATCACCGACATGTCATAGGCTCAAGGCCTAGAAGGCAGTAAAATCCCAGTGCAGGCGGGCGTGATTATGTAATAGCGCCCACCTATGCTGGGACGCAGAGCACGGATGTGTGCGTGTCTGCGACGCACCAGCCCCGACCGTGCCAGCAGTGAGTGAGCTCCGGCGAAAGGAAACGGGTGAGTAAAAGATTTTTTTTTTTTTTTTTTTTTTTTTTTTTTAAAGTGCCAACTTTAGGGACATTACTGGCCGGAAAGGTGGCACTGGTGGACATTATTGGCCGGAAGGAGGGCACTAGTGGGACATTATTGGCCAGAAAGGTGGCACTGGGGGCATTACTGGCACAAAGGGGGGCACTGGCGGACATTACTAGCCGGAAGGTGGGAACTGGAGGACAATGTGAGGGGAAATTACAACTGTGGGGCATGTTACTACTGTCGGGGCAATTAGGGGGGAAGTTACTACTGTGGGAGCAGTATGGAATGGAAATTACTATTGTGGGGCCAGTATGGGGGGAAATTACTGTATTCCCCATACAGTATAATGTCCCCTTGTTGTCCCCATACAGTATAATGTCTCCTTGTGGCCCCCATACAGTATAACGTCTCCTTGTGGCTGCCCCCATACAGTATAGCATCTCCTTGTGGGCCCAAGTGTTTTTTCTACTAAATGGACATTTATCGCGATATATATCATTATCGCGATAAATTTCTTAATATCGTTATCGTGGGAATATTTTTGATATCGCCCAACCCTAGTTCCAGGGCTAGATTAAATGAAAGGGGGCACCACTGACGTGTCCCTTTATACAAGGGGAACGGCGGAGAAAGAAACCCTGGAATGGCTATTCTGGCCCTTGGCGAGTCATAGAGAACAGAGACAAAGGATCTAAAGGGACCCGTAAACTGCATGGCATCTAATACTCTATCCAACCAATCCCATCCAACATATCGAATGCCTTTTCTGCATCGATTGCTAATAGAGAGGGTAAAGGCATAGAGTGACCAGAATGTGTTACATGATCAAGTACCATCAACACCTTCCTGATATTTGATACCGCTGACCTGTTTCTGATAAATCCTGACTGTGAAGGAGACACCAGTCCTGGCATAATGAGGGCTAACCTATCAGCCATAATTTTCGCCATCAATTTTAGGTCTACATTAATTAATTATATCGGCCGATATGAAGATGGTTGCAGCAGGTCCTTCCCTGGCTTGGGGATCAACTTAATATATACCGTATCAGATGACGACAAAGGTGTCCCTGTCACAAAATTATTAAACACATTAGAGAAGGGTTCCTTAATATTATCTTGTAGCATTTTATAGAATTCACCCGTAAACCCATCCGGGCCAGGGGCTTTGTGTAAACGTAAGTTTTTAATGGCTGTAATATCATTTTCAGTGATTGGTGCATTCAGCTCTGCAAGCTGACTCTGAGAGGGAGATGGAAGTGACAGACTTCTTAAAAAGAAATCAGTCATGGGATCTTTGGGACCAGGCTGCTGATACAAGGAGGTGTAATAGTCTCCCAAAAGAGCCACAATCCTATCTGGTGCTGTTTGTACTGTGCCTTGGCTATCAAGCAAACTAGTTATATGCTGCTGCCGTCTGGAGTTTATCATTGAGGACAGCAAGCGGCCTGCTTTATTTCCATAGCGGAAAAATTTGGCTTCCGCCTGGGACATATCTAATTGCGCCCTACGCTCGTACCATAGCTCATATTCACGTCTGGAGGCATACCATTGTTGTTTGGTCAGTTCCGATGGCGATGTCTGATAGGCCGTGTATGCTATTCTAAGTTTGTTACTAGATTCATGAAGCTGTTGTAAAACCTTTCTTTTTGAGCCCCTGTGTGTAGGCCATTATTCTACCTCTGATGACGGCTTTGGCCGTATCCCAAAATATAGAATGCCTATCTGCATATGAGTTGTTATCTGCACTATGTTCAAGAAACCACCCTCTGAATAGGTCCCTAAAATTCTCATCTGCATATAAGTGAGCAGGAAATCTCCATAGGTGGTCTGACCCTTTTGGTTGATAGTCCAGAAGTGACAACGAAAGCGGAGTATGGTCAGTGAGTATCATGTTGTGGATTTTGGACTCCACGATCCTCCTTTCCAAGGGGACGCTTACAAAAAAGTAGTCAATTCTGGACCACGAACCATGGGTAGGTGAATAAAAGGTGAATTCCCTACTGTCTGGATTCGCTAGTCGCCATGCGTCCAGCAGAGCAGTGTCACGTAAGAACTGGTTCAGTACTGTCTCTCGGGGTTGATGACCTTGGTCCTAAGGAGGAAATGGATCTATCTTCACTTACATTAACCACCGTGTTAAAATTCCCACCAAGTATCTTAGTATTAACAGCATCCCTGCCTAGTTTAGATGTGAGCGTGTCAAAAAAAAATTGTTATTGTCACCATTTGGCCCATAAATATTATATATGCTCAATTCTCCTGCTCCGGTTGTTATATGCATATGACACCATCTTCCTTCCTCATCTGCTGAGGAGGCATGCAAGGTATGAGATAAATTTTTGTTAATTAATATCAACACTCCCCCTTTCCGACCTACTCCTCCAGAACCTAGCACCGTCCCCACCCACTTTTCCATCCTAGAGAAATCTGATGCATGAAGTTGTGTCTCCTGCAATAGTGCAATATCAGGCTGAAGGTGCTTTAGGTGCCTAAGAATCTTATTACGTTTTTGCATAGACCGCAATCCTTTCGCATTCCAAGAAATAAGTTTCATATTGGGTACAATTTAAAAAACTATTATTAAAGGGGTTGTCCCAGGAATAATATTCTACAGTTTTCAAACCAGCACCTGGATCTGAACACTTTTGTAATTGCATGTCATTAAAAATTTTGTATAGCTACGGAGTTATTCAATAACATGTATCTGTATAGCACCACTTAATTTCTTATTTCTTTGACCTATTCACTGAACAGGCCGCACATGCTCAGTTTCAACTTTTAACTCTCCTGAGCTGTGATAGGGGGAGCATGGACACACCCCCTGAGCAGCAGAAAAGACACTCCCCTGGAGCTACCAGCTTGATATAAATCTAGTAGAGCAATGTATGGAGAGATCTCTGGATCCATGTGAGGTATAGGGCTGGGTCTAGCTTTGTTGAAAAGAGGTTATGTCCTATATGATGTCTGATTTTCATTTTTTACGTTATTCGTGGGATAACCCCTTTAAGTACACGAGGCACTCCCAGGCATCTGCAGTAACTCCAAACAATACTACCCACCCCTAACAAAACTCTGAGAAGAACAAATAATAGAAGAAAAAAAATAAAGGAGCAGAGGACCTCAGAAAAGGATGGAAAACGGTCCTCCTTATGACTTCACTTTTTTCCCAGCATGTGAAAGAACATTTCAGTTATCTTTTCCTCATACAATCCGAGCTACCTCGGCTAACCAAGAGTGTAAAAGTAAGGCCAACAATACGAAAACAGATAAATACAATAAATGCGCAAGCAATATATAGATACGAACATAACCTAAAAGGCAATCGTATGAAATCCCTCGGGTCTCACATTAGGGCCTCTCATTCATCAAACCTTGAAAAGAACCCTGTATGTCCCAGCAGAAGGACTCTCACAAGGGGGAATGTTCCAGAACCTCTCACGTTCAGGATCTCATCCTCTGCTGTTTCTGGTCTCGAGATGTATCATCAGTCCCTTGATTGTAGTTGGACTTCAATGGAGACCACCTGGTTTGTAAACGTCGGTCCGGGAAGCGCTTGTCATTCTGTTGATGGGGCCCTTCCATTCTGTCACCCTCCATAGCCCTCATTGCCTCCTCCGGTGAGGTGTATGTTTGGTAAGATCCATCGGAATGAAACACCTTCAGGGTAGCAGGATATAACAATGCAAATTTGGTGTTATTGCGGTACAGTTGCGCACAAAGTGGTGAGAATGCTTTGCGTCTTTTCGTGACCTCTGTGGAGTAGTCTCCAAATATAAGGATCTTCTGACCCCTCCACATTACTGACTCCCTGGAAGATCTGAATGCTTTTAGCACTGCTTCCTTATCTGTATAGTCCAGATACCAAACTATTACCTGCCGAGGCCTGTCTGTGGCGCGATCCGAGCCACGTAGGTCTGGGCCTACTCTATGCGCGCGTTCCACTTTGCAAGGGCGCGAAAGGCCAAGAGTACGGGGAATGTCCTGTTCGCAAATTTTCACCAGGTCCCCTGGAGGTATGGACTCCGGAAGGCCTACCACTCGCAGGTTATTCCGTCGGGATCTATTTTCTAAATCCTCTAGTTTGTCCCATATTCTCGTTATCCGCTAACGAGGCCTGCAGTTTCTGGAGGATCGATTCCACAGTGTCCTCCATGACCTGGGTTCTGCTTTCCGCCCCATCAAGGCGTACATCATGCTATTGTAGCGTGTCTTGTAGTTGTTGTTGCATGACACGTGTGACTGAGGAGGCAAGTGTTTCTTGCAGATCAGGGGCTAAGTTATCGGCCACCTCTAAAGCCAGTTGCTTGTAATCTATGATGTCCATACTCTCTATAGGTATAGGAGCAGTTTGGCTTACCCCACGATCTACAGCCGGAGGTCCTTCTATAAGATCTGCAGCGACAGCCGGGTTGGGCACCATATTGGAAAGCTCCGGGTCATCAAGCGGCGGTGGGGAAGAAGCCTTGCTTTTGGTTTTCTTGCCCATGTTCAGCAGGTAACGGTCCATACACGGATGTATCAAGCTGGCACCAGACCGAGGCCTGCCTCTGGCAGGTATTTAGTGATGTTTGCGGGCAATATAAAAGATTTAAGACCGAATGTAGCCGAGGAGCTCTTTCACCGTGCTGCCTCATATGCTGGCGCTGGAACCGGAAGTCCAATGCAGTTCTGAAGTGACTTTGAGAGGGACTTGCATAATAGAATTTAGAAATTTGTTTAACCCTTTAGGTGTTCCACAGGATCTAATGCAAAATGGGGGTAACATTTTAAAACTTTCAAGTTAGATTTATCAAAACTGGTGTATAGGAAAACTGTCTTAGTTATATATATATATATATATATATATATATATATATATATATATATATATATATATATATATATATATATATATATATATATATATATAGTTAAAAGCCCACCCCTTCCTCCCCAGCACCAGTGTATTTTCCAGTCCTGTCGGAAGGAAGATCAGGGAGGTGCTGGGAGACTACTTCCCAGTTCACTTTTTTATTTTTTACCTTTTTTACTCACCTGACCAGCCGAGGTTGGATCCCTCTCCTGGGCTCTCCCTCCTCCTGTGTCGGCTGCTGCCCGGGTCACTTCTCTTAGTGTCCCCGGCGAAGCTCCCTCCAGCGGTGGTCCAGGGGGGCCTTATGCTGAGTGGATTGGGCGGCCGGAGCGACGCTGAGACGCGCTTCCCTCCGGCCGCAGGCTAGTGACGTCAGACCCTGGGGGCGATGCTTTGCTCTTCCTCCACCAAGCCTAAAATGAGAAAATGTGGAGTTTGTGGCAAACGCCTTCCCTCATCGGGGTCGAAACCCCTCTGTAAGGAATGCACTGAGGCGGTGGTGAAAGCGGAGTCGTCCGGTCTCCTGGACGATATTAAATGTATGGTGAGGGATGAGGTCCGGGCTGCCCGGGATGCATCCCCCCTCCGAGACCCCTTCCCCATAGGTCAGTTCCCACCAGAGACCTTATTTCTGGGGACAGTGATTCTGAATCCGCACTTGTAGACCTGTCTGATCCGGACGTTCCAGGGTATAGCCATGATTCGGATGAGGATAATGAATACAAGAGATTCCTCTTTAACCCTGAAGATATAGATGAGCTTATTAAAGCCATTAGAGCCACCATAAGAATGGAGATCCCTAAGAGACCAAAGTCCGTTCAGGAGGAAATCTTTGGCAGTTTGGGTGATCGGCAAAAATCTGTTTTTCCAGTCCCAGATAATATCCAGAGGTTAAGCAAAACCGAGTGGGGAAAAAACGGAAAAGGGATCGTTTATTCCCCGTGGTCTCAAAAGACGCTACCCCTTTAATGAGAAGGACTGTACTGATTGGGAAACAGTTCCAAAGGTGGATGCTCCAGTCGCCAAGGTGGCCAAACGTACGGCCCTTCCCTTTGAAGACGCTGCCCAATTGAAAGACCCCCATGGACAGAAAGGCGGAAAGCCTCCTCAAAAAAACGTGGGAAGCTACTGCGGCCCTTTTAAAACCTGGGGTGGCCACGACTTGTGTAGCTCGTACGCTTAAGGTGTGGTTGGATCATCTTGAAATCCATCTTACAAATAAGACCCCGAGGGATCAGATCTTGGAGAGTCTCCCCCTTTTAAAAATGGCCACCAGCTTCCTGGCTGATTCTTCCGCTGAATCCGTCAAACTGGCAGCCCGCACCGTGGTCCTTTCTAACTCCATTAGAAGAGTCCTCTGGTTGAAGGCCTGGACCTCCAAACATAAGTTAATTTCCCTCCCCTTCCATGGGTAATACGTATTTGGCCCCGATCTAGATAGGATTCTTGAGAATGCCACTGATCGTAAAAAGGGGTTTCCCGAAGAGAGGTCCCGTAACAGAAGGCAGTTTTTTCGCAATAAACAACAACCTCAGGAGTCTAAGCCAGACAAGGGGAAGTCGGGAAGGTGGTCCCATGGTAGGGGAGGTAAGGGAAGAGGCTTCCTATTCAATCCCAACCGGGAATCCTCTTCCGCAGCCTCGTCCTCAAAACAATGACGCCAGTCCAGTCGGGGGAAGACTCACTTCTTTTATCATGGTCTGGGAACAGGTCATCAAAGACCACTTTATCCTGGGGGTGATAAGAGACGGTTACTCTATAGAGTTTCTCTCCCCTCCTCCTCAAAGATTCACAGTAATCCAACTCCCGTCAAATCAAACGCCCCTTCTTTCCAAGGGTATAGAAGAATTACTACAACTGGGAGCCATAGAAAATGTTCCAACCTCAGAGCTCGGAAAGGGTCATTACTCTCCATTATTGCTCGTGCCAAAACCCAAGGGAAATCCCGGATGATTATAAACCTGAAGCCATTGAACAAATATGTCGTTTATCGCAGGTTCAAAATGGAGAGTATAAAAATGGGCGGTAAAGCTGATAGACAGAGGCACGATAATGGCGACGGTGGATCTCAAAGATGCTTATTTCCACATTCCCATTCATCCGTGTTCTCGGAAATTCCTCAGGTTTGCGGTGCCTCAGGGGGAGGAAATCTGTCATTTCCAGTTCAACTGCCTCCCGTTTGGGATATCCTCAGCCCCAAGGATATTTTCCAAGGTAATGGCAGAAGTGGTGGCATCCCTAAGTCAAGAGGGCATTCCTATAATCCTAATACCTAGACGACCTGCTAATCCTGGGGAAAAACTCGGCCTGCCTTCTTTCTCATCTTAAGACCGTTCTACAGCGTCTTCAGTCCTTAGTTTGGATCATCAACTGGGAAAAATCCAAATTGCTCCCAGACAACTGAAGGACTTTTCTGGGAATCATCCTAGACTCCGACCTTCAGAAGTCTTTCCTTCCTCCGGGAAAAATTCAAAACCTAAAGGTCCAGGTTCAACATCTCTTGAAAAAAACAGCCCCCTCAATCAGGGACACCATGAAGGTCCTGGGGTTCTTCTCCTCCTCCTCCATTCCCGGGGTGGCGTGGGCTCAACATCATATGAGACCACTCCAGAATCTGGTGCTCCGAGTTTGGAACAAATCTCAGTACGCTCTAGACCACAGGATCTGTCTCACTAGGGAGGTCAGAAGTTCTCTACGATGGTGGCTCAAAGACCAAAATCTGCAAACCGGGACCCATTGGAAGCAGAACATCTTCTCCCTAACGACAGACGCCAGCTCGTGGGGCTGGGGCGCTCATACGGCCAGGAGATCCTTCCAAGGGTCCTGGTCCCTAGCCCAAAAACAAATGTCATCAAACTGCAGGGAGCTCTGGGCCATTTGGAAGGGCCTCAAAGCCACTCAGACCTCCACCAAAGGTCGTCATGTACTAGTCCATTCAGACAATTCTACAGCGGTTGCGTACATCCAGCATCAAAGAGGGACAAGACACAGTCACCTTCAATGTCTGGCGAACCAAATATTCTCCTGGGTAGAAGAAAATGTCATCTCTCTGTCAGCGGTCCACCTGAAGGGGGCTCTAAACCTCAAAGCGGACTTCTTAAGTCGTCATGCGATAGATCCCGGAGAATGTTCCCTATCCCTATTGGCCTTTCAGCAAATCCGACGTCGTTGGGGGAATCCAGACCTCGACCTGTTTGCGAACAAGAAAAATCACAAAGCTCTCCGTTTTTTCTCTCTAAACCCAAGAGACCCTTGTGTGGCAGTGGATGCCTTTACGCAAAGCTGGACTTCCGACCTTGCTTATGCCTTTCCACCAATCCCCCTAATACCGAGGGTTCTTCAGAAGTTCCGGTCAGAAGTGTGCACCCTGATTATCGTAGTTCCCTTCTGGCCCAGGAGGGGTTGGTTCGGACTTCTGAAATTTCTGAGCCAGGAAGATCCGCTCCTATTCCCACCGTGAGCAGACCTGCTGTCTCAGGGACCGATCCTCCACAACAACCCCAGGCTTCTGAAACTATCCGCCTGGATTCTGAAGAATCCATCCTCCTAGGTTTAGGGTTACCTCTTAGAGTAGTGTCCACCTTACTTCTAAGCAGGAAGTCAAACACCTCTAAGGCTTACCTCAAAGTCTGGAAAAAATTTGCTGCTTGGGCAGGGGAAAAATTCAGCCAAGCCACTCCAAATATCCCCCTTATCCTTGAATTCCTCCAAGATGGGTTGGATTTGGGTCTATCCCCAAACACTCTGAAGGTGCAGGTCTTGGCCCTGGGTGCCCTATACAATACCAGCTTGTATGAGGTACCATGGGTGTCTAGATTTCTAAAAGCAGCAGACAGGTTACGTCCAAGAGTTAAAAACATGGTAGCTCCTTGGAACCTTAACACGGTTCTTCAGGGGTTATCTTCTGCCCTTTTTGAACCGCTAGACTCCTTGTCCTTGAAATTGCTTACCATGAAAACAATTTTCTTGGTGGCAGTTTCCTCAGCCAGAAGGGTTTTTAAATACAAGCCCTAACCATTCGCGAACCCTTTTTGACAGTGTTCGAGGACAAATTTAGTTTTTAAGTTAAACCCCTCCTTTTTACCAAAAGTAGTGTCTACTTTCCACAGATCACAGGATATAGTGATCCCTTCTTTTTGTGCCAGTCCTAAAAATGAACAGGAGGCCAGATTCCATAATTTAGATGTAAGGAGGGCCGTTCTTCGTTATTTACAGGTCACCAAAGATTGGAGCTCAGACGAAAATCTTTTTGTTCAGTTTTTTGGCCCAAACAAGGGAAAAAAGGCCGCGAAAAGCTCTATATCTCGCCAGATCAGAAGCGCAATTACAGAAGCTTATAGGGCCTCAGGTAAAGAATCTCCGCCCTCTCTTAAGGCCCATTCTGTTAGGGTGGTCTCTGCCTCCTGGGCTGAGAGAGCCTCTGCTTCCCTAGAACAGATTTGTAGGGCAGCTACATGGAAAAGGGCCCACACTTTTACCAAGCATTATAGGTTTGCAAATGAGGACATGGCGTTTGGTCGCAAAGTCCTTGGGGCAGTTGTCCCCCCCCCCCCCCCCCCAAGTTTTGTCACTTTGTTAGTTCTCAGGTTGTGCTGTCATGGAGACGACTGGGGAAATGAGTATTACACTCACCGGTAATCCGGTTTCCTGGAAGTCTCCATGACAGCACAAGCCTCCCACCCTATATTTAACGTATTATTTTTTTTCTTATCTATCCCTCCGGATTTCCAGTTATAATACACTGGTGCTGGGGAGGAAGGGGTGGGCTTTTAACCCTCTCTGTATTTTCCTGTCCTATCAGAGGAAGGCGATCTCAGGTTGTGCTGTCATGGAGACTTCCAGGAAACTGGATTACCGGTGAGTGTAATACATATATATATATATATATATATATATATATATATATATATATATATACACACACAGTACAGACCAAAAGTTTGGACACACCTTCTAATTCTGTATTTTTCTGTATTACAGAGTTTTCTGTATTTTCATTACTATGAAAATTGTAGATGCACACTGAAGGCATCAAAACTATGAATTAACACATGTGGAATTATATACTTAACAAAAAAGTGTTAAACAACTGAAAATATGTCTTTATATTCTAGGTTCTTCAAAGTAGCCACCTTTTGCTTTGATTACTGCTTTGCACACTCTTGGTATTCTCTTGATGAGCTTCAAGAGGTAGTCACCTGAAATGGTTTTCACTTCACAGGTGTGCCCTGTCAGGTTTAATAAGTGGGATTTCTTGCCTTATAAATGGGGTTGGGACCATGAGTTGTGTTGGGCAGAAGTCAGGTAGATACACAAATGATAGTCCTACTAAATAGACTGTTAGCTGCTATTTTCTTGCCATAATACAAATTCTAAGTAAAGAAAAATGAGTGGCCATCATTACTTTAAGAAACGAAGGTCAATCAGTCCGAAAAATTGGAAAAACTTTGAGTGTGTCCCCAAGTGCGGTCGCAAAAACCATCAAGCGCTACAAAGAAACTGGCTCACATGAGGACCGCCCCAGGAAAGGAAGACCAAGAGTCACCTCTGCTGCGGAGGACAATTTCATCTGAGTCACCAGCCTCAGAAATTGCAGGTTAACAGCAGCTCAGATGACCTGGCCTCCACAGTCACCAGACCTGAACCCAATCGAGATGGTTTAGGGTGAGCTGGACCACAGAGTGAAGGCAAAAGGGCCAACAAGTGCTAAGCATCTCTTGGAAATCCTTCAAGACTGTTGGAATACCTTTTCAGGTGACTACCTCTTGAAGCTCATCAAGAGAATGCCAAGAGTGTGCAAAGCAGTAATCAAAGCAAAAGGTGGTTACTTTAAGAACCTAGAATATAAGACATATTTTCAGTTGTTTTAACACTTTTTTTGTTAATTATATAATTCCACACGTGTTAATTCATAGTTTTGATGCCTTCAGTGTGAATCTACAATTTTCATAGTCATGAAAATACAGAAAACTCTTCGAATGAGAAGGTGTGTCCAAACTTTTGGTCTGTAAAAATATATATATATATATATATATATATATATATATATATATATATATATAAAATTTATTTTATAGTTGGAATCGGACTGACCCAGAGAATAAAGGGAACAGGTCTGTTTTGCCGCAGACTGAACACTGTGGGAACTAAACCCATAATATGGTGGAAGAATTGCGTTTTTTTTTCCAATTCCACCCCATTGTATGCCATATTAAATGGTGGCATTTGTAATGTTGAATTTTCATAAAATCAATACACAATATGTTAGAAAAAAGAAAGTACAACTTGTCCTGCAAACAATAAGCCCTCATACAGCTGAACAGAAAAATAAAAAAGTTATGGCTCATGTGGAAGAAAAATGAAAACGAAAAAAACCTCAGGTATCCTAAGGTTTAAAGAGTATTTGAAACTGAAATGATATATTTGTTAGCAATTTCCTCTGAGTTCAGCATAAAATTGATGACCGGTTCCTTTTTAAAGTAGCCCTGGAAAAAAAAAAGTGGTCTATGTTGCGGGGCAACACTAGTAGGCATTGTCAACAGTAATAGGTGGGGCCAGCAATAACATAGTACAGCTCAAAATACCGTCCCAGCAAAACCAAACGGGGCGGAAATACAGTTGAATTCTGTAGGGAATCTGCAACTGCTGGCAAGGTCCATAAGTGGCTGATTTGCCTACGTTAACCTCCTAACAGCCACATTAAAATTGGAAAAACCTTTCCAAAAATGTGACTTTTTTTATTGTCTCTGAAGTGAATATTATTGGCGCTCAACTGAGGACACAATTGCATTTTAAATCCCTTAGCGACAATTAATTTTTAGCCTTTAAAGGGTTATTCTCATTTTAGACAATGGGGGCATATCGCTAGGATATGCCCCCATTGTCTTATAGGTGCGGGTCCCACCGCTGGGACCCGCACCTATTTCCAGAACGGAGCCCCCGAACTGAATGAGGGCGGACTGCGCATGCGCTGGCTCGGCTACTTCCGTCGGCTCCATAGAAATGAATGGGAGCGCACCGCGCATGCACAGCCCGGCTCCCATTCATTTCTATGAGTGGCGCGGGGAGCTGCGCCTGGTGGTGGCCGGACCCCAGGTTTCCGTTCTGGATATAGGTGCGGGTCCCAGCAGTGGGACCCGCACCTATAAGACAATGGGGGCATATCCTAGCGATATGCCCCCATTGTCTAAGATGAGAATACCCCTTTAAGGGCTTGTGTCACTTCAGCAAGTTGCATTTATGTAGAGAAAGTTAATAGTAGGCACTTGCTAATGTATTATCCATATTGCTTCCTATGGTGGCTGGATTCATTTTTCCATCACATTATACACTGTTCGTTTTCATGGTTACGACCACCCTGCAATCCATCAGTGGTGGCCATGCTTGCACACTATGGAAAAAAGCACAAACCTATGTGAGCTTCTACTGTCGCACCCACCAGAGGCTGGCACTTTTTCCTACAGTGTGCAAGCAAGGCAACCACTGCTGGTTTTCATGGTGGTTGTAACCATGGAAACGAGCCATGTATAATGCGATGGAAATATGAATATAGCCAGCAAAGGAAGCAGTATGGATAATTGCAATACATTTGTAAGTGCCTTGTATTAACTTTCTCTACATGTTAAATGCCACTTGCTGAAGTGACACAACCTCTTAAAGGACCAGTAACATTTTTCCCCCTAGCAGTCATAACTTTTTAATTTTCTAAATTTTTTATTTTGCAGGATTACTTGTAGGTGTTTAAGGAACCATTGGGGGTATATGTAGTGTGTTAATTTATTTCATTTTTAGGGGGAAAGATTAAAAAACAACAAATTTTCACATTTTGTGCTGCCCATATTTCTGGATTGGTAACAGCGAGAGATATGGCCTTGTATTGTTTGAAAGCATTGGCTTTCAAACAATACCAGAATGACATTATCTTCACTACATGGGAGGATATCACTGTTTTGAAATCTGAATACAGCTGAAAGTGAAAATTTATTTCTATGAAACCTGTTGGGTGGTTAATTTAATGCTGAGAGCATCAGATCCACCTGGCTCACGGCTGTGAGGAGGGCTTGGGCGGCCCCCTGGGCATCAGCCCACCGGGAAATCCCTCTGTAGGGTCTATGGCCAGCCTACCCCTGGTCCTGGGTGTCTGCTGGTTGGAAGGGTTTAAACAAAAACAATAAAATCCTCCTTTCACACTGACCACTAAGCCTAATAATAGGGACCACTTCTTGGTCTGTGAAGATTACTTTGCTGCTTATCATTACAGGCAGGATAAGAATGACCAATGACACGGGATCCTCCATTCACAGGAGGTGAAATCAGTTTCAGCTCCCTCCTGACCTTTGCACAGGTCACAGAGCATGCCTACAAAACTCTTCCAAGTCAATGAGGTTCTCCCATGTGGCTGCTGTAAAGCAATTCTTTAAATGCTGCAGTGCAGGCAAGATGGCAGTCCTCACAATCAGTTTCAGGAAAAAAAAACATTTGGGTGAAAAAAGTATACTTGCTATCTGGTTTTAACTGGTAGAAAAATTTTTAGGTGATACGTTTGGAAGCAGTTAGGGAAATTGGCATTGCTGGACCACCCTGACTGCAGACACAAACATTTTTTAGCAAGATTTTTTTTTCTAGTCTAACAAATACAGTAATATAATAGTTTTTAACAGCTCAATTGATAGGATGTCACAATACTACATTTATATTGCTCAGTTTATATGTCAATTTGGGTTATGAAGAACACCAGTGCAAGGCGCAGTAAGCAAGGCTTAGATTTTAAAGTCCATGGAAAACAAGCCGATGTGAGCAAAGGGCACCTTTGCTAGTATGCATAGGCATGCCTCGCTCCATAATTGGCCCAATTACACTACACAGATCCAGTTGCAGAGGACACACAAAGATTGGGTAGACTCTTCAGGACTTTCCTTTGAACTTATTAAAAAACTCTGCTGTACGTCATTTTACTTTAGCCCCACTACTCTGATGAAGCTGTGTTGACCGCTTTGATATACATTTTTTTAAATTGTTCTCACTGCCACTGGTCACTAATTGTATGCATCTTGTTAAAGGAGCACACGACATATGCTTTGTTTCATAATAATACAAGGTGATATTTGGTAGAAGCTGAGCCAAATGATAATGGTAACATCACAGTGTTAGCACTCTAATAAGCATGGGTGAAATCATTCTTAATGCCCTGCAGTATAGGGCAATCTAGTCTGATTTGATACAATATCCAATGTAACCTATATTCATTAGCCTTAGCTCTACACAGTGCTGCATGCTAACAGATAAATATTGGTGATTAGCACAACAGCATTGAGTAGTGCTAATTTTTAGCTACTTTATTTATTTATTTTATTAATGGTCCTGGCTAGCAGTAGTGCAAAATGTCCAAACACCCCTGACAGCAAAATGTTTAAAGGGAATCTGTCACCAGGATAATCACTATTGAAGTAAAGCCTTAGTCTAATAGCACTTAGTACCTTATTTCCAGATGTGCCTTTGTTTCAGCAATAAATATTTTCTATCTTCTGAAAATCCAGTTTATCTGGTATGCAAATGAGCCAGTAAGGTGCCCAGAGAGGCGTCATTCTTACAGGAAGGAGCCCGAGCACACCTCCTCCTAGTGTCCAAGCCTGCCCTCATGCTGGGAGCAGGGAAAAGGGGGACAGAGTTACGGCTTAAATGTGATATAGGAGGGGTGGGTGGGCTCCTTCCTGCAAGAGTGACTCCCCTCTGGGCACCTTACTGGCTCATTTGCATACCAAATAAACTGGATTTTCAAAAGATAGAAAACATCTATTGCTGAAACAAAGGCACATCTGGAAATAAGGTACTAAGTGCCATTAGGCCATGGTTTTACTTCAATAGTGATTATCCTGGTGACAGATTCCCTTTAAAGGAATGTGGAAATTACTAGTCTGCTTCTGGGTGTTTCTTCTCTTAAAGTGGTTGTCCGCTTTTTACTATAGATGAACTATCATCATGGTTTCGGACCAACCAGCGGTCAGCTGTTTGAAGAGAAGGCAGCACTGCTTGCTCTGTGCACCTGCTCACCGCATCAGCGAGCATTGTAATTACAAGTATGGGGTCCCCACTTCACTTTTAGGAGACAAATCCTTCTTATTCGGTTAAACAGATAGATCCATCCCATATAAGTGAATGGGGATGCCGTACCGTGCTCGCCGTTGCAGCCAGTGGGTAAGGGAGAGTTCACATCACCGTATAAAAAATAAAATAAAATAAATGGATCCTGTGCATCAGTTATTAACATTTGGTTTGAGCTATTAACGAGATCTGTTTTTTTATTAGATGGGGGAGGGGGGAGTTCTGCATGCCGGATTTTTTTTTTCCCGTCCAACAAACCAATGCCAAATGTGCATAACTGATGCAGGGGATCCTTTTTTTTTTTTTTTTTTTTTTTTTTTTAAACAGGATCTTGTTTGGGGGCAGAGCAGAGAAGGCAGCGTTGCCTTCTCTTCAAATATTTGAGGATTCTGAGCATAGGTCATCAGTAGTAAAAAGCGGGCAATCCATTTAAGAAGTGTCAGGCAGTTTGGTCCTTAACTATTTTTTCCAGGGTTGATTAACATCCTCCAGTGTCATATCCAGCTATCTTCCTTCCATCCATGGAAAGATACGTATGTAGTGAAGGGAGGTGTAGTGTCCTTGGTTTCATTCACTACATAGCTGAAGTGAAAGACATTATGCCATACTTCAATGTGCTTGCTTCGTTCTGCTGTACATCCACAGCACAGGAGATAGCTTACAATTAAATAGCACAACCTTGGGTGTGTCAAACCTGAAGGGCATTTTTAGGGACCAGAATTCCTGTCTCTTTCTGGTAGCGGTAATGCCCAAATGACCCATCTAGTTGCATATTATACATACTGTTTAAAAAAATAAAAGTGATTTTCTAAGATTGTGTATACGTGGAGAAGTAAACCTCTCATGCACGAGCTGTTATGCATGATGAACAACTGACACGTACTATTGGTTTCATTTTGCGGTGGCTTTTCTTGTTTTTTAGAATGGAGAGATCAAACCTGTTGATGTAAATGTTGGTGAAAAAGTTCTTCTTCCTGAATATGGAGGAACCAAAGTTGTGCTTGATGATAAGGTATTCCAAAGGTTTCTTGCTATCTTCTGAATGATGTAGCTAAGGTGACTTGAACTAATGTGCATGGCAGCACACCATTACACAACCAAACAATAGAACTAGGATTAGGGATTATTCTGGATTTTAGTAACATAGTTTATAAGGCCGAAAAAAAGACATCTGTCCATCCAGTTCGACCTGTTTTCCTACAAGTTGATCCAGAGGAAGGCAAAAAACCCCTGTGCGGTAGAAGCCAATTTTCCTCACTTTAGGGGAAAAAATTCCTTCCCGACTCCAATCAGGCAATCAGAATTACTCCCTGGATCAACAACAACCCATATCTAGTAACTATAACCTGTAATATTATTACCCTCCAGAAATACATCCAGGCCCCTCTTGAACTCTTTTACTGAACTTACCATCACCACCTCCTCGGGCAGAGAGTTCCATAGTCTCGCTGCTCTTACCGTAAAGAATCCTCTTCTATTTTTGTGAACAAACCTTCTTTCCTCCAGGCGCAGAGGATGTCCCCTCGTCATGGTTACTGTCCTTGGGATAAAGAGATCATGGGAGAGATCTCTGTACTGACCCCTGATATATTTATACATACTGATACATTTTAGTGGTACTATACCTACTATACATGAAAATGGAAGCTCTTTGCACACAATTTTTGATCAACATATGTTGGGCCCATCTACCAGCATCAAGGTGGCTCCTTCAGATGGGTACCTAACTAGGGCTGCAGCTATTAACTATTTTAGTAATCAATTATTCTATTAGTTAATCCAAAGATTAATCGAGTACTCTAATAAGAAAAAACTAATTCCTTTATAAAAACTCATCAGCCCCCCTCCCACTCTGCACTGAGGAAAAGCCGTTGGCACCATCAGCCACTCCCCTTAGTTCTATCCCCGGTGCCATCAGCTATATCACCTCTGCTCAGTGCCACCATCTCCCCCTCCTACCCTTAAGTCCCCAGCGCCAGTGAAACAAAATACTTACCCCTCCTGTAAAGGCGTTGCCGACACTCCAGGGGTCTTCTGTCTATTTCTTCACATGCTGCTCTGACGTCAAACAGTGTCATCTCATAGTGTGCTCTTATGTGCACTATGTCCTGACGATTTGTCCGGATCCAGTGCAGCACAGCGGGTGACTACAGAGCGTATGCAAAAGAAAGTGCTTCACTCACACTCTGGTCACATGACACAAACGAATACTTGATGCAAAAAATTTGCATCAAAGATTTTTCTTTGTCGAGTTAATCGAGAAATCGTTTCAGCCCTATATCTAACACAACTGCCTATCCTGGGTCTGACCTAAGCCGACAATGTTCAGGGTGGTGGACATTGCTGGTTCCTACATGCCCTGAACATTGTAGGCTTAGGTCAGGCCCAGGAGAGGCAGTTTTGTTAGTGTTAGGTACCCATCTGCAGAAGTCACCTTGATGCCAGTAGATGGGCCCGACACACATTTGATCAAGAATGTGCACAAAGAGCTTTCATTTTTTAGGTATAGTACTAGTTCTATTGTTTGCATGTGTAATGGTGTGCTGCCATATGTTTGTGTCTGTTTGCTAACTTTATGGATGTGCACCTGTGACATTGGATGTGCTAGTCGAAGTTATCTTGTTGAACTAATGTACTTATTTTTTTTTCATTGCAGGAATACTACTTATTCAGAGATGGTGACATTTTAGGAAAATTCTTGCCATAACCGCATTTTTTTTTCTCCATTACAAAGGCTATTAGAAACTAACATTATGTAATTATTGTAATGTATTTGCTACAATAAAATTTAAAAAAAAAATACTTTTCTTTGTACACGTGAGACAGAAATTTCACTTTCTGGGCTGCTTACAAAATGCTGTAGCAAAAATAAACACTATTTAAATGGTTCTTTTCTTCCGATGTTCATAAACGGCAAAAACATGGTTTTAATGGTAAGCAAATGAGGGCTTGCAAGTGTCCAGGGGCATCGTTTGGGCAGTAAGTGCCCAAGTCCCTCTTGCCTTCTGCGTGCACCTGGGGCATTCTCCGGAATATAGATTATAGTCCCAATATACCCTGGATAGGCAAGGTGCCCTCACGTTATCCCCTATATTTACTAGAATGTTAGAGCTATGGGTTCAAATGTATTTTGGACTGCAAAAGAAACAAAAAAACTATTATGCAAGCAGATAATCCACACTTTTAGTTTATTAAAAATACACTGCAACATTTGGGATATGTATTAATTACTGAGATGAAAGATCTATGGGAAATAACATCTCTAGAGAAACATTAAGAATGGGACATAGTAGCTAAGGGGTTAACATAGTAACATAGTTTATAAGGCCGAAAAAAAGAAATCTGTCCATCCAGTTCGGCCTGTTTTCCTATAAGTTGATCTAGAGGAAGGCAAAAAACCCTTTGAGGTAGAAGCCAATTTTCCCCACTTTAGGGGAAAAAATTCCTTCCCGACTCCAATCAGGCAATCAGAATTACTCCCTGGATCAACGACCCATCTCTAGTAACTATAACCTGTAATATTATTACACTCCAGAAATACATCCAGGCCCCTCGAACTCTTTTAGTGAACTTACCAACACCACCTCCTCAGGCAGAGAGTTCCATAGTCTCACTGCTCTTACCATAAAGAATCCTCTTCTATGTTTGTGTACAAACCTTCTTTCCTCCAGATGCAGAGGATGTCCCCCAGTCACAGTCCTGGGGATAAATAGATCATGCGAGAGATCTCTGTACTGACCTCTGATATATTTATACATAGTTATTAGATCTCCCCTCAGTCGTCTTTTTTCTAAAGTGAATAAGCCTAATTTTGATAATCTTTCTGGGTACTGTAGTCCACCCATTCCAGTTATTACTTTAGTTGCCCTCCTGAACCCTCTCCAGCTCTGTCTGCCTTGTTCACAGGAGCCCAGAACTGTACACAGTACTCCATGTGTGGTCTGACTAGTTAAAGGTGGAAAAAGGAGATACAGAGAATAAGGAAATCATTAAAGGGATATTCTCATGACATACAATCGCTAGAATATGACCTCATTGATCGATGCGGGTCCCACCTCTGGGACCTGCACCTACAAGGAGAACCCCGGAATCCGTCCACCACTAAGTGCTGCTCCCATGCAAGTGAATGGGAGCGCACTGCACATGCGGCCCCTGCTCCCATTCATTTCTGTGGGGCAGGCGGATATAGTCAAGCGAGTGATCGGCTATTTTCGGAGGCCCCGTTGAAATTAATGGAGGGAAGCTGCGCATGCGCACCGCGGCCTCCATTAATTTCCCCGCTTTGTCATTCAAAAGAGCGTTTCTTCAGGGAGGAACAAAAATACCAAACTTCAAAAAAGCTAAATTTAGCCAACTAAGAGAGGCCATAGGCCTAACTAACTGGTACAAAGTCCTCAAAAATAAAAATACAGCCACAAAATGGGATGTTTTTAAAAGCATCCTAATATCTAATTGTGAGAGGTACATATCTTATGGGAATAAAAGGTTAAGGAACAAGAAAAAAACAATGTGGATAAACAGAACTGTAAAGAAAGCAATAAATGATAAACAGAAAGCATTTAAATCACTAAAACAGGAGGGGAGCGAGGAAGCATTGAAAAACCATAAGGAAAAAAATAGAATATGTAAAAGACAAATAATAGCCAAACTAGAGACCGAGAGATTAATCGCCAAAGAGAGTAAAACTAATCCTAAAATGTTCTTTAATTATATAAATGGTAAAAAGTATAAACCTGAAGGCGTCGGCCCCTTACAGAGTAATGAGGGGGGAGTTGCAGAGAGCGATGAGGAGAAAGCAAAGCTACTAAATATCTTTTTCTCCACTGTATTCACTGAGGAAAATAAATGTCAGATGACATGCAGAATATAAAAGTAAATTCCCCATTAAAAGTGCCCTGTCTGACCCAGGAAGAAGTAGAGCTGCGTCTTAAAAAGATTAAAATGGACAAATCGCCAGGACCGGATGGCATACACCCCCGTATCCTAAGAGAATTAAGTAATGGCATTGCCAGACCTTTATTTCTGATATTTAAGGACTCTATACTGACAGGGAGTGTTCCACAGGATTGGCGCATAGCAAATGTGGTGCCAGTATTCAAAAAGGGTCCAAAAACAGAGCCCGGAAACTATAGGCCGGTAAGTTTAACATCAGTCGTGGGTAAACTGTTTGAGGGTTTTCTAAGAGATGCTATCTTGGAGTACCTCAATGAAAATAAGCAAATTACTCCATATCAGCATGGCTTCATGAGGGATCGGTCATGTCAAACCAATTTAATCAGTTTCTATGAGGAGGTAAGTTCTAGACTGGACTGCAACGAATCAATGGATGTCGTATATCTGGACTTCTCGAAAGCATTTGACACTGTACCATTAGTATATAAAATGAGAATGCTTGGCCTGGGAGAAAATGTCTGTATGTGGGTAAGTAACTGGCTCAGTGATAGAAAACAGAGGGTGGTTATTAATGGCACATACTCAGATTGGGTCACTGTAACTAGTAGGGTACCACAGGGGTCAGTATTGGGCCCTATTCTCTTCAATATATTTATTAATGATCTTGTAGAAAGCTTGCACAGTAAAATATACATTTTTGCAGATGACACTAAACTGTGTAAAGTAATTAACACAGAAGAGGACAGTACACTGCTACAGATGGATCTGGATAGACTGGAGGCTTGGGCAGAGAAGTGGCAGATGAGGTTTAACACTGACAAATGTAAGGTTATGCATATGGGAAGGAATAATGCAAGTCACCAGTACATACTAAATGGTAAAATATTGGGTAACTCTGACATGGAAAAGGACCTAGGAATTTTAGTGAACAGAAATCTAAGCTGCAGAAACCAGTGTCAGACAGCTGCTGCCAAGGCCAATAAGATAATGGGTTGCATCAAAAGAGGCATAGATGCCTGTGATGAGAACATAGTCCTGCCACTTTACAAATCACTAGTCAGACCACACATGGATTACTGTGTACCGTTCTGGGCTCCTGTGAACAAGGCAGACATAGCAGAGCTGGAGAGGGTTCAGAGGAGGGCAACTAAAGTAATAACTGGAATGGGTGGACTACAGTACCCAGAAAGATTATCACAATTAGGGTTATTCACTTTACAAAAAAGACGACTGAGGGGAGATCTAATAACTATGTATAAATATATCAGAGGTCAGTACAGAGATCTCTCCCATGATCTATTTATCCCCAGGACTGACTATGACGAGGGGACATCCTCTGCGCCTGGAGGAAAGAAGGTTTGTACACAAACATAGAAGAGGATTCTTTACGGTAAGAGCAGTGAGACTATGGAACTCTATGCCTGAGGAGGTGGCGATGGTAAGTTCACTAAAAGAGTTCAAGAGAGGCCTGGATGTATTTTTGGAGGGTAATAATATTACAGGTTATGTTACTAGAGAGGGGTCGTTGATCCAGGGAGTAATTCTGATTGCCTGATTGGAGTCGGGAAGAAATTTTTTTCCCTAAAGTGGGGAAAATTGGCTTCTACCTCACAGGGGTTTTTTGCCTTTCTCTGGATCAACTTATAGGAAAACAGGCCGAACTGGATGGACAGATGTCTTTTTTCGGCCTTATAAACTATGTTACTATGTTCTCTGGGACCCGCACCTTTTTTAATAAAAGGAGACAGAGATTAATGAACGCTAATAGGGATATTCGAGAGCTGTTTGAGGAAGGAGGAAGAAATGAAAGAAAAAAATCAAATTTAATAGGGATGCCCTTCCAATTAATAGGACTATAAATAATGGAAAGAGTGGGGCAATGGAAAATTTTAAGTCATTTGAAATGTTAGATAAATATATACCAGAAGTAAGTAGTGTTTAGGAAGATCGATTATCTGTATTCACTACACATACTGAAGCAGAGGGAATAGAGAGTTCAGGTCACATTGTCCTGTTATCCCCATGGTGATAATACAGAAAAGGACAATTAGTCCAAATATTCCCGTTCAGGATCTGCTTGGCACTCTAACCCGGGATAATGACCAGAAGAAAGAAAGAGAGCAGGAACAATTGGAAGAACTAATTGCAGAGGGAACAGTAAGGATTATAGAAAGGAAAAGGAGAAAATAATAAAGCAAAACAATAAAGAGATACAGAAAGAAGGGAAAACAAAGATGAAAAAAAGAGGAGAAAGAGTCCAAAAGGAGAAAGAGGAAATCCATAATTAAAAAGACAGTGAAACAGGTTTGTTTCAGGTTCCAGAAAATGGAAATACAAAAGGGAATGTAGAGAGGGGGAACTCACCAAAAAGAAACAACAAATAAATTACAATGTAGAAAAAATCTATAATTTGAGTCAACACTTACTAAGGGGGAATACCTCATCCTTCAAAAGGGTTTAAAGTTTGCCCCCACTGTATTTTTTAAAATAAGTTTGAGGCGTTCATAGGAATGAGGATGTTTATGAGAAGGCTGGCCTTTATGAAAAAAGAAATAAAAGGAGAATGAAAGAGAAAATAGTACTGAAATTACTGATACCTTTAAACATACGGATTTGAATCACAAGAGTACTCACCAGCTTTTAACATCTTTATGAACCAAGTAACGAAAGAAATAAGAAAAAAAATATCTGAAATATATGAGTAGCATCACTAAGGTGGAAAAAGAAGCCATCATTTTTAAAAAAGCTGAAAGAGCTAGTTCTAAAAGGGAGAAATCATGGGATTAATAAAAAAGAGGCATCATTTAGTGATATAAAATATCCCAAAATAGCTGCCTTTTACCACAATCTGAAAACATAAGAATACCCAGAACCATCCAGAAAGACCGATATTGTCTGGGATAGATTGCCTAACGAGTTTCCTCTCTAGATATATAGATCAACATTTACAACCATGTGCACAGTCCCTCCCCACATACCTGAAAGACACTAAACATGCACTACTAATGCTGAGTGATATTAAATGAAAAGCAGATTATATAATTCGTACACTTGATAAGTCATTATATACCGTCATTGAAAATAAGAAGGACAAAAAGGCGAGATGCAGAAAGCACAAATTGAATATATAGGGGAATTCATTTTGTTCATCCTACAGAGGAATTATTTTATATATAATAAAGATTTTTTACCTCCAGACGTGGGGAACCGCGGCTACGAGGTTCGCCAATTTATATGTGGGATGGTGGGAGCATAAATTTATTAATCAAAATGGCAAGTTCCGGTTGGGCCTCATCCTATGTCAGCCTTTTATTGATGACGTGTTTTTTATATGGGAAGGGGGTGAAGAGACATTAAGTATAAATACAAATTATTTTCATTTAGACTTTACACCCAGTTACAGTACTAAAGAGATAATCTTTTTTTTTAGATTTAACTATTTATATTGAAGGGAATAAAATATGTACTAAAACATTCAATAAACCAACAGATGCAAATAGCTTAATCTCTAAAGAAAGCTGTCATCTTCCACGATGGCTCAAGAATATACTTAGGGATGGATCCACCCCCAGGGACAGGAAACCTGCAGAATGAAAAAAGGTGGAGCCTCTCTCCCACCTCAGTGGTTTTCAGAGCATGAGAGGGACTCCGACCTCAGTTAGTCAATACATCTTAAACATAACATTACATATATATATATATATATATATATATATATATATATAATTTATTTATTTATTTTGCAACACCCAAGTGCGACAGAACACCAGAAACCGGGAGGGAATTAGAAGGGTGCTGTCGTGGGGTCTGGAAAATCCGATTACCGGTAAATAATCATCCTTTTTCCCCTCCCCCACGACAGCACCACAGAGAATTACAGAGAAATTTTAGGGAGGGACCACTGTTTGAAGAACCTTTCTTCCAAAAGAGAGATCAGAAGAGGAAGAAGATCCAACCTATAGTGGCAAAAAAAGTGGAAGGAGAAGTCCAGGTGGCCGCCCTACAAATCTGTTCAATTGTGGCACAAGAACGTTCAGCAAAAGAAATAGAGACAGACCGTGTAGAATGAGCCTTCATCGCTAAGAGGAGGAGAAAGACCAGATTGGGCATTTCTTTAGCCTATTTGCAATCTGGTCCACCTTGCAAGAGAACTTTTTGTAGCCTTCATACCCCTGTTTGGACCAGAGAAAAGTACAAACAGAGCTGAAGACTTTGTCCATGTCTTAGTAGACTCAAGGAATTGAAGCAAACAGCGTCTAACATCCAAGGAATGAAAATCATTTTCCCTTGGAGTTATAGGATCCTTGCAAAAAGTAGGTAGACTGATTTCTAGAGACTTATGAAATTGGGAAGAAACCTTTGGTAGAAGGCCGGATCTGGATGAATGATCACACTATCTTCCCAGATCTCTGAGATTTTCACCCTAGGACCCCTTTGGTTAGCTCAACTTCCTGCCTACTACTTATTACTTTTTATGTCAGGGCACCAGTACCACATAGAGGTGACTGGGCAACTACCTGTAAGGTTGTTATCCGGTGACATTAGCACACAAAAAGCAGCACAAAGCGCTTTTATATTTGCAGAGTCTTTTGTACCACTTGAGGAGCCGGCCACAGCCCGGAGGCAGGCCATGCCCAGAGGCAAGTGGCCAACAGGCCTTGCCCAGAGGCAAGTGGCCAACAGGCCAAGCCCAGAGGCAAGTGGCCGAAAGGCCATGCCCAGAGGCAAGGGGCCAACGGGCCATGCCCAGAGGCAGGCGGCCAACAGGCCATGCACAGAGGCAAGCGGCAGCAGGCCAGGAGTAACCAGCCAGACGCGCAAAGGCCGTAAGGCGGCCCGGAGGCCGTGAGGTGGGAGGCCAGGCCCGGAGGCCGTAAGGCAGTAGGCCAGGCCATGAGGCAGGACGCCAGGCCCGGAGGCTGTGAGGCAGGACGCCAGGCCCGGGGCAGGAGGCCAGGCATAACTAAGGCAGTGCTAAACTTGAATAATACAGTCTGCGACCTTGTTCAAGAAGCCAGTCCTCATAAAAGAAACAGGTGAAGCTCACCTCAGAACCGATTAGATCCACACACTGATACTTAAAGTAATTAGGTCTGTAACAATCCAGTTGGATAAACACATACATGGTTTACTTAGGCTCGTTCACATCACCGTTCAGCCCTTATGTTCTCCTGTTCCGTTATAGGAGCAGGAGAACGGAAAGGACAGATTCGGGACATAATTGAGCTGAACTGAGCCTACGGACCCCATAGACTATAATGGGGTCCGTTAGGTTTCCGCTCAGAGGAAGATTTTTGAAGCGGAGACAAAAGTCCTGCGTGCACAACTTCTGTCTCCGCTCCAAAAATCAACTTCTGAGCGGAAACCTAACGGACCCCATTATAGTCTCCGTTCAGCTCAATTATGTCCCGAATCCGTCCTTTCCGTTCTCCTGCTCCTATAACGGAGCAGGAGAACGGAAGGGCTGAACGGTCCAGGGAGATAGAGTCCAGGGAGATAGAGTGAGTAGTTGAAACCAGAAGTTTACATATACTATATAAAAAGACACATATGTATGCATGCTTCTCTCAATATCTGACATGAAATCAGAATAAACCTTTCCTGTTTTTGGTCAATTAGGATTACCATAATTATTATTTGCCAAATGCCAGAATAATTAGAGAGAGAGAATGTTTTAAGGCATTTTTATTACTTTCTGCAAAGTCAAAAGTTTACATACATTTCATTAATACTTGGTACCATTGCCCTTAGGCCCCATTCAGACGACCGTGTTTCACGGCCGTATATGGGCCGTGAAAGCCCGGCCTGTGCTGCCCCAGAGGACGGGAGCGCACGGCGTCATTGGATGCTATGACGCCGTGTGCTTCCTGAGGCCGCCGCCGTACAGTGAAACTCTGCTCTGAAACTGCAACTCCCAGAATCATCCTTTCACTTCTGTGGAGTTACAAGAACAGCGGAGTAATTGTGCACGGTGGGAGTTGTAGTTTCACAGCAGCTGGAGTGCCGAAGGTTGCTGATCCCTGCTCTAGGCAGTGACATCCCTACAAAGTCCATGGGTGGTGAATCTGCAAAAAAGAAATGTGCTATGTGCAGAAAAGGTCTACTCCCCTCATGTAGAAGTCCGCTACATTCACGTAGTCATCCTTTATGGAGATTCTTAGAACCCTTATTAGGGACAGTAAATTCTTCAATTGACCAGCGCATGACACCCGCTTCTCCTCATCCTTCAACTTCAAAATCTTTAGATCCATCTACAAATTAAATCGATTTTGATGAAGGAGAGCTGTTTTCAGATGGTGACTCTGATTCCAATGGGTCTGGTCGTCCATTATGTTTACCTGAGGACACAGAGTCTCTTTTGAAAACTATATGAGCTAAGATGAAGTTAGAGGATATTAAAATAGTCTCAAACAATTCAGGACCAAATGTTTCAGGGTCTAGGGGAAAAGAGAAAAAGTTTTCCCTATACTTGATAATTTAAAGAGACAGATTGCTAGGAGGGTCAGCTATGTTAGACCTGCACAGCTAGATCCTCCATTATCTGTGTGGATTAGTCAACTTGAGAAGCATTTAGCAGCTGGGACACCCCTTCCCTCCCACATTAAAAAATTTTTCCTCCCAGTTTTAAAGCAGGCCTCTGACTTCCTTGCAGGGGCCTTGGATGACCTGGTAAGATTTCAGCCAGATCTATATTGGACTAAAGGAAAGAGAATTTCAGAAAAATTACACTTTCCTTGTCGTCCTTCAGCAGCAGCACCCATGGGGATTTAGCAATTAATCCTAAAGGCAGGGCTCTCATTACACCGCAGACTTTATAACCGCTCTGCCAAAAGCAGTCTCTCCCATCTGCCGCATATCCAGTTTGCAGTGCTTCACAAATGTGTTGGAAGAGCTCCAGGACGCTTTTTTACTGATCTAGTCTATGGGAACTGAATTTTTCTCCGCCCACAATGTGGCCATTGCACGAGTTGAATGAGCTTAGGTACCTCAAGACCCCTCTGCTCATAACAAAAAATGATAGCCTTCCTTATCCATCTGGACAAGGAGGCTTTAGTCAGGTTTTCCCCCGCCATCTTTCCCGAATGAGAAACAAACAAGTGGTCCATTTTGCTGAACGCATTTGTCCTTTATATCTATATTATATATTATATCTATATTATATCTATATATATATATCTTTAAGGCTGTGCCGACGTCCAGGGAGTGGAGTCTACTCTCTTCCTCCGAAGATGGAGTCAGAAAAAAAATTGGTAACTCAATCTGCTGATTTAGATTAGCAAAAGACTGAACTTTAGGTTGAAAAACTGGCAAAGTCCTTAGCAACACTTTATCTTGAATGAAAATTAAGTAAGATTCGGCACACTCCAGGGCATGTATCTCACTCACCCGTTTGGCTGAAATGATTGTCACTAAGAAACAAACTTTCATGGACACAAACTTTAAATCTGAGTCCTGCAGTTGTTCGAAGGGAACATTGCAAAGTTGATCCAGAACCACACAGAGGTCCCACTTTGAAATCAAGTCGATGACCTGAGGTCTGATTCTCCAGACTGCTTTAACAAACCTCTGTATTAGTGGTTCTCTGTATAACTGTTTGCCCAGTGAAGCTGATAGGGCTGATATTTGGACCTTAAATAGGAACTCCCGCAACATTTTTTATTCTCTGACCTGTTAGAAAGGTGCATGATATAATCTATAGTGAATGTAATCTTCTTATCAGAGAATGTAATTGTGAGTAATAACCTCTCTTCTTATTGTAGCTGGTTCATGTGACCAACTCTCTGACCTCCAGCTGACCCAGGACAGGAAGCCAGTCACTTCTCTATTCATTCCTATGAGACTGAAAGTGAGGCTCCCATAGGAATGCATAGAGAATTAGACTTCCTGTCCACACATAAGATGATGTGTGAGTTGGTGGGTCTAATTGCTGGTCACATGACACAGATGAGAAACATCAGGGAGATATAACTCAAAAATTCAGCCACTGGTAAGAAAATGACATTCACTACAGATTACATCATGTACATTTCTAGCAGGACATGTAATAAAATTTTTTGCGGGAGTTCTTCTTTAATTGTACCTGGCTTTAGGCCTTTGTTGATTCCTTGCTGCAGGAAAGATTGAACACCTTCTTCACTCTGAGGTACACTTTATTTGTTGTGCATGCTCTGGACTGCAATAGAGTTCTTATTACCGCATCTGATAAGCCCTGTCCTGTTAAAACGGGGCAGTCAACATCCAGGCCGTCAATGGCAGGTGGTGGAGATCCGGACAATATCTGCTGTCCTGAGTTACTAGGTGTGAAATCTGTGGAAGCCTTCAGAAGGTGTTCCTGCTCATCAGCATTAGTGGTGTAAACCATGCCCTTTTGGGCCAGTATGGACATATCAGGATTGTCGAGACCTAGTCCGAAAGGGCATCTAGGGCCCAAGGGTTGTCTTCCCTGAACAGGGTGCAGAATAGAGGCACTTTCGCATTGGCTTGGGTAGCCATCAAATCTATCTGGGGTCGACCCCAACGCCTCATAAGTGAAGGAATATTTCCAGGCCAGACCACTTTCCCGGGAGGGGCAAGTCATGGATTAACCTGTCTGCGACAGCATTCTTCCTTCCTCTGATGTGTACATCTGACAGCTGTTGAATATTGGCCTCTGCCCATACAAAGATCCGTTTCACCTCTTTGAGGAGGGATAAGAATCTTGTACCTCCCTGGCGCTTTAAATACTCAATGGTGGTTATGTTGTCTGACTTGACTCTTATGGCTCGTCCCTAGACCAAGGGGTGGAACTGTGTTAGGGCTTTGAACATTGCTGTCATCTCTCTGAGATTCAAGGATAATAGTCTCTCTGTTGGGGTCCAGGTTCCTTTTTCCCTCTGACCCCTCATGAGAGCTCTCCAACATGTGGCAGAAGCATCAGTAGTAATTTCGGTCCGTCTGGGAGGGGCAAACTCCCTGCCATTGTTTAGAGCCATCCACCACCTCAGGGATTTTCTTGTCTCCTTGCAGACTATTGTCATACTGTCCAGAGAATTGTGGTCTCGATCCCACTTCTGCAGAATTTCCCATTGTAAGTATCTTGTGTGTCAATTCGCCCATGGAATTGCCTGACTGGCCGCCGTCATAAGACCCAATGTGTTCATCATCGGACGAAGGGATATAGGTCTGACCTGCTTTAGAAGCTGTACATTCTGGTGCAAACAAAGGCGGATTGGCCATAGACCTTACAGAGAAATTTCGCAGTGGGACGATGCTCAGGGGGGCTACCTGGGCCCTCTTCATAGCCGGCCAGTGGAAGTTTTGGTGCTGCTAGCAGCAGTATTTTGTGATGGACTGAGGTATTTGGCTCTATTTGGGTGGTGTAAGGTGTCACAATATGGTATTCCTGGCCCTGCCTTCCATCAAACTAAAAAACAGGGACACTTTTAGTATTTTTCCAGGGCCACTTTAAGTTCCCAGTCCGCCCCTGGGCACAGAACATTCATTCTTTTCGCCGACAGGGAAATGGTCATGTCCTTGGTGTCCAGAATGAACCCAGGAATTGTTTCTGCTGAGATAGGACGAAGCTGGATTTCTGTCTGTTGCTTATCCAGCCTAAAGCCTGAATTCTGTTGAAGACTAACTGGAGATGTGCGCTGACTATCTCTGCGGTCTCCCCCTTCACCAGCCAGTCGTCCAGATATGGGATTATAGTTATCCCTCACTTTCTGAGGCCTGCAACTACCTCTACCACCACCTTTGTGACTGTGAATGGGGCTGATGAAATCCTGAATGGGAGTGGCGTGAACTGAAGATGACATAACCGGTCCCCTAAATAAACTGCTATGCGCAAGAAATTTCAATGCTTTTTGTGAATGGGAATGTGCAGATAAGCATCTTTTAAATCTATTGTTGCGAGGTAATCTCCTGGTTCTAGCAGATTTAGCGCAGAACCTTTTCTTGCATATGAACCTGTTTAGATACCTCAGATCCACAATAGTCGTCCACCTCATCTGAGGTTTGGGACTAGGAATACCCTTGAGTATACGCCCTGAAAATTCTCTCTTTCTGGGAAGGGCTCTAGTACATTCATCTGAATGAATTCTCTTATGGCCTGCTTTATAAGGACTTCTGACCCTGTAGTCTGTGAGTTATAATATACCTGTCTGGGGGCTGGGAAGAGAGTTCTATACGACGTTCTATACTTATGGTCTCTTATGGTCTCTAGGACCCATAAGTCCTTCACAAACTCCTCCCACTTTAAAAAAAAGGGCTTAACCTCCCCCCCACAGGCATACCTCTAGCGTCAGAAGTCCAATTTTCGCATGGGACTCCCTTTCCACGGCCTCTTCTTTGCAGTGTAGAGGATCCTCTGCCTTCGCCTGGCCTGAGGCAGAGAGATAGCTTCTGCACAAAGCATTATCCAATGTCCTATCCATCGGATCCGTAAAATTAGACTCATCTTCACTAGGGACTAAAGTGTGTCTAGATAATTTTTATATGTCGATGTATGGCGTTTTCCACTCATTGACAATAGCCTCCTCACCATAGGATCTACAGTACCTTAAAGGCTCTGGATTTTTTAGGGATACCATTGTCCCCTATTATCTCCTCCTGTAATACTGCTTCAGACTCCAAGGATTTAAACAACCTTGACATTTTCTGCAATGGAAATAAATTCAGTTCCTGATCAGTATCCTCAGATTCGGAAGAATAAACCTCAAATATGACCATGTCAGATTCCCTGGGGGATGAATCTATCAATAGCACCCCGCCTTAATTCTGTCATAGAACATTCGGTCTCTTTATCGTGACTGTTTGAATTGTTCAAATACATAATGGACAAAGTCCTTATTAGACAAGGGATGGTCCTCCACTGGAAAATTGCTAGCTCTAGTCTGAGCAGAAATAGAACTCACTGCCATCTGGCAGGAGGTTGTTACATGATCTGCAAGACATATGTTTGTGTTTTCCAGCAGACTTCCTTTTGGAGGAGCTTCTATCTACAGAACCCTGAGACATCTACAACAGAGCAGAGTTAAGCAATAGATTATTCTGCATTATTTTACTAAAGAGTTAAGAGCCCAATTTTACCACTAAAAGTGTACGTATTAATACCCTCTATCCAAAGATGGAGGCCGCAAAAAAACAATGGCCAGCAGACAAAAGGGCGGTGAGAGGGAAAAAAACACTCCCGTGTGGTGTAGCAGTGTGGGGAGACTGGAACCACATAACACATAGAAGAGACCCCTCCTAACTCTCACTGTGTCCCAATAGAGAACTAGAGCAGAGCGAGTGAGAGCACGAAGAGTGCAGCCTCTGCAGCCTGCATAAGGTTAGAAGCAGGCTGACCCCCCATTAGAAGAAAGAAAAAAAAAACGTATGGTCAGAAGACCAAAAACCTTTTTTCTGACTGGCGCTGGAGTGTCAAACGACAGATCAGTATGATATATACACACACTTTATCACTTAACCTAATAGGGCGCTGAAGCGCCTCTTATCCTCCCTGGAGTGCTAAGGAGCACAGCAGAGCGGCATGGGACATGGGCGCTACCATGTTTTTATCACTCCCTCCTCCCTGCCTAGCGGCGCATGCACAATAACTTGCACATGCAGCGCCGGCCACTAACACACAAGTATAAGCCTGAACGGAATCCCTAACGGTTATGTGAAAGAGCCCTTACCTGTACAAGCTGGATAACAGCGCTAATGCTGAACTCTCACTAGCAAGTTAATATAAAGGGCACAGACCCTCAAGGGAGTAACATATATATCACTTACAAAAGATAAATAAAGAAATATACTTCCCAACATCTCCACCTCCTTCAGAGAAGGAGGCCATCTAGGAAGGACAGTAAAAACACAGTAGGAGGTTCTAGGTTAGTGAGTAATATAGGATCTGCAACTAATTGATTAATTGACATCTCCTGTCCTATGTTTCAGGAAGATTAGAAATCCTCATGGGTGCTGCTGCTGAAGGACGACAAGGAAAGGAAGTTTTCTCGGAGATGGCAGTCGTCCAGAGGTAGAGGGAGAAGGTTTTTGTTTAACCTGACGCCTCTTCCAAAAAAATCACAATGTCGCCATAGGTATCATGGGGGACAGACTTTCAAAATTTAATCAGGCCTAAGATTATATAGGAGCCTCCCCCTGGGAATTAGACCAAATAATCTTGGGTCACAAATAGAGATGAGCAAACGTGCTCGTTACGAGCACTGTAGCGCTCGGCTCCCCTGCGAACGAATGCCCACAGGCATTGCGGATCCGTCCTCAGCTGCATGTAAGTCAATGGGGACGGATCTATTTGGTATGACACTCATACCAAACGGATCCGTCCCCACTGACTTTCAGTCGGGTGAGGAGGACGGATCCGTTTGGTATGAGTGTCATACCAAATGGATCTGTCCCCATTAACTTACACGCAGCTGAGGACGGATCCACAATGCCTGCGGGCATTGCGCAGGGGAGCCGAGCACTACAGTGCTCGTAATGAGCACGTTCGCTCATCTCTAGTCACAAATAGAGATGAGCGAATCGATTCGTCGATTCGTTGATTGGTATCGAAACTTGGGAATTTTTAGCTGCGAAGCGAATCCGAATATTAGGTGATTCACTTCGGCTTTGTACGCATTTGCTACGTAGTTTGTCCTATAAATTATACGCTATTGCTACGTATAAGTTACTGTATACGCTGTTGCGTACGTTTATCGTGCGCAAAAGCGTGGGAAGAAAGCGGTCACCTGACCTAGTGGGCAGGGCTTGCTCTGATTGGCTCAGGCTCACTAAGCCAGTGACGCATCACTTCTGCTGCGACTACTGAGACCAGCAGAAGCACTGTGTGTGAAGTTCTGAGACCTGTTTTGTGAAAATTTGATATAATAGCCCTGGGAATCCATATTACACATATCAGGGATACTGCAGGGCAATTGCAGGGCCAGTTCAGGGCTAGTATTTAATCAAACAGGGAGAGAGAGACAGGGAGAGATAGGGAGAGACAGGGAGATACAGGGACAAAGACCAGCTGCAGGGCCACAGAGTGAATTGAAAAATGTCTGGAATGGATAAGAAAAAGGGGTCCAGTTCCAGCCAGACTTTGAGCTCTAAAGAAAAGGAGAAGGTGGCACAGGGCAGCAGTGCCAAAGGATCTGTAGCCGGATACTTGGCCGTTGTTCTACCAGGCTAACCCACCGAGGCGCAAAATTGTAGAGGAGGAGAAAGTAGATGAGGTAGTGGAGTGGATGGCATGCTCATCTCAGTCTCAGCCGGATGATCTGCTGTCATCTGCTGATACAGTATCCATATGTAGCCAGGGGTCAGACTCGTCCTGCTCCACCATTCCACTCAAGCAAACCCCGTCATTTTCTGCCACCTCTCGGGCTTCAGTGTTCCCTCCTAGTGGTGTCCCTTCTGCAATTTCTTTTTAAAAAAAAGCCACCGAAGCCCACCTTATAATCCGGCGGTTATAGAGGACAGCCTCCCTGAGGATTTCTTAGAGGGCAGTCAGAGTTTGGACTGCCGGGAATTGTATCGGTTGGTGGGGAACAGCCTAATTTGCATTCCGAAAAATGTGTTGTGGAGGAGACTGATGATGAATCTGATGTGTTAGACCGGAGGACCTGGGAAGCGGATCGGGCTGGTGAGGAGGATTTTCTCTCAGAGGAGGAGGGTGGTAGTAGTAGTGGCAGCAACAGAGGGCAGAGGCGAGTTAGGCTCAGGGCTAGTGCTTCCCTGGGAACTAGTGAGACCCCAAATATAGTGGGGACGGCACCAGGGTGTAAGCGTGCAAGGGCTACAAGCTTGGCCAGCTGTGGAGGGCACACGTAGGGTGTGTGGAAGTATTTTACCACTCTGCTGGGGGATAGCAGTATGGCCATGTGTAATTTGTGTAAACAGAAATTGAGCCGTGGGAAAGCCACAAAAGTTGGGACCACTGCTCTGTGGAACCATTTGAAGCGGCGTCATGCCGGCAATTTAGAGCAGCCCATTAATACTAAAGAGCTGGTTACTTCTCCCAGGGTCCCTTCTGTCAGGCAGGCCGCATCAAGGGCCATAGCTCAGCACACATCCCGGGGTGTAACTAGTACATCCACCTCATCGTCGCCCAGTGCGTGCATGTCTCCACCTCCTCTCATTCGGCAGCCGTCCATTGCCGAGTACGTGGCCAGGAAGCAGTTTTACGCCACAAGTAATCCAACAGTGCGCAAACTGAATGGTCACCTGACAAAGTTGCTGGCTGGGCAGTCTCTGCCGTACCAGCTGGTTGACTGCCCAGCTTTTAGGGAGCTAATGGCTTGCGCTCAGCCACACTGGCAGGCCGGCATTACTTCTCCAACAAAGCTATCCCCGCCCTTTACTCCCACGTGGCTGACAATATTGGACGCTCCCTGCAGCTGTCTCTCTGCAGCACGGTACACGTCACGGTGGACACCTGGAGCAGTGCTTATGGCCAGGGGCAATACATGTCCTTCACTGCCTACTGGCTGAATGTATTTAGTGGCAGCGAGGAAGGAACCCCCCAGCAACCGGGTCAATTACTGTTGGCACCTCCACGTGCTTTCCAGCCAGGATTGCAGCAGACCACCCAACAACTATCCGCTTCCACCTCCACGAGCAGTGCGCCTGCTGGAGCGTCAGGGCAGCGAGTTACCCCCGCTCCTTCATATCACATGTGCCAGGTGAAATGCTGCCATGCAGTGTTAGACTTACTTTGTCTTGGCAGTAGCAGCCACACAGGCCAGCGCTTGCTGCATTACATGAAGCAGCAAATAGCGCGCTGGCTGACTCCACGGCATCTGGAAGTGGGCAAGGTAGTGAGTGACAATGGGACAAATATAGTGGCAGCGCTGAACCTGGGTCAATTGTCGCATGCTCCCTGTATGGCATATGTCCTAAATCTAGTGGTGCAAAGATTTCTAAAAACATTCACTGGCCTGCGCACAGTGCTGGCAAAATCGTGAAAGCTTTGCACTCATTTCAGCCATTCATATGTAGCTCGCCACGCTCTGGTGGAACTGCAGCTTCAAAATGGTCTTCCGCCACACCGCCTAATAGGTGACGTGCCGACCCGGTGGAATTCCACTCTTCATATGTTGCAGCGACTCCTAGAGCAGCGTAGAGCAGTGGACGATTTTGTCCAGCAGCAGCCAGAATCTTCCACCATAGGGAGCAGGTGCGGCTTTGATTTCCGGCAGTGGAGGCTTGTCCGAGATGCCTGCACTGTTCTAAGGCCCTTAGAAGAAGCCACCAAATTGGTCAGCCGGGACAACTGCGGTATTTCAATAATATTTGTGCTAGAAAAGACACTCACGCTCATGCAGCAGGGGGCAATGGGGGAAGGAAATCCTGGCCATTTGTCTACCCGCCATGCTGTCACTGTAGGAGAGCCCCAACGCCAAAGTTCCTTTGTGGAGCAGGCTGAGGATGAGGATGAGGAGCTTCAGTTAGAGGAGGGGGGAGAGAAGGAGAATTTTAATGAGGGTGATGATGAACAGGAGGAGGAGGAGACACAGGTGGAGGATGAGGATGATGAGACTTTCAGGGACACAGCAGTTTCTCAGAGAGAGGCTGAGATGGAAAGAAGTGGCCTCTCAGGCACGCTGGGCAGGATGGCGAGTTGTATGCTCACATGCTTACGCACTGATAGGCGTATCCTAAACATAAGGCAGACTGACGAATACGGGCTGGCGATGCTTCTGGACCCGCAGTATCAATCCAACATGGGGGATTGTTTTCCTCCCCAGGAAAGGGAAGAGAAATTAGTATAATTGCGGGAGAAGCTATGTAGTAACCTGGCCACAGGTTTCAGCCAGCACCAGCCTGCTGCCAGCTTGTCTGAGAAGGAGGTCCGGCCGAGTCATCCACCTTCTGCCACAACCAGCAGCAGCCAGTTAAGCCTAATTAGTATGATGCAGGAATTTTTCTCTGTAGGCTCCCAACAGCTACAGCCAAGTGAGCAGGCCCATATCACCCGCCTCAATGAGCAGGTTCAGGTGTACCTGCAGTCTGGCTCACAAAGCCTCTTCTCAGACCCCCTGGACTTCTGGGCAGGCAGTTTACAACAGTGGCCGGAACTGTTCCACTATGCACTAGGGATTCTTTCCTGCCCAGTCTCAAGTGTCATGTCAGAGAGGGGTTTTAGTGCCACTGGGGGGGGGGGGTGACACCCAAAAGGACAAAACTGTCACTGAGCAGTGTTGAAAAAAAAACCTTCATAAAAATGAATAAAGGCTGGTTTACATCCGAATTTCATACTCCTCTTGCTGATGCTGGTGGTGATTAGATCAGGCCTTGCAGGGCAGAATAGTCTGAGTGTCTTCCCACTGTTGCTGTCAGCCGGCCCATAATGTTACTGCCAAACGTCTTGTGAACCCGAAGTCTCCAAAACCCTTTTCAAAACCAAACACTGTTGTCTACCTCCGCCTCCGTTTTCTACGCTTAGTAGGAGAGTAGCTGTTGTTAGTTAACGTTACTAATAGTTCTATTTAGTATTGTTACGTTTGTTTTGGCGCCTCAGCCTTTAGTCCTCCCCCCCCAAAAAAAAAAAAAAAAATATTAGAGATGAGCGAGTAGTGTTCGATCGAGCCGGTATTCGATCGAATACTACGCTATTCGGCATACTCGATTTCGATCGAGTATAACGGCGATGGCGCACTTAGAATTAGTTTCCCCTCCCACCTTCCCTGGCGCTCTTTTTCCACCAATCACCATGCAGGGGGGGTATGACAGGCCCGCGGAGCACGCTGGCAGCGCGAAAACGGCGTCTACATGGATTGGCTAGAAAAACCACGTGACCTCGAATATTAATAACTCAGGTCTTCCTGCTCGTTCGCATATGCTGCGTGAACTTAGTCAGGGACAGAGGCTGGAGAAGGGAGAGATAGGTTTTAGCTGTTGGACAGGCAGGAGCGTGATTAAAAGCCCTTATCAGGGCTACTATAGTGCAGTACAGTGATAGCTTTACTACTATATACACTCTGCAGAGAACGGCTGCTGTATTCAGGGATAGCTGCTGGAGTAGGGACAGAGAGAGGCATTAGTGGTGTATTAGGTGCTCTGCTACATACCAAACTATATTTGGCACTACTGTTCTGCGTTCTTTTTGGCTGCAAAACCCTGTTATATACCTAGTGTGTATATGCACCATCTGATCTTCTGGCAGTATACGGCTGTGTACATTTTTTTTTTTAATACAGTTTCTTTGGCTCTAGTGTTCTGGGTTCTGTGTGCCTGCAATACCCTTTTTGTATACCAGGTGTAAATACCCACCGTCTGACCTGTTAGTACACGGCTGTGTACTCAGACATATTTAAAAAAAAGTCCTGTTATTTGGCACCTGTATTGTGCGTTCTGCGTGCCTGCAAAACTCTTTTATATACGTGCTGTTAATACCCACCGTCTGACCTGTTAGTACACGGCTGTGTAATCAGACATATTTAAAAAAAAGGCCCTTTATTTGGCACCTGTATTGTGCGTTCTGCGTGCCTGCAAAACTCTTTTATATACGTGCTGTTAATACCCACTGTCTGACCTGTTAGTACACGGCTGTGTAATCAGACATATTTAAAAAAAGTCCTTTTATTTGGCACCTGTACTGTGCGTTCTGCGTGCCTGCAAAACTCTTTTATATACGTGCTGTTAATACCCACCGTCTGACCTGTTAGTACACGGCTGTGTAATCAGACATATTTAAAAAAAAGTCCTTTTATTTGGCACCTGTACTGTGCGTTCTGCGTGCCTGCAAAACTCTTTTATATACATGCTGTTAATACCCACCGTCTGACCTGTTAGTACACGGCTGTGTAATCAGACATATTTTAAAAAAAGTCCTTTTATTTGGCACGTGTACTGTGCGTTCTGCGTGCCTGCAAAACTCTTTTATATACGTGGTGTTAATACACACCGTCTGACCTGGTAGTACACGGCTGTGTAATCAGACATATTTAAAAAAAGGCCTTTTATTTGGCACCTGTATTGTGCGTTCTGCGTGCCTGCAAAACTCTTTTATATACGTGGTGTTAATACACACCGTCTGACCTTGTAGTACACGGCTGTGTACCTAGAAATATTTTAAAAAAAGTCCTTTTATTTGGCACCTGTATTGTGCGTTCTGCGTGCCTGCAAAACTCTTTTATATATGTGCTGTTAATACCCACCGTCTGACCTGTTAGTACACGGCTGTGTAATCAGACATATTTAAAAAAAAGTCCTGATATTTGGCACCTGTACTGTGCGTTCTGCAAAACTCTTTTATATACGTGGTGTTAATACACACCGTCTGACCTGGTAGTACACGGCTGTATACCTAGAAATAGTAAAAAAAAAGTCCTTTTATTTGGCACCTGTATTGTGCGTTCTGCGTGCCTGCAAAACTCTTTTATATACATGCTGTTAATACCCACCGTCTGACCTGTTAGTACACGGCTGTGTAATCAGACATATTTAAAAAAAAGTCCTGTTATTTGGCACCTGTACTGTGCGTTCTGCGTGCCTGCAAAACTCTTTTATATACGTGGTGTTAATACACACCGTCTGACCTGGTAGTACACGGCTGTGTACCTAGAAATATTTTTAAAAAAAAGTCCTTTTATTTGGCACCTGTATTGTGCGTTCTGCGTACCTGCAAAACTCTTTTATATACGTGGTGTTAATACACACCGTCTGACCTTGTAGTACACGGCTGTGTACCTAGAAATATTTAAAAAAAAGTCCTTTTATTTGGCACCTGTATTGTGCGTTCTGCGTGCCTGCAAAACTCTTTTATATACGTGCTGTTAATACCCACCGTCTGACCTGTTAGTACACGGCTGTGTAATCAGACATATTTAAAAAAAAGTCCTGTTATTTGGCACCTGTACTGTGCGTTCTGCGTGCCTGCAAAACTCTTTTATATACGTGGTGTTAATACACACCGTCTGACCTGGTAGTATACGGCTGTGTACGCCAAATATTGTAACAAAAAAAAAAAATGCGGAGGGCTAGCGGAATCGGACGTGGACGTGGACGAGGATGGGGGCGCGGAAATGCTGTTGGGGGCCTTGTTGAAGCCAGTGGGGATACAATGCGTGCTGGTGAGGGGCAGCCAGGATTCCGCTCATCCAGAATCCCTGCCTTTATGGGACAGTTAAGCAGGGGGCGGGTTACACCGCTGTTGAGGCCTGAGCAGTGTGAACAGGTGGTGCAATGGATAGCCGATAGCGCTTCCACACAGTTGTCCACCAGCCAGTCATCCACACAGTCTCACTCTGACCCTCCTTCCTCCACACCTGGCCAACAGAGTCATCCCACCCTTGACCCCTCCCAGGAGCTCTTTTCGGGTCCTTTTTCAGATGTGCCGGAAGAATCCCTGGAGCTACCAGAGGAATTTGTTTGTAGTGATGCCCAACCACTTGAGTATTCGCCATCTCCTGCTGATGTGGACCCTGAACCAGCATCTGTTATCATGAGCGATGATGATGATGAGACGCAGTTGCCATCAAGGGAGGCTGTTGGAATGTCCAGTGGGCAGGAGGAGGAGCAGCAGAGTGAGGAAGTGGAAGAGGAGGTGGTGGATGACGAAATGACCGACCCCACTTGGCCAGGGGTGATGTCCAGCGGGGAAAGCAGTGGAGAGGTGGTGGTCTGCGCAGCACCGAAAAAGGCAGCAAGAGGCAGAGGGATGTCCAGAGGCAGAGGGATGTCCACAGGCAGAGGGATGTCCACAGGCAGAGGGATGTCCAGAGGCAGAGGACAGTCCAGACAGAGAAGTGAGGCCACAGCTAGCAGGGCCGAAGCTGTTCCTGGCAGCAGGCAGTCGCGCGAAGCTCCCCCATCGAGGCCTCGTACTTCTGTGGTGTGGAGATTTTTTAATGTTTGTGCGGATGACAAACTGAGCGCGGTTTGCACACTCTGCCACTCAAAACTGAGTAGGGGCTCTGAGAAGAGCAATATGACCACCTCAGGCATGCGGCGTCACTTGGAAGTCAAGCACTGGGCTGAGTGGGAGAGAGCAAACGCAATACAACCTGCTCCAGGTCTTCCTGCCACTGCCCCTTTGTTGTGTGCTGCCACTGCGGTCCAGACCTCCAGCCAGGACACCTCCACATCTGCCTCTGCCTCGACTATTTTGGGGCCTTCTCCTGCTGCCTCCCCTTCCCCCGCATCTTCGCCTGCACCTTCACACTCCTCGTCCCATCAACTGTCCATCTCGCAGGCGTTCGACCGCAGGCGGAAGTACGCCTCGAGTCACCCCCAAGCCCAAGCCTTAAACTGCCACATCTCCAAACTGCTGGCCCTGGAGATGTTGCCGTTTAGGCTTGTGGAGACGCAGGCCTTCCGCGACCTGATGGCGGCTGCCGCACCTCGCTATTCCGTCCCCAGCCGCCACTACTTTTCCCGGAGTGCCGTCCCCGCCCTGCACCAGCACGTGTCACGTAACATCAGGCGGGCCCTGAGGTACGCAGTCAGCGCAAAGGTCCACTTGACCACCGACTCGTGGACAATTGCTTGCGGCCAGGGACGATACATCTCTTTGACGGCACACTGGGTGAATGTTGTGGAAGCGGGGACGGGGTCGCAAAGAGAGACGGCCTACCTACCACCCCCGCCCAAGATTGCCAGCAGGGGTTCTGATAAACCCCCCTCCTCTTCCTCCTCCTCCTCTGCCTTAACATCGCCCTCAGCCGCTAGCTGGAAGCGTTGCAGCACTGGCGCGGGGAGACCTCAGTAGGCGGTGCTTAAGCTCATCAGCTTGGGCGACAGGAAGCACAGCGCCCCAGAGGTGAGGGACGCCATATTGCAGCAGACGGAGATGTGGCTGTCGCCGCTGCAGCTAGGACCAGGCATGGTCGTGTGCGATAACGGCCGTAACCTGGTGGCGGCTCTGGAGCTTGCCGAACTCAATCACGTACCATGCCTGGCCCACGTTTTTAATCTGGTAGTCCAAAAATTTCTAAAGACTTACCCCAACCTGGCAGAGCTACTGGTGAAAGTGCGGCGCTTGTGCGCTCACTTTCGGAAGTCAACTGTAGCTGCTGCTAGCTTAAAAAAACTCCAGCAACGCCTCCATTTGCCTGAACGTCGGCTGTTGTGCGACCTGCCGACTCGCTGGAATTCCACCTATTCCATGTTGGCCAGGGTGTGTGAGCAGCAGAGAGCATTGATGGAGTACCAGATTATGAATCCACGCGTGCCTCCAACTCAGCTCCCTCAGTTTGCCAACCACGAGTGGCCATGGATGGCAGACATATGCGATGTACTGCATATCTTTGAGGAGTCCACCAAGAAGGTCAGCAGCGAGGACGCTATAGTGAGAGTAACCATCCCGCTCCTATGCGTCCTTAAAGAATCCCTCATCGCAATAAGGGAGAACGCATTGCACGCAGAGGAGACGGGGGTAGGAGGAGACGCAACGGAGCTACACAGTCAGACCACACTTTTGTCTGCTTCACGGTGGCAGTTGCAGGAGGATGAGGATGAGGAGGACGACGTGGAGGTGGCTGTGGAAGAGGAGGAGGATGCTGGCGGCGAGGGTAGCAGTCAGGCTGTGTGCGTCCCATTGGTTCAGCGCGGATGGGGCGGAGAGGAGGCGGAAGAGGAAGAGGAGGAAATGGCAAGTGATCCTTCTGGAGGGGGCAGTGACGTCATGCCTATTCAGAGTCTGGCACACATGGCTGACTTCATGCTGGGCTGCTTTTCCCGGGACACACGTGTTGTCCGGATAGTGGAGAACAAACTGTACTGGGTCTTCGCACTCCTGGACCCCCGGTATAAAGATAACGTCTCCTCTTTTATTCCGGTAGAGGAGAGGACGAATCGATTGCTGGAATACCAGAGGGAACTCGTGCAGAACATGATGGAGATTTTCCCACCCACCATCGCTGGCGGCAGAGAGGAGAGGGTCTCCCAGAGTCCCACAACATCGATCAGGCCCACAGCCACCAGGGGAACACTCTCCAAGGTGTGGGACACGTTCATGGCACCCCCTCGTGCAACTTCCATCACTGCGGGGCCCGCTTTCAGCAGGAGGGACAAGTATCGGCGGATGTTGCGGGAGTACCTGGCAGACCGTACCCCTGTCCTCCCCGATCCCTCGGCGTCCTACACTTACTGGGTCTCCAAGTTGGACACGTGGCTGGAACTGTCCCTGTACGCCTTGGAGGTGCTTGCCTGCCCTGCCGCCAGCGTGCTATCAGAAAGGGTGTTCAGCGAAGCCGGGGGCATTATAACCGATAAGCGCAGCCGCCTGTCAACCGACAGTGCCGACAGGCTGACGCTAATCAAAATGAACAGCAAGTGGATTGACCCGGACTTTGCTTCTCCAACAGTGGAAAGCAGCCAAAAGTGAAGTGCCATCTGTATGAAGTGCCATTTCCTCCTCCACCTCCTCCTCCTTAACCGCCGTAGAATTGCTCCGTAAAAAAAAAAAAAAAAAAATATTTATGGCTCACCTCTTGGGCCTACAAGCAATTTTTATCATGGCTCACCTCTTGGGCCTACAAGCAATTTTTATCATGGCTCACCTCTTGGGCCTACAAGCAATTTTTATCATGGCTCACCTCTTGGGCCTACAAGCAATTTTTATCATGGCTCACCTCTTGGGCCTACAAGCAATTTTTATCATGGCTCACCTCTTGGGCCTACAAACAATTTTTAAGAGGTCTCACCTCTTGGGCCTACAAACAATTTTTATTATGGCTCACCTCTTGGGCCTTAATACAATTTTTAAGAGGTCTCACCTCTTTGGCCTCCACTTAATTTTTTCGAGGGCTCACCTCTTGGGCCTCCATATAATTTTTTTGAGGGCTCACCTCAAGCTAACTTTGCGCACTCATTAAAATATTTTCACAACAAGGACCTAAGAGCCCTCGATGGGAGAGCTTTGTGTGGGGGCCTGTTATAGGGAAGAGATGCGGCCCTGCGGGCTCTAGCCTGCCTTATCCATGAGCCTCTGGCCAGCCCACGGCCTCTTCCTGCCTTTTGCGGTCCTACGCATCCCTCAACATCCCCACTGCTTTACCTGCTAGACATGACACTGGGCCAGGTCGGGTCACTGACTTCGTCATACTGCCTCATACTGCCACTGCCTCACTTTGCTCCAACAGCCTCCCTTGCTGGCAACTGTGTCTCATCATCGTCCCTAATCATTTTACACTTTAGTGCCCGTTCCACACCACCATCAGCTAGAGATGGAGCTTGCTCCAGTGTTTGGGCATCAGAACAAACAAAATCCTCAGATAGCTCCTGCGATTCTTGCATGGGTGGGAACACTGGGTTGATAACATTGGGCAGGGTGGGAGGAAGGAGGGTCAGAGTGAGGTCCCTGCAGTTTCTGCAGGCTATCGACGAGACTGGACTTTGTGGACTTGACTGGGTGGTGGACAGATTTAACAAATCTAGAAGGAGAAGGAGGGGTTTGCCGAGCTGTCTGTAAGGGTTGCGGAAATCCAGACAGAACCAAGGCCCAAAACTTGGGTGGGGGTAGCAGGTTTGCCCGTCCCCGCCTCCACAACATTCACCCAGTGTGCTGTCAGGGAGATGTAGCATCCCCGGCCTCAAACCAAAGTGTTGGTGGTCAAATGGCCTTTTGCAGTAACCGTGTTACTCGGGCGTGGATGATGTTTTGGGACATGTGCCTGGGCAAGGCAGGGATGGCACAGAGGGAAAAATAGTGATGGCTTGATTGCTTTCCCCCTTGCCTATGCCATCTGTGGTTGTCATAGGCAACGTGATTTTAAGGGGTGCAGAATTTTATCTTCTTTTTTGTCTAGTTTGGCTTGGGGTCCATGGCAATGTAGAGGAAAGAAGGTTTCCTTGTATGGTCTCACTTTACAGAGAGGTTACATTGTCTTTGGAGTGTATTGTTGAGAGGCTGTGATAGTGGCGTAATAGTGCGACTTGGGCGCGTTATATGCACCCAGACATGCTTCCCCTGCTGTCCCAGTTGCATTCCAGCAGTGTTGGCATCCTTTTCTGAGGTTTCAGGGTGGACTTGGTGACCTCCAAGTGGTCGAATTGAGATTTCCAAGTGGCGAGCATTTTTTTCCCATAGACTTTAATGGGATTCGATATTCGGTCGAATAGTCGAATATCGCGGTCTATTCGAATCGAATTTCGAACTTTCGAATATTTCACTACTCGCTCATCTCTAATATATATGTGTTATATATATTTTAAAAAAAAGAAAACATTTTTTTACACTGCCTCTTCCTCCCGTACAAGTTATATTAGCGTAAAAGGAAATTTTCTGCTTTCAGGCGCAAATGATGCAGGTCCAAGCTTCCCAGGATTTATTTTGGCAATATTTTATTACCAACATAGAGATGCACATAAAAATGACGCGTTTCGGGGAATACAAGGTCCCCTTCATCAGGTTACAATCATTATAAAACACAGAAATAACATACAAACATTTATAGAGTGTGTACATACCCCAAAAACCGCCAAAAGCAGCATCAGGGAGGCGGTACCAATAGATTGAATATTCATGAGGAGCTCAGTAACACGTGAAGACTGCTGGACTGGGTTATAATAAATGGTAAAACATAAACCCTAAATTAAAACATATAGATAGGACATTAAAAATCCTAATTGATGATATAAAAACGAGCGCTATTACTATTATTTAGGAAAAATAAAGCGCTAGTCACGTTATCGGCTCTTGGAACGCACGTTGAGTCACGTGATCGATATATGGAACGCAGCCCCATGTGGAGGAGGCTTCCAATGTAAAAACATGCCCATTGGGGCGGAGGGTAAGGATTAGTGACAGAGGCTTATTGTGTAGGAAAAGAGGTTCAATGGCGATCACGCAAGGGTAGTAAAAAACCCCCCTGGGTCAACAAGGAACATTACAGGCGAACAAATACACCAGCTGATAGCTATATCCAACGAAACAGAGATTGCATCCCCTAATGAAAATTCCTGTATGGGCCCATCTACTTCAGTGTCTTTTCTCACATTACCACCAGTCATCAATACCACAGCAGTCTACCCCATTCTGAAAAGTCCCAATACCACCATGATCACTGATTTTTTTCGGCCACTGAGCCGGAAACCCACAAAAAAAAAAAAAACTCAGGAGAGGATGTAGAAGTGGTAAGGGCAAAAAGAAAAATCCAAAATTCTCCAACCTAGGTCAGATGCCAAACCGGACACAAGGCATTTTCAACCTGTCTAATCACATTCTATCTGAAACTGAAAATGCCGTCCTTTCCAAAGGACTTTCTTTTTGTCCCACCAATAAGATTGACAAATTCAATCTATTTTTGGATCTTAACAAATATATAAAGAAATTAACACTAAAAAGACACTTCCAGATTTTGAAAAACAAATGTAATAAGATAAAGCACAACACTTACTCAGGATAACCCTCAGGAGAATTCTGATAAAATTATTCCCTCTGGTCTCAAACCACCATCTAACTTTTATCCTACTCATCATAATGGCAGTTTTTTAGAAACTTTCTATTCTGCAGTTTCAGAAGAATTTAGAACTATCACTGGAAAATTTAAATTCAACCCCAACATCACCATTAGAAGTGCTGATAAAGGTGGAGGTGTAGTCATACAAAATAAAGAAGACTATTTGAGAGAAGCTCACAACATTTTAGCTGACCGGAATTACTACCTTCCCTTAGATAAAGACCCTTCTCTACAGGACAAGGCAGATTTTGATACTCTTATCAAAACAGCTGGTTCCTTTCTTACTAAAAAAGAAAAAGAGTATATTTTAGTAAAAGATACCACTCTGGCTACATTTTACCATCTGCCAAAGGTACATAAAAATCTTAAAAATCCCCCTGGACGTCCTAATTTTTCTGGGGTGACTTCTCTCACTAGGAATCTCTCGCACTATATCGATTTGTTCTTACAAAAATATGTAGTGAATTTAAAATCCTTTTTGAAGGATTCCGCATCACTTATCTCACAGTTGCAATATATTAAATGGGAACCTGACTACCAGTGGTTGACACTTGATGTTTCAGCGTTGTATTCCAATATAAAACATGATCTAGGGATCCAATGTACATCTGACTTTTTGGTGAATGACGACCAAATGTCAGATATACAGAGAGAATTCATTATTAGTGGGATAGATTTCATTCTAACACACAATACCTTTACATTCCAAAAGCAGATCTATAGACAGATTCGGGGTACCGCAATGGGGACGCGGTTTGCACCCAGTTTTGCTAATCTGTTCATGGGTAGGTTTGAAGAGATCTTCATTTACCAAACACATTTATTTTTTAATAATATTATTCTGTACAAAAGATATATTGACGATCTTATATTCATCTGGAAAGGAGACTCCACCTCCATTGAAAATTTCATCAGTCATCTAAACAGTAATAGTTGGGGAATCACCCTCACAGGAACATTCAACAATAGTACAATCGAATTTCTTGATCTCGAAATCCTATCCAAGGATCAGAGCATCACAACACGTACTTTCTTTGAGAAAGTCGATAGCAATAGTTACCTTGACTTTACTTGCACACATTACAGCTCTTGGAAACGTAATATCCCCTTTGGCCAGTTCAAAATAATTAGGCGGAATTGTACTTCTAAGGAAGATTTTGATTAGCAATGTGGCATTCTCACAACTAGGTTTTTACAAAAAGGGTACCCAGAGAACCTAATTAGTGGACCAATAACTAAGTTATCTAAACTAACTCAAACAGAATGCCTGATTCCTAGAAAGAAAAAAGATCCTTCTGTAGCACAAAGCAATACCTTTGATTTTAATTTTATTACGACCTATAAACAAAACTTTAAGATGATTAAAACAATTTTAAACAGATACTGGTATATCCTCAAAAGGGATCCCGTCTTGTGCAAATTGATTCCTATAGCCCCTCGTCTGACATACAGGAGAGCTAGGACTCTAAAAAACAGAGGAGGGCAACTAAAGTAATAACTGGAATGGGTGGACTACAGTACCCAGAAAGATTATCAAAATTAGGGTTATTCACTTTAGAAAAAAGACGACTGAGGGGAGATCTAATAACTATGTATAAATATATCAGGGGTCAGTACAGAGATCTCTCCCATCATCTATTTATCCCGAGGACTGTGACTAGGGGACATCCTCTGCGTCTGGAGGAAAGAAGGTTTGTACATAAACATAGAGGAGGTACGAGCAGTGAGACTGTGGAACTCTCTGCCTGAGGAGGTGGTGATGGTAAGTTCACTAAAAGAGTTCAAGAAGGGCCTGGATGTATTTCTGGAGGGTAATAATATTATAGGTTATAGTTAGTAGAGAGGGGTCGTTGATCCAGGGAGTTATTCTGATTGCCTGATTGGAGTCGGGAAGGAGTTTTTCCCCCTAAAGTGAGGAAAATTGGCTTCAACCTCACTGGGTTTTTTTGCCTTCCTCTGGATCAACTTGTAGGAAAACAGGCTGAACTGGATGGACAGATTTCTTTTTTCGGCCTTACAAACTATGTTACTATGTTACTATGTATTTTAGCACCAAGTAAATTAAAAGAGCCAACTAGGACCCCTCACAGCAATAAGACTTCAATTCCATTCAAGGGTTGTAGCAAATGTAATCATTCAAGATGTCTGTGCTGTAATATTATCTATGAAGGGAAAACCTTCAGAAATAATTCTAGTGGGGAGATCTTTCACATTAAGGGTAATTTTGATTGTAATTCTACATATGTCATCTACATCCTTGAATGTCCCTGCCATCTATTATATGTTGGTCGTACCATTCAAACCCTCAGGAATAGATTGAATAAACATCGGTCAAACATCCGCAAAAAGTATCAGAAACATAGTATCTAGGCATTCAGCTGAATATCATGATGGTAGCGTTGTAGGCTTCCGGATAACTCCAATAGAACAGATCCCCATTCATCAACGGGAGGATGTCCGTTATATCCGCCGAAGGGAAATGTATTGGATTTTTAAATTGAATACCCTCAATCCATACGGCCTAAATGAAGCCTTTGAAATCAATCTATAATGCGATATGGTTCCATTTTTTCACATGTTGGTATGGCTCAAAATGTAAGACCTGTTCTTTTTTAATTCATTTTATAACACTTTAACATGCATGTGTTCATAAGGTGAGACTAATCAGAAAGATCAACACCTTTTATTCATTTATTCTTTTATTCATTATACCCTTTTCCCTTTCAATCCTTGCATTCATACATATAATAATTTCTTTGGGTTATATATGGCAGGAGACCTTTATCCCCATGAAAATTACCAATAAACAGGTTTTAGCCCTGTGGGTGTCCACTAATGTAATTTTTCCTACCGATGAGCGTATAGATTTCTTCCGGCTATCTAATACGCTCGTCTTCCACCTGTAGTTTAAGCCGGCTTTTCATTTGCTGTTCAATTGACGATCACGTGACTGCGTCGCGTGATCGCCATTGAACCTCTTTTCCTACGCAATAAACCTCTGTCACTAATCCTTACCCTCCGCCCCAATGGGCGTGTTTTTATATTGGAAGCCACCTCCACATGGGGCTGCGTTCCATATATCGATCACGTGACTCGACGTGCGTTCCAAGAGCCGATCACGTGACTAGTGCTCCTCTATGTTGGTAATAAAATATTGCCAAAATAAATCCTGGGAAGCTTGGACCTGCATCATTTGCGCCTGAAAGCAGAAAATTTCCTTTTACATTTATTACGCTTGATAGGACTTGGCATCCCGATTACAAGAACCTCTTTCTGTGGCTGCATCTGTTGGAACCAAGCCTGTATAATTTCTGTATGCTTTCAATAGTGTTGTGCCTATAGCGCAACCACAAAAGGTGAGCCTCCATTTTTTTGGAAATACCGTATTGTAATAAGTTTAAATACGCCCTATAAGTTTAAATACGTCCTAAGTGCGCCCTTTTGTTTCTCTATCCCTCCCCCTCCTCGTGAGTGGGACTAAGAAACGCCAAGTGTATCTAAACAAGTTATATTAGCGGACATTGTTATACACCACCACAGTCTGTTGTATTTATTTTACCTATCACTCTATGCTGATATACCCCGCCCCCTACTACTACTGGCCGGGGCAGCCATAAAAAGCTCATATATAATTTTCACTGCCTATGTTAAGGTAGAATGTACAGGCTTGTTGCCCAAACAAGCCAAGCCTTTTTTATCTTTCTGTCTGTCAATTGTAATCAGTGAACAGGAGTGTGTGTAATGTAGTAATACTTCGGCCGGCAGACACCGCTGTGTTCATTAATACGGGAAAATGGCCGTGGGAAAAAAAACTCTGTCTTCTTCACACTATGTAAGGATCAGGAAGGTGTTAAAGGTTTAACAAAACACTCAAAACATAGGTTTTTCAAGAATATTTTAGTAATAAATAAAAACTTATATTTAACAAATAAATAATATAATAAACAAAACAAAGGAACAAAAACATAAGATTACGCCGGCCTTTGCCGACGTTGGACCATCATTTCCTGCAGCTCTTGCAGCTCCAGCAACAGGCCATGAATGAGCCGGGAGGCAGCGTGGAGCCTGGACCCGCCGTAATCCAGCCTCCACTTCGAAGTCAGTGGGGATGTCTGTAGGGGTGGAAACAGTTATGTACATAGTTTGTATCATCGAGTTACAGTGATTGTCCCACAAAAAAAATCTAAACTATAATGTACTGGAGCGACTTATTCTGTGACATGTATTCTGTACTGACTGAGCCTTTTGTAGTACTTACTGGACACCCATATGGCGTGGTCTTCCCATGGTCCAGGGGAAAACTGCTCCCTGTCGGTTGGAGCTACCAAAGATAAAACATACATTTAGCTCATATTTTGAAGACCTCTGGTAACTGGGCTGGTGGTGTTGGAGGGACAGGTGGGGTCCTCTCTCGCTGGGGTGGAGAACGGTAAGAGCGGCTCCTCTGTGGTGCAGCAGCTGTCAAAAATCATTAAATAATGGCCTAAGGCTACTTCTACACTAGCGGCAGCCCGGATCCGGCGGGTAAAGGGTCCCTCCGGATCCGTGCTGCCGCAGGTACACGTGTGGGGCCGGGAACCATGCTCCGGCCCAAATTTACTGTAATGGGGGCGGGCCAGTTACATGTTGTATTTTCGCTCTGACTGCCTCTCAGCAGGGGTTAACGTGCTGTGGCCGGATCCGCGGCCCGGCCCCATTACAGTGAATTTGGGCTGGAGCGCGGTTCCGGCCCCTCACGTGTACCTGTGGCAGCACGGATCCGGAGGGACCCTTCACCCGCTGGATCCAGGCTGCCGCTAGTGTAGAAGTAGCTTTACATTCAACACCCGCTGGATCCAGACTGCCGCTAGTGTAGAAGTAGCTTTACATTCAACTCTAATGAACAGTTGTAGCTACATGAGAATAGTTTGGGGATGGAGGATCCCGTTCCTAATCACTAGTGCTCTTACTGCAGCTGCACTCCCACGTAGCTTGGATGAAAAATAAATTAAATATGTTTTACACTTACTAGAGGCTGCAGGTACTTCAGGGGCCGTCCTGTCGTTGACGGTGCTCTGCAACATAAAAACGTACACAATTGTTAGATGATGACTCTTTTTAATACTAACACATACTACTATTACGATATTATGGGTGTGAGAGGGGGGCCATATCATATTTTTTTCTTCTAAAAAGGTATTTATGGCAATAGATAACGTTATCTTCGCAATAACTTTCTTTATATCGTTAACACGGTGCGGTAGGAATACTTTGGATATCGCCCACTGACAGTAGCCGCAGCATGGGCACGTCTTTGAGTCTGTGTGTAGGAGGAGGAAGCGCTAACTATGAAGGGGCATATAAGGGTACTTTCTTTCGAACTAGTGCATTTGCCTGACACAAACGGGAGAACGGCCAGCACCATTAACAATAATGACTAGAATACCTTCACTTAAGTTGTTTGGGTCGAGAGTTAGAGGCGTTGCCTAGCATGAAACAAAATTACTGCAGCGCACTACGCACGACCACGTTGTCCTTCTATACTTTTTTCATTATTGGCAGTGACTTCTGGTATATATACAATACAGTACACTAATTTTTTTACATGTTTTTACTTATCAAATATTTTGTTACTCACCCTGCCGTATCTCTGCGCGGAACTCATTAAGCCGCTCTGGGCATTTGAATTTCAGATCGGACCATTTCCGCTGGATCTGCCCCGGGGTCTTCACGGTGTGGAAACGATGGCGCAGGCCTTGAATCACCTGCTGGATCGACTCCTTCTTATGCTGGTTCGGAAAGTGGTGTGTGCCATCATAATCCTCTCTGTCCATCAGCCGGATCAGGAATTTCAGCTCTTCAGAGCTAAATGATGAGGATCGCCTGGATGCCATTTTCGAATATTCGCTCTGCCTCTGAGGAGTGCACGCCGTGGCCTCTCGTCGTGCGTGCCTGCGTATTAAGTAATCGTGTAGACAATAGTACACTGAGGATTCGTACGCTATTTGTACACTCATGCGTACGTCTTCTAAGAAGTTGCGTACATTTTTTAAATGAACGTTCGTTATTAGTGCGCGAATAATCGCTAATAGCACATAATATTGTATATTTTGTACGCAAATACAATGAATCTATTCGTAAAATATATGAATCTTAGGAAAAGTTCAGCGAATGTTCGGCGAATAATTTTTTGAATGATTCGCTCATCTCTAGTCTCAGATTTTCAATCATTGCTGAGCCTGAACCATATAACCTGATGTCATCATGTGAAAATGTATTCTGAAAATGCAACAACAGTAGCATACCTAAATCGCCATAGGGGAACAAAGAGTCGGACCCTGGCCACTGTTTCAGAAAAAATATTCAGAGGGGTACATGGGATGGGATCAACTACAGTCCATCTTGGCAGCACACCTTAAAGGAGAGGAAAACTACTTAGCGAAATTTCTCAGCAGGCAAATCCTCAGGTAAGGAGAGTGAACGCAGAAGTCTTTAATCAAATTTCTAATCCTGGATCTGTTTGCCTCCAGACAAAACTGGAAGATGGAAAGTTTCTATTCTATCTGTCCCCAGGTAGCTCTGCACTCTCATTGACATGGCCCAAGGGTCTCCTCTATGCTTTCCCTCCATTCTCTCTCTGATCCCAAGTAATACTAATTGACCCTTATTGACCAAAAAGGTTTTGTTTCCCCCTGCTCCAGAATCTGTTAGCAGGGTATTACTGGATCAGGGTCCAACCTTCCATCCGAACATTCTACAACCTCATCTAACTGCCTGGAGGTTGAACGGCTCTTGCTGAAGCAAAAATGCCTCTCTGATGCTGTTATATCTACTTTACTTAGGGGGGGTGGGCTGGCAAATGGAGGAGTGAAGACACGCTTCAGCTCAGCTCCCTTCCCTGGCTGTGAATAAGGACCTTAAACTATATATTGGACACTCTTAAACCACACCATGGGAGGCAGGAAGAAGAGAATGACCCAGAACCTGCTCAACGTCGACGGCTCAGGAAATAGACCACTTTGTTACATCGGACCCACAGTGCTCTCCAAATGAGACCTCCATCGTGGCGGATGCCATGGAAGCCAGTACAATATCATGGGCACAGAGGCAGATGGAAGCAGGTGAGCCAGTGTCCCCATCACAGGCCTTGGAAGGAGTAGCAGCTCACACTGACCACATCAAGTGTGACACCAGTGGCAGACCTGAGTGGGCGAAAGAGGGGCCACTGCCATCGCCACATGGTGTTGCTGCAAGGGAGTTGGAGGATGGAGCCCATGCACCTGGAGACTGTGAGTGGGGTACAGGGACATGGGAACATTCACCATTACATATGCCTTGTAGTCCAAACGCCTCCACCCCTTTTCTTTTTCCATCACCTCAGACGGCCTCCCCCGTCTCTTTGCAAAGATCTCTGCTATTCCCCGCTGAGATCCGGGCCTGGCAGGAACTGTAAGACTTGCATAACCATGTTAAAGCTATTCCCTCTAGGGATGATATGGAAGCTTATATTGCCTGCCTGGAGTCTGCTTATAAAGTGGAGATGAACATTGTCAAGACTGAGGTGGCTTCATTGGGGGACAGGGTCTCCTCTGTTGAGCACACAATTACGTCTGTGTCCTCCCAACAGTCCTTCATTGCCTTCATTGCTTCTACATTAGCTTCTCACACATTTCAGTTGCATTGTCTGTCCGACATGATTGCCGCCGCCGAAAATAGAGGCCAATGTGACAATTTAAGGGTGAGGGGCCTCCCGGAGTCTATCCAACCTAAGGATTTAGATGGCACACTACACTCTTTATTTAATGACATCTTGGGGGTCCCGGAGGACATTACTTTGGAGCTCAACAGAGCCCACCGTTGACTGGGCCCTAGACCCTCAAATCCTAATCGTCTTAGGGACGTGATATGCAGAGTTCACCACTACAGACAGAAAAAGAATATCATGCGCAAAGCCTGGGAGTGTACTTGGAGAGGAGTACATTGAGTGGGCCCTCATATACCAGAAACTTTTCAAGTTCCTATCTCAAGAGGAACCCAGAAATTGATCTCTAGTGTTGATCGAGCACCAAAGTGCTCTGGTGCTCGGGTAGAACACTTGGTGATGCTCGAGTGCTCTACAGAGCACCCAAGCACAATGGAAGTCGATGGGAGAACCAGAGCACTAAACCCCCTGCTCTGAAGAGGGGTGGGTGTCTGGTTCACCGGAAAAGGTCAGAAAATTATGGAAACACCACTAAAATGGTTTGGGAACAGCATGGGGAGGATGTCTGCATGCATCTTGGACTCCCAAGTAGCTGCTGTTACCGATGTTGTCCGAGTATTACGCCACTTTTACAGAATGACAATAATACGCCCAAAACCGAAGATAAAATTGATTTTAGAGGAAAAATTGTTAGGAAACATTCTTTCCTGTATATTTACTTGTATATAAAGTGCAAGTGCTACCAAAAATTACAAGGAAGAGGCACTCCGATACAACCTGTATATCACATAAACGAGGGCTTCAGTCACATTGTGGTAGAATTGTTCATGTCGTGGGACTCCTACACTCATAAAGCCTATGCACTAAGTTAAAGGGCTGCCAAAAATTACAAGGAACAGGCACTCTAATACACTCTTTATTACACATAAAGGAGGGCATCAGACACACCCTTGAAAAATTATGATTGATGGCCTGCTGGTGACACTCAAAACCATTGGGAGCAAGGGACAGCTGGTGACCCTCTAAACCATTAAGGGCGAGTACCTGCTGCTGATCTGACCATCTAAAACTTTAGGAGTGAGGGCCTGCTGGTGACCCTCTAAAACATTATGGGCGAGGGCCTGCTGGTGACCCTCTAAAAAATTAGGGCTGAGGGCCAGCTGGTGACCCTCTAAAACATTATGGGTGAGGGCCTGCTGGTGACCCTCTAAAAAATTAGGAGTGAGGGCCTGCTGGTGACCCTCTAAAACATTATGGGCGAGGGCCTGCTGGTGACCCTCTAAAAATTAGGGGTGAGGGCCTGCTGGTGACCCTCTAAAACATTATGGGTGAGGGCCTGCTGGTGACCCTCTAAAACATTATGGGCGAGGGCCTGCCAGTGACCCTTTAAAACATTATGGGCGAGGACCTGCTGGTGACCCTCAAAACATTATGGGCGAGGGCCTGCTGGTGACCATCAAAAACATTAGGGGTGGGTCTGCTGCTGAGCTGACCCTCTAAAAAATTAGAGGCGAGGGCAGCGTAATAAGAACTTTTATATGATCGAGGAAGAGGAGGGGGTGCATGGGAATACAGTGTATTCAATACACCCTAAAAGCCACATTTAAAGTTCCTTTATGTTCAGTCGCTTTCCTCTGGTGGGGTAGCAAAGTCAGAGGCAATCCAGGCCTTGTTCATTTCGATAAGAGTCAACCTCTCGGCATTTTCAGTTGACAGGTGGATGCGCTTATCAGTTATTATGCCCCCAGCGGCATTAAATACCCACTCTGACAAAACGCTAGCAGCAGGGCAGGCCAGCACCTCCAAGGCATAGAGCGCCAGTTTGTGCCACGTGTCCATCTTGGACACCCAATAATTGTAAGACACGGTCAACTAGGTACTCCTTCACCATCTTCCAAAACTCTTCCCTCCTTGTGACACTAGGCTGCTCATCAGGGTGAGGGTGCTGGCGGGGTGTCATGAAACTATCCCAGGCCTTGGAGACTTTTGGAAATGGGCACACAGGCGGTGCACCTTAATCAGTAGCTCAGGCAAATTGGGGTAGGTCATGTGGGCCAGGCATGGTATGTGTGTGAACTTGTCGAGCTCCAAAGCCTCCACCAAGTTGCGGCCATTATCAGACACAACCATGCCTGGTTGTAGGTTGAGTGGCGAGAGCCACACCTCAGCCTGGTCCCTTATACCCTGCTACAGCTCTGCTGTGGTGTGCTGTTTGTCACCTAAGCAAATAAGTTTTAGCACAGCCTGTTGCCGCTTCCAGACTGCAGTGCTACACTGCTTCCAGCCACTGACTGATGGCTGACTGGTGCTGCAAAATGAGAATTCTGAGGTGGAAGTGGAGTAGGAGGTGGAGGAGGAGAAGGAGGGGTTGCAGACGCTAATGTAGGTGGTGGCGGAAATCCGGATGGAAGTAGGGCCCGCAATCCTTGGCGTCGGTAGCACCTGTGCCATCCCAGGGTACGACTCGCTCCCAGCCTACACAATGTTCACCCAGTGTGCCATCAGGGAAATGTACTGTCCCTGGCCAAAAGCACTTGTCCATGTGTCAGTCGTTAAGTGGACCTTCCCAGTAACTGTGTTGGTCAGGGCACAGGTTATGTTACGGTACACATGCTGGTGTAAGGCAGGGACGGCACACTGGGAAAAATAGTGGAGGCTGGGTACTAAGTAACGAGAGACAAGATTTGCTCTTAACACAAATTTGTTTGGTCGAATCTACATTAAAAAAACAATCGTCGTTTTGCGAACATTCCTGCACAAATTACGAACATACAGTCAGCGTAGTTAAAAGTACGCAATATGTAAGCATTAGCGTACAAAAGTGCGTACGAATCTTTAGCGTACTATTTACTTGCGAATGCGTCTTATGCACGAGGCTAGGCAGCGGCATACAGTCTTTAGAGGCAGTCCATATGAGGTAGAAAAGTAAGGTGCTCACTGCTAGCTATCCAGCTAAGTGCATAATTTACTAAAAACACCATACAATAAGTGCATAATAGGACACATTGCAGTACCAGAAAAAGAATACACACAATGGGCTAAAGTGCTGAACCAGTAAAAACAGTGTAGCTAAAATACAGCAAAGACATAAGTATGCAAACATTTTAGTGCAAGCAATTTCACATTTGCAAGCATAAAAACTCAGATATACGTTTGAGTCTCTCCTCGTGGCTCCTTGGCATGATAAAACACTGGAACACATAGTCCAAAATTCAATTGTAATCCACGTGAGGTAATATTGTAATCCAAACAGGTAACGTGTAATCCACATGGATAATAGAGAATAGCAGCAAATAGAGAACCCTTTTTGCAAAAGGGGCTCCAAAATAACCTGAGAAGGGGGGGAAAGTTAAATAGGCGCGCTTAGGCGCAACTGGGAATTTTCTGAAGAATTTCTTCAGAAAATTCCCAGTTGCATCTAAGCGCGCCTATTTTCCTGACAGCCATGTCCATCTGGGTGAGAGTCAAACGGGGACAATACAAACTATAAAACAAACAAACACAAAAAGTGCCAACTAGCTCTCACCCGTCAGATGCAGTCCATGGTGTGGCTCCCATAGGTCCTCTTGAAGTGTCCTTGAGACAGTCAGTAGTTGGGTTCCTCAGATGAGGGACCTGAAGTCCTCCTCGCTTGAGCTGCTACTAAACGACATCAGAGGGCGCTCCTGCCTCTCGTTGGCCACGCTCGCTGCCGTGTTGGAACTCCACTGCCCTCTTCTTCCGGAAGTCGGACTTGAACAGGTCCGGGTGATGGTCACGCTGGTGAGCGCTGCTGCCACATGCGCTTTCCCGGATCCTTCTGCCGGGACAGCAGGGGTAAGGACTTTTGGCTGTAGCGGTGGAGACAAGGTTGCATCCAGGGAAGAAGCCCCAGCTTCCCTGGCTGCTGGCTTCATCTTCCACGGTAGTTGGCATTTGTGGATCACCGTGGATTGGAACGTAAATGATGACGTTGTCAGCTGACCCAACTGAAAGGACTGTGGTGGTGGTGGTGCTGGCAGTTCAGGGATCAGAGGCTCTGGCTGTGGCTTCTACCTGAAGCGGACTAGCATAGTGCAAACATTTTAGTGCATGGAATATCACAAGCATAATAGGATACGTTTGAGTCTCGCTTTTCTTGTGATGCTTGGCATGAAACTGTAACACAGAGTCCCGAACTTCAATTGTAATCCACATAGGTAAATTGTAATCCAATCGGGTAATAAAATAGCTGCAAATATGTTAAAAGAGAATGCTTTCTTTTAAAGGGGGCTCCAAAAAACCTGAGTGGGGGGAGAGGAATTGGCACGCTTAGGCGCAACTGGGATGTTACTTTTTCTGCTGATGGGGGGAGTCCTAACAATCCGTGTCTATCTGGATGAGAGCAAATGGGGCAATAAAAACAAGTTAACTTAAAACAATGGCCAACTAGTTCTCACCCGTCAGAAGTAGTCCACATTGTGGCTCACATAACTCCTTGTACTTTTATTGTTTAGCAGACTGTTGAGGGGTCCCTTAGATAAAGGATTGGAAATCCTCCCTACTGCTGCTGCTACTAAAAGACATTAGAGGTCGCTCCTGCCTCTTGTAAGCAAGGGCGTAGCTAAA
>ONZH01013514.1:0-190019 GCA_900303285.1 Rhinella marina
ACCGCTGAACCTCAAGCCAGGCATGGTTGTGTGTGACAACGGGCGTAACCTGGTGGCGGCTCTGCAACTCGGCAGACTGACACATGTGCCATGCCTGGCCCACGTGTTCAATCTTATAGTTCAGCGGTTCCTCAAGACATACCCCAATCTGTCTGATTTGCTCACCAAGGTGCGCCGCATCTGTGCACATTTCGCAAGTCTAGCCACAGATGCTGCCACTCTCAGGGCAGCGCAGCGCCGCTACAACTGCCCGCTCACCGACTGTTGTGCGACGTGCCCACGAGATGGAATTCCACATTAAACATGTTATCCAGAGTTTACCAGCAGCGCAGAGCGATTGTAGACTGCCAGATGTCAACTTCCACCAGAACTGGTAGTCAGGTCTCTCAGATTCCTCAAGTCTACAATGAGGAGTGGACGTGGATGTCTGATATCTGCCAGGTGTTGAGCAACTTTGAGGAGTCAACACTTAGATGGTCAGCGGCGATGCCGCCATTATCAGCCTCGCCATCCCGCTGCTCTTGCCTGTTGAAAAAAATCACTGCTCAGCATCAAGTCGGATGCTTGCGCTTGTCACAAGAGACGGTGGAGGAAGATACGTCGCTTGATAGCCAGAGCACCCTCGGTCTGTTTCTCAGCATGTATGGGAGGAGGGGGATTGGGATGAGGAGGAAGAGGAGGAGAATGTCGGCGAGATAGTAGAGGGTACCAGTGCTCAGTCCTTAACTCTTGAGCGTGTATGGGCTGAAGAGGAGGACTTGGAGGAGGAGGAGGAGGAGGAGAAATGGAGAGTCAGGTCAGTGAGGAGAGGGAATTCTTGCGTGTTGGGACTCTGGCGCACATGGCAGACTTCATGTTAGGCTGCCTATCCCGTGACCCTCGCGTTAGAAGAATTTTTTCAAACACGATTACTGGGTGTTCACTCTCCTGGACCCACGGTACAAGCAGAACCTTTCAACTCTCATCCCTGCAGAGGAAAGGAGTATGAGAGTGAATAGGTATCAACAGGCCCTGGTGCACAAGTTGAAACATTCTTCCCATCTGACGCCGCTAGCGGCAGAGGGCATGGTTTCTGTGGGCCAAGTAGCGGGGGAGAGGAGGCGAGCAGGCAGCTTGTCCAGCACTGGCAGGGAACGCTCTCCAAGGCCTTTGCCACTTTTATGTCACCCCAGCAAGACACTGTCACCTGTCCCCAGTCTAGGCAGGTAGTGGGGAGCTGTACAGAAAGATGGTGAGGAAGTACCTAGCTGACCATACCAACGTCCGTAGCGATCACTCTGCTCCATACAACTACTGGGTTTCAAAGCTGGACACGTGGCTCTGAACTGGCGCTGTACGCCTTGGAGGTGCTGGCCTGCCCTGCCGCTAGCGTTCTGTCAGAGCGGGTATTCAGTGCAGCTGGTGCGTCATCACCGATAAGCGTACACGCCTGTCAACTGACAGCACTGACAGGCTGACGCTTATTAAAATGAACAAAGCCTGGATTTCACCGGAATTCAAATCTCCTCCGGGGGAAAGCAGCTAAAGATTTAAATAAACTTATGTATCGATTCCTCCTCTCTACTCCTCGTCCTACTCCTCCTCCTCCTCCATATCGTCTTTGCCTAAATGCTGACCCAAAAAAATGCCATTTTTTAGAGGTCCAACTGGCACTCTTTTAGCACAATTTTTCAGGAGGGCCCCCTACAGGCCTTCTCTTCAAACAATTTTTCAGGAGGGCCCCCCTACAGGCCCTCTATTCCAACAATTTTTCCAGAGTCCACCTACAGGCCCTCTATTCCAACAATTTTTCCAGAGGTCCACCTACAGGCCTCTATTCCAACAATTTTTCCAGAGTCCACCTACAGGCCCTCTATTCCAACAATTTTTCCAGAGGTCCACCTACAGGCCCTCTATTTCAAACAATTTTTCCGGAGGTCCACCTACCAGGCCCTCTCTCCAATTCCAGTTCCAAGTTTATTTGCGCATAACTGCATACATTTTTATTTTTGGGATAGGTGTGAAAAATAATATTACTTGCGAATCTATATTGCCCAACATTGGATACGGTAGCAAGTAGAAGACCAAACACATGCTGCTCACAGGGTTTCGCAAATTCCTGGTCCACCCGCAAATTCCTTGTCCACAATGTCATGGAGGACGAGGTTCTGTGGATGAGCAACAAGTCCTTCTGTACTGAAATCGCTGACAAAGTCTCCATCTAAGAAGCTACAGACCATTGTGGAGAGAGCGGCACAGCTCGCCATCAAAGTGAGGAACCCCAACGCCAGACTGCGCAGAGAAGATAACAAATAAATATCTCTGTGGTTATTTTTGCTAAATAAAAGTCAAATAAACCCCCCAAAAAATTCATCTCTTAATGTGCCTGATCCACCCAAGTTGAATCTGTCCCATCATGAGAAAGTCCCCCCCAAGGAGTCCCCTCTGTATCTTGCTTCCCATACAACTACCTCACCCCCCCGACACCTGTGTCTCGCCATTGTCCACCACCTCCTCAGACAACACTGGTAAATCCACACTGTCAGCACACGGAAACAGCAAAAGGTCTTGCGAATTGGGGCAGAGAATGTTCTGGGCTAGCACATCAGAGAAGGGGTGACTATGGAGTTCCAGGGAGTACGTGACCACATGCAATCTCCATCTAAAAAGTCATGCCACACTTGATCAATCTCATAATTTACGACTGTACTGGTTGATGCTAAATTTTTAAGTTGGGGTCCTGCGTCGTCATTCTAAATACATCCGGCTGTTGTCACCAACACACACGCTAGCCCAGGGGGCACTCCTCTGGCTCTTCCACCGAAACCTCCTTGCCCCAGCCTGCCCCCCCACCTACAGGCCCACTCTCCAAACAATTGACGTCTTTTTCCTATCTTTCTCTCTCTCCAAACTATTTTTCCGGATAGCTGCCATATACGGTATTAAACTGAGAAGAATACAGAGAACACATGCTACACTTGATCAAGTTCATAATTTACGGACTTGTACCGCTTGATGCAACAGTTTTCAAAAATCCATTCTGGCTGTTGTCACCCACCACACACGCTAGCCCAGGGGGCACTCCTCTGCTCTTCCACCGAAAACCTCCTTGCCCCACCCTGCCCCCCCCCACCTACAGGGCCCACTCTACAAACAATTTAGCCGGATAGGGGACGTATCCGAAGTTGTACTCATGTTTGTTTTTGTTCTTCTTTTATCTGCCTCCTGACTTGTGATAGGCAGAGCATGGACACGTCCCCTTAGCTGCAGTGGGAAAGACACTCCCCTGGCCAGAGCAAGCTTTTTTTCCCTTTTCCGTGTTCGAAATATCATTAAATATAGGGGTCCCAAGATAGGGGACGTATACGGTATTAAACTGAGAAGAATCGATACCTGCACCGGCTTGATGCTAGAGCATTTCCAAATGCATTCCGGCTGTTGTCACCACCACACACGCTAGCCCAGGGGACACTCCTCTGGATCTTCCACGAAAACCTCCTTGCCCCCCACCTACAGGCCCTCTCTCCAAACAATTTACCCCTGGTAGGGGGACGTATTAGATATTGTACTGATTCTGCATTGCCTCCTGCGATAGCACGGGAATGAACCCAGATCAACTGCTTGGGAAAGCTAGCTATGCTCACCACTATACCACCAGCAGGCACAGCAACTGATAAGAACAGATACTAAACTTGATGTCAGCTGCAGTGCCAGCATGAGCAGTGGTGTCACCTGCAGGCGGTGATGGACCTTCGTTGCATCTAGTTGGGTGCTTCCCTAACATGTGATGGGTATTTGCCTCGCCTTTCTTGGTCTGGGTGAGCACAATTGCCATGAGGGTAACCACCAGGCTGTTGCCTGAGGATTTGGGGTAATGGTGGGATTAAGCAGCCTCAGTGGCATCCATGCATGCTGCCCCTGCTGTTTCCTGTCCATTTCCGTGGTGTTTCCATCATTTTCTGAGGTTTCCAGGTTTTCAGGCAAACTTCCCTGTGAAGAGCTTTGGTCCCCCGCAAAAATGCTTGAGTCTCCCATTGACTTCAATGGGGTTCGTTACTCGAAACGAGCACCCGAGTATCGGGAAAAATTCGTCTCGAATAACGAGCACCAGAGCATTTTAGTACTCGCTCATCTCTAATCATGTGATATTTTTATAGAGCAGGTTGTTACAGATGCAGTGATACCTAATATGTCTATCTAATTTATTTTAGTTTTATACAATGAAAGCATTTTTGGGTGGTGATTGTCTTATATAGGGGCTCATTTTTGCAGGAACAGATGACAGTTTGATTGGTAATATATAGGGGTACATATGTCTCTTGGAATTACACTTTTTGTGATGTAAGGTGACAAAAAATGGCATTTTTGGTAGAGATTTTATTTTTATTTTTTTACACGTTCACCTTAGGGGGTAGATTATGTGATGATTTTATAGAGCAGGTTGTTACGGACGTGGCAATACCTAATATGTCAACTTTTTTTCATTTATTTCAGTTTTACAATATAAAAGCATTTTTGAAAGAAAAAAAAATCATGTTTCAGTGTCTCCATTTTCTGAAAGCCATATTTTTTTTTTTACCTTTTTGGCGATTGTCTTATGTAGGGGGCTCATTTTTTGCGGGAAGTGATAATAGTTTGATACTACTATTTTGTACAAATTACTTATTTTGTGCATATGACTTTTTGATCGCTTGGAAATACACTTTTTTTGTGATGAAAGGTGACAAAAAAATGGCATTTTTGGAAGTTTTTCTTTTTTTTGTTTTACGGCGTTCATCTGAGAGGGTAGATCATGTGATATTTTTATAGAGCAGGTCATGCGACAATACCTAATATGTCTACTTTTTTTTAAACTTATTTCAGTTTTACACTATAAAAGCATTTTTGAAAAAAAATATGTTTTAATGTTTCCATTTTCTGAAAGCCATATTTTTTTCTATCTTTTGGATGATTGTCTTACGTAGGGGATTAATTTTTGCGACAGGAGATGACGGTTTGATTGGTACTATTTTGGGGTACATATGTCTTTTTGATTGCTTGAAATTGCACTTTTTGTGATGTAAGGTGACAACAAATGGCATTTTTTTGCAGTTTTTTTTTACAGTGTTCACCTGAGGTGATAGATTTAGATTAAGTGATATTTTTATACGGCCAGTCGTTATGGATGTGATGATACTATTTTTTTTACTTTTTATATTTGTTCCACTGTGGGAATTCACCTTTTCAGGGTTTGATCCCTGTTTCAATTCAGTACAATCCATTCTGAATTGTACTGAATTGAACTGTCAGCATCCTACACAGTAAGATGCTGATAGTCTCCAAGGAGACCCAGTCTGCTGGCTGGATCTCCTGGGCTTCCATAGCTGGCAGGCTCCGATGCCTGTGTAAGGCATCAGGGCTGCCATGGCAACCATCGTCCCCTGTCACCGCAGCACGGGGGGGTGGGGGTGGGGCAATGGAGTCAGTGCTGACCACAGCATGTGAAAGGGTTAATCTGCTGCCATCGCTCCTGAACCCGATCACATCACGTACATGCACGTGAGGATGCAGCAAGTGACCGCATTCCCTCAAATACATGTACATAATAATGCAGCAAGGGGTTAAAAATAATAATAATAATTTTGCATTGCCATATACTAACATCTATAATATTTTTATTGTTTCACCAATGTAGCTGTGTGAGGGTTTGTTTTTTGCGGGATGGGTTGTAGTTTTATTGGTATCATTTTGACTAAGGCCACTTTCACATTAGCGGCAGCACGGATCCGGCGGGTGAAGGGTGCCGCCGGATCCGTGCTGCCGCAGGTACATGTGAGGAGCCGGAGCAGCGCTCCGGCCCCACACGTGTCACATACACACACACATACACAGACATACTTACATGCTCCCAGCAGCTCCGCACAGCACAGGAGGAGGAGGACGGCGCGCACATAGGAAGTTTCCCCACAGCGCCCTCTGCTGGAGGGAGAATCTTCCTATGTGCGCGCAGTCCTCCTCCTCCTGTGATGTGCGGAGCTGCTGGGAGCATGTAAGTATGTCTGTGTGTATGTGTCTGTCATGTGTGGTGTGCTGTGGTCGGATCCATCATGAACTCCATTGAAAGTCAATGGAGGACGGATCCGTTTACTGAGTGTGTCACACCAAATAGATCAGTCCCCATTGACTTCCATTGGGGGTCATTCCGGATCCGTCTTGATGTGGAAGCCTGGATGGAGAGCAAACCGCAGCATGCTGCGGTTTGCTCTCCGGTCTGAAGACAGAACGGAATGCTTTCAGGAGCATTCCGTTGTCTTCAGTTCAGTTTTGCCCCCATTGACAATGAATGAGGACAAAACTGAAGCGTTTTATTCCGGTATTGAGCCCCTATGACGGAACTCAATACCAGAATTTCAAAACGCAAGTGTGAAAGTAGCCTTACATATCACTTTTTCATCACTTTTTATTCAATTTTTTTAGACAGTGTGGTGACAAAAACAATACCATCATTGTTTTTTAATTTTCGTTTTTATGGCATTTACCACGCAGGATTAGTAACACAATCCTTTTATAGATCAGGTTGTTATGGATGCTGCGATACCAATCATGTGTAGTTTATTTTATTTTTTAATTTTTTTAACAATGAATGAACGAATATGGAATATGGAAAAAAAATTATTTTATTTACATTTTACATTTTTATTTACATTTTTTTTATTTGATTTTTACACTTTAAAATCAAGTACGGCATGGATGTTGCAGATCCAGTGGGCCTGATGGCTATACAGTGCATTGCAATAGTCTATTGCAATGCACTGTACTTTCAGTTTTGCACTGACACTAAGCCTAATCAGACCCTCAGGGTCTGTCAGGCTAAGATACATGGCAAGTCTGGACGCCTTTGTAAGGTGCCAGGTTGCCATGGAAATGGCCAAATGGAGGGCCCTCTCCCTATGTTACAGCTGGCACTCACTGCATAGGCCGCACTGCCATCCTAAAACAGGAGGAAGGGGGCATAGTGGGCCAGATCGGGGCACATTGGGGCCTGAAGAGGAAGGATTGGGGCACAATGGGGGCCACAGGGGACTGCAGAGGAGAGCATCTCTTTATCTCACCAGGTTCTGATCCCCACAGACACAAACTTTGAGGATCAGAACCTGTAACTGGCATTACAATCCTCTGATTGGTAGCCTCTACAGAATAGCCAATCAGAGCAATCACTGGCTCGGGACTGCCCTCATTGGTCCTGTAACAGCCACAATCTCAGTACATTGTACATAGATATAGTGACAATTTAATGCCATGACAAATATATTCATCATATAGCGTTAAGGGGTTAAAGGGCTTGTCTCACCTCATAAAGTAATTTTATATTGTGTGTATAATGGTATTTTCAGTCACTTTCTAATTTACTTCGATTTTCTATACCTCTTCTCTTCTCCATTTTCTTTCATCATGCCTTCTTTTAGACCCTGCTCATCACTAGGAGAGAAATATCCATCCTTTCTGGTAGCTAGGAATCTCTGGAGCAAGCATGCATAGAGGCCAGAGTATGAGCATGTACTCATGTCCCCGGTCATCTCTGTATATATTCTGGTCTTAGCTTCCGTCCCCGTCCACCATGTAGGTATTCTTGGATTGGATCCTGCACCTGGCCACCTCGTTCTTCCTATAGAACAGCTTCAGGGAATGAGCTGCAGCCCTGAAGCTTTTCAGTACAGTTGTGCCAACAGGATAAAGTATAACAATTTCGGGGCTATCACAAATAGCCCTGGACCTGTAAAATGGCTAGGGCAGCGCTAAAGCCCACCCATCAGAGCCAGTGATGTCACGGAATACACTGCTGGGCGGAGTGTGCCAATATAAACAAAAAACTGCATGAACTGCTCCGATGCTCATATCAAGGAGGCTGCCTGGGTGAAAATGGGGAAATGTCCGGGTTCAGCTCTGAACCCAGACAACTCCTTTAAGCATGTGTTGCTTTCCTCCACACTCTTCACTACTTAGCATGCTGTGAGATACGGAAACAATGATTATACATTTACATTTTTGTGTTGCAGCACACTGTAGTTGTACCATATGAAGTAAAGTCGGTGGAGTTAAACAAACTAACTATATAATGTTACTCTTGCATTATGTAGGACCATGAAAGGCAAAGCCTAGTTATGGCACTATTTAGGAATGAGCAGGGGGATTTATCTTGGTAAATTTATTATCCTGCCGTCTCTATTACAGCTCCACATGGTTGTAACTCAGGTTTCCTAGGATCCTGAAAGGCAATTCTACCTAAGACTGTATTTGGGAATAAGGAGGAGAATTTATCTTGGTAGATTTAGTATTTTGCAATATATATTACAGCTACATATGGTTTCAACCCAGCTTTACCAGGAACCTGAAAGACAAATTTGCCTAGCTATGGCACTATTTTGGATTGAGAAAAGAGATTTATTTAGGTAGACTAAGTACTCTCTATTACAACACCATATAATAGTGCTATCCAGCTTTCCTGGGATCCTCAATGACAAATCTGTCTCTACAGTATGGAGAATTTATCTGCAGAAATTATATGCAGAAATGTAATAGAAGCCACACTTAGTACATACATTCTGTATACACTGTATCCATAAGTATCATATAAGGGCAAACATGGATATATACTATATATTTAGTTTGGTCTTCAACATACCTCCAAGTGCTACCCAGCTTTCCAAAGCTACTGAAAGGCAAATTTACCGAACTATAGAGCAAAAGGCAGAATTATCACTGTAGACAGATAGTCTAGAAAAGTTTAGTGACTTTCTCGGTAAAGCTGTAAACCAAGCCTTAACTTGATGTGTACACACTGCTGTCCTAATGCTACATGTGCCTATATAGTATTGGAACATTGGTATTGGTATGTGTACTGATCCTGTACCTGGATCAGTAAGGTTCAGGCACCTGATGCTGATGGCTGGTGCTATGTGTGCACTACTGCTGGTGTTAGTTTTATTATGACTGGTACTATGTGTGTACAACTATTGGTACTATGGCTGGTGCTGTTGGATCATGGCTGGTACTATTGGCACTATGGTTGATGATATGTGGGCTCTACTGATTATCGGTAATCGGTATTATCGGTACTATGGCTGGTAAATATTGGTAATAGACACGTACTATTGGTGCTATGGGTGGTACTATTGGCACTGTGGCTGGTACTACAGTATGTGAGTACTATTGTTGGTACTATTGCCACTATAGCTGGTACTATATGTGTACCAGTGCTGGTATTATTGGCACTATGGCTGGCACTGTTACCACATTTAGTTTATACTATTGGTAGATTCCTTCCAACAAAATCGCCATGCATTAGAGGGGGAAGTTGGAGGGGGAAGGAGACATGAGAAAAAATACAATACTTTTCTATTTTATTTTTCATGGTCTGTAATTGTAATATCAGGAAAAAAAAGGATAGGATTATGTTCTTTTTTCGTTGGATTCTGTATTTAGTTGTCCGCAATTATAGGGCTGTAGTACGTAGATGCAATATTCAACATTGTACATATTTATAGTTTTGCTGATTTGTGCTAAAAGTTCTCACGTTTGAGAATGCAAAACCAGAGAGAACATCAGTTGCAAACTGAGAAAACTCTTGACTTGCTAAGATAAAAAGCCTTTTTTTTTCTAGCTTGTTAACAGTGTAAAAAAAGTGTTCACACATGTTTTCTGCCAGATATCAAGTTGCTGAAATTAAATTGCCCTTAATGTAAATTTCAACATATTCATTACCCGTCAAAAATACACTTGTTTTCAAGGCCCTTCTGGTATAACAGCCGTTAGTGCATATGTTATAAATCTGGAAAAATAAACAGTCGTGATAAAAACATAGTTTATTATGTCTTCTGTATAATGAGAAACAAAACAGATTATTTAATGACCTAATCAGGGCAGGATGGTTACATAATTAATCCATCAATGTATTTCTAGAATAAATATTTTTTCATTTGTTGACTGGATGACTATAACATCATCTTGATAAAGTATAGTTTTGATACACTGATGGTCATTGCTAACTAAGAACTTTACCTATTGTTCCGATGTTTGTTAAAAGACAGTATAAGTGTCAGATCAGTGGGGGTCCCACCTCTGGGAACCACACAAAACAGGAGAACAGTACGCATCTTATAAATTTGTACGCTAATGCGTACAAATTACAAGATGCGTACGCATTAGCGTACAGATTAGAAGATGCGTACGCTACTACTCGAAAATTGCTCCCGAGTACGCTTGGCCGAGCATGCTCGCTCATCTCTAATCCTGTTCCAAGATCAATTCATCTCTATGGAGCAGGATCCATTTATAAAGTCTGCATTTTGGACGGATCCTGACCATTGCGTTTTGGACTGGTAGTGTCCAAAACGCAGATGTGAAAGTACCCTAAGATGTGTCTCCACATGCTCATGCAATGTGCGTTCACAATACAGCAGTTACCCCACAGTGGATTTGAACAACAGCAAGCCGGCCACCACTACTACATGGTGACGGTGGTTGTAACTAGGGGCAACGGCCTGACTGATGTGTGTGGGACAATACCTATACAAATAGTCAAATCTTCTAAATGGTACATTTTATATAAATACATTCTATTAGTAATAATATTGGTATGGCTATATCTAACTATACAAACTACATTTGTGAGATGGGAATACCACTTTAAGTCCGTTAGGGGATTAAAAAGAAGTGGGAAAGAAAACCCAAAAAAATTATAAATTCAAATCGTTCCTTCTTTCCCCATTTTACATATAGAATGAATAAACAAAAAAAAAGAAATATAAACATCATTGGTATCACTATAAAATATAAAAGTATTTATCCCATATGGTGAGCGCTGTAGGAAAAAAATCTGAATTGCCATATTGTCATTTTTGGTTGCTTCAAAAAAATTGAGCAAAAAGTCATACCTAACCCAAAATGGTACCAATAAAAACTTCAGCTCGATAGACGGAAATATAAAAAAAAAATTGGAAATGGCTATGCAAAGAATTTTTTTCCAAAGTTTTTATTTTTTTTAACATTAAACATAACAAAAGCTATATAAATTTGGTATCACTGTAATCACAATAACTAGTAAAATAAAGATATGTTATTTTTACGACCCAAGGAATGCTGTAAATACAAAAAACATTTTTTTTCTAATTACACCCCATTACTTTTACCATTACTTTTTGTTCCAGCTTCCCAGTACATTATTGTATGTGAAAATAAATAAGGCCATTAGAAAGTGCAATCTATCCCACAAAAAAGAAGCCTTTCTAGGGCTTTGTGAATTTAAAAGTAAAAAAATGATGGTTCTTAGAATTCACGGTAGAAAAAAACGAAAACAAAGAATGAAAATTGGCATTGTCCACAAGGGGTTAAATAGCTCTACTGCCTGATCAACACAGATATGGAAAATGAGATACGAGATGTGCAGCACCTGAAACTACGGATACTGGAAGCCTGTGCTAGCATTTCTTCTGCGGTGTTGCTATCAGTGTGTGAAGAGTGGGAGAAGAGGGTTGCATTGACAATCCAACACAATGGGCAGCACTTTGAACACATTTTATAAGTGGTCAGAAACTTGTAAATAACTCATGAAAGAATAAAGTTGCGTTAAAACCAAAAGCACACCATTGTTTTTCTTGTGAAATTCTCAATAAGTTTGATGTGTCACATGACCCTCTTCCCATTGAAAAAACTAAAGTTGGATCCAAAATGGCCGACTTCAAAATGGCCGCCATGGTCACCACCCATCTTAAAAGGTTTCCCCCCTCCCATATACTAATGTGCCACAAACAGGAAGTTAATATCACCAACCATTCCCATTTTATTTAGGTGTATCCATATAAATGGCCCACCCTGTAGTTTCTGAAGTAGCTTGCACCAGCTTGGCTTTCTCGGACCTAGATTGAAGATTGTGGAGCGGTGAGCTAGATAACTTGCAACTTTTTATCACTGCAATTTTTTTTTAAAGATGCAAAAAAGTCGCAAACTCGCTCTAGTAAGGCCTCTTTCACACGACAGTATATTTTGCGGGCTCCGATTTGCATTTTTTGCTGATAAAATGCGGACCCATTCATTTCTATGAGTCCGCAAAAAATACTGACAGCACACTGTGTGCTGTCCGCATCCGTATGTCCGTTCCGTAGCCCGCAAAAAAAAATAGAACATGTCCTATTCTTGTCCGTTTTGAGGACAAGAATAGGCATTGTTACAATGGATCTGCAAAAAAAACCGATGCCATACGGACACAAAACAGAACGTTCGTGTAAAAGTAGCCTAAGGGCTCATGCACACAAACGTGTGCTGGCCGTGCCCGTGCTGCGGGCCGCATACGGCGGGTCCGCAATAAATGGGCACCGGCCGTGTGCAGCCCGCATCACGGATCGTGGACCCATTCACTTCAATGGGTCCGCGATCCGGGAGATGCGGAGCGGAGGCACGTATCGGAACACCACGGAAGCACTACGGTGTGCTTCTGTGGTGTTTCTGGCCGTGCCTCCGCACCGCAAAAAAGTAGCGCAAGCACTACTTTTTTGCAGTGCGGACCCTCGGATGCGGATTGCAGACCCTATTCAAGTGAATGGGTCCACGATCCGCATGTGGTGGCCTCACGGTCAGTGCCCGTGCATTGCGGACCGCAGTTTGCGGCCCGCAGCACGGGCACGGCCGGCACAAGTTCGTGTGCATGAGGCCTAAGGCAGCATAAAAAAACCTGAGTAACATCTTTTGTGGTCCATTGAAGTGAATTGGTCCACATTTGACCTGCAAAAAAATGTGACTGCATATTGGGTGTTTCTGTAAACTGCAGTATCAGACTAATAAATCTATAGTTTTGTTTTGCTGTTAACTTTAAAAGCAGAGAAATTGAAATTTAGAAAATACTGAATTCTTCCAATTTTTCAGTAAATTTTCGATTTTTTAATAAATAAAGATAAAACATATCGTTGCAAACTCACCACATACATGAAGTACAATGTGTCATGAGAAAAGATTCTAAGAATCAATAGGATAAGTAAAAGCTTCCAAAAGTTATTACTACATAAAGTGAGACAACAGATTTGTAAAATTAGGCTCGGTCTTTAAACCTTTCAGTACCTAGCCACTTTTCACCTTAAATCCCAGGCCGATTTTTGCAAATCTGACATGTGTCACTCTATGTGGTAATAACTTTGGAACGCTTTTACTTATCTAGGCCATTCTAAGACTGTTTTCTCGTCACATATTGTGCTTCACGACAGTAGTAAATTTTTGGCAAAATATTTCATTTTTATTTATAAAAAAAATACCAAATTTGTGGCAAAAATTTGGAAACATTTGCAAATTTCAAAATTTTTATTTCTCTACTTTCAAAATACATAGTAATACCTCCAAAAATAGTTATTATTTTACATTCCCCATATGTATACTTTATGTTGGCATCATTTTATAAATGTAATTTTACTTTTTTGGACGTGAGAAACCTTAGAAGTTTAGAAGCCATTTTTCAAATTTTCATCAAAATTTCCAAAACCATTTTTTGAGCACCAATTCAGTTATAAAGTGATTTTGGGCGGCTTACCTAATGGAAAACACTAATAAATGACCCCATTTTAGAAACGACACCCCTCAAATTATAAGAAACTTATGTTACAAACTTTATTAACCCTTGAGGTGTTCCACAAGAATTAAAGGAAAATGGAGGTGAAATTTCAAAATTTCAATTTTTTGTTAGATTATTCACGTTAATAATTTTTTTCTTGCAACACAGCAAGGGTTAACAGCAAACTAAACTTCAATATACATTACTCTGATTCTGCAGTTTGCAGAAATGCCCCATATGTGGTGGTAAACTTCTCTATGGGTCTGTGGCAGTGGTCAGAAGGAAAGGAGTGCATATGGATTTTGGAGGCAGATTTTGCTAGAATGGTTTTTAGGCACCATTTTGTAATTGAGCGACCCTGACGTACCCCTACAGTGGAAACCCTCAAAAAGTGACCCCATTTTGGAAACTACACCCTTTAAAGAATATATTAAGGGGGGTACTGGCCACTTTGACCCCCTTTTACGGAAATTACGGAATTTGGAAACAATTGGCTGTGAAAATGAAAAGTTTAATTTCTTCCAATAAAATGTTGCTTTAGCCCCAAATTTTTCATTTTCACAAGGGGTAACAGGAGAAAAGCACCCCATAATTTGTTACCCATTTTCTCCTAAATACGGAAACACCCCATGTGTGGTGGTAAACTGCTGTGGGGGCACATGGCAGGACTCAGAACAGAAGGAGTGCCATATGGATTTTGCGGCACAGATTTTGATGGATTGGTTTGCAGGAGCCATTGATTTTTATTTTTTTGAGTTATTGCCTTATGTGGGAGCTCATTTTTTGTGGTATGAGGTGAAGTTTTCATTGGTACCATTTTGGGGCACATAAGACTTTTTGATCGCCTGCTATTGCACTTTTTGTGAGTCAAGGTGAAAAAAAATAGCTGTTTTGACATAGTTCTTTTTATTTATTTTTTACAGCATTCGACCAAAGGGGCAAATCATGTGATATTTTTATAGAGCAGGTTGTTACGGATGTGGTGATACCCAATATGTCTAACATTATTTTTATTAAGTTTTACACATTAGATACATTTTTGAACAGAATAAAATCTTTTTTTGTGTTGCCATTTTCTGAGAGCCATATTTTTTTTAGTTTTTGGGCGATTGTCTCAGGTAGGGTCTCATTTTTTGCGGGACGAGATGGTGGTTTGATTGGTACCATTTTGGGATTAATACGTCTTTTTGATCGCTTGGTATTACACTTTTTCTGAGGCAAGGTGATCAGAAAATGGCTTTTTTTTAATTATTTTTTTTTTATTTTTACGGCGTTTACCTAGCGGGGTGGGTCATGTGATACTTTTAAAGAGCCGGTCGATACGGACGCGGCGATACCTAATATGCCTGCTTTTCTTTTTTTCCCTATTTTTTACAATTTTTTTTAACTTTATTTTGGGAAAACGATGCTTTTTTTTTTTTACTTGAAACTTTTATTTTTTTTTCTTAAACTTTATTTTTGTTAACTTCTTTTTTTACTTTATTTTTTTGTCCCAGACTGGGACTTAAACTTTTGGGGGTCTGATCCCCTGCACAATGCATTACAATACTTCTGTATTGTAATGCATTGGCTGTAAGTGTATTACACAGTGTAATACACTTACAGCTTCTTGCCTGTGAGATCCAGGGGGCTGGATCTCACAGGCTTCCGTAGAAGGTAGCCCGATGCCTAAGGAAGGCATCGGGCTGCCTTCCCTGCCATCGGGTCCCCGTCACAGCAGCGCGGGGACCCGATGGGCTCTCGCTCCCAGCACCGACATCGCACATGCCGCGGTCATCGCTGACCGCGGCAGTGCGACAGTTAATGCACCGGCATCTGTGTTTTCACCAATGCTGGTGCATACAGCAGGGGTCCGGCTATCGGCCACTGCCGGACCCCTGCAGCCGATCGGGCGAGCGCAGCTCCTGCGCCCGCCCGATCAGAGCGCCGTAGCAGTACGGCGCTGGGAGTCTAAGGGTTAAGGTGAAAACTGTCTGTGTCCTGAAAGAGTTAAAATAGTCCCCTTGGCTGGTGTCATGTAAACATTTGCAACCATTGATCAAACATTGTATGAAGAATGGCTCAGTACAGCTATCATGGCCACTTATAGTGATAGATATGGTGCTGTATCCATACAGGGGAAATTTATTAAACTGTTTAAACCAGTTTTCAGGCTTATAAAAGTTACATATTATGGTGCTTACCATATGCATGCTACATTTTGCAATTTTTTACTTCTCTCATCACGTTTAAAAAGTGGTGAGTAAAGTGGGTGGGGTTAGGCGGAGGAGACAGGGTCATTCCTGCATATTACTATAATTTAGGGCAGGGTTCTGTTTTAGAAAAATATAATTAACAATAATAGCTACTAAAGATGAAACACTGGATAACCTAGAAAATGAATTATTTCATTTCCAAAAGCATATTTTATAACTTGCCTAATATTCATGAAACTCTCATAAATTCCGGCTGCAATCCAATCATAATTCCTTCAAGAATATGTACTCATTCTATCATCCCATCTGAGAGACTCCAAACTATAAGCTATAAACTGTAAATTAAGTAACTTAGTCTTCCTCTGCTTTTTTTGATGCTTGATTCTATTTCATAATATTGAAATATTCCACATGAACTAGGAATAGAATCCATATACCAGACACTATTTGCAGATAATTGTTTACCACAGCAAAAGATTGAAGAATTGCTCCAGGGATACCCTAAACTGCGTTTAACCCCTTCGCGACCAGCGCCGTATACGGCGCTGGGGCGATGCGGGCACATGGCGCCCGCTCGTGGGTGCGGCGGGCGTCATGGCCGGCAAGTCTCTGCTGTTTCTAACAGCAGAGACTTGCCGCTACTTACCGCCATCGGCGGCGTCTTCCGGGGTGACTAGATGCCGTGATCACACGTGATCACGGCATCTAGTTGCGTCTAAACCCGGAAGCGTTCGCTTCCGGGTGGTGTACAGACACCCCGTGTGGCCAATCGGGGTGTCTGTACACCATATGAAAACTGTAATCCTCGCTGGTGAGGATTACAGTTTTCAAAGTGCAATTCTTATTCTGGCCACTAGATGGCAGGCCAGGATAAGAAATGAGCAATTCATGGATTTCTGAGTCTATAAAACCCAGAATTGCTCATAAAGAAAAAAAAAAGCCACAATTTATAAGCCCATATTTGAGCTTTCTAATAGTAAAAAAAAAATTAAAAAAAATGTTAAAAAATATATAAAAAATAAAAAAGATGTAAAAGTTCAAATCACCCCCCTTTCCGTATAAGTAAAAAATAAATACCTAAATAACAATAAATATAGACATCATGGGTATCACCGTGACCGAAAACGCCCGTACTTTTAAAATATAAAAAAAAAATTCCAATACGGCGAATTGTGTGGCGGGAAAAAAGCGTCCAAATGGCGATTTGCCGTTTTTTGTCGCTTTTTTTTTCTAAAAAAAATTAAATAAAAAGTGATCAAAAAGTCATACACACCCCAGAATGGTATCAATAAAAACTTCAGATCGTCCCGCAAAAAATGAGCCCCCATACAGCTCTGTACACATAAATACCAAAAAGTTATAGGGGTCAAGATTTGACAAGGAAAAAAAAAAAAAAAAGGGCAACTTTCTAATTATTTTATCACTATGAAAACGCAGGAAAAACTATACATATTACGTATTGCCGGATTCGTACTGACCAGTAGAATGAAAGTAACGGATCAGTTTTAATGCACATCGAACGCTGTAAATAAGAAACCCGTAGAACTGTAGCGGAATAGCGTTTTCTTTGCAATTTCACCCGGTTTGGAATTTTTTTCCCGCTTCCCACTACACCGTATGCAATATTAAATGGTGGCGTTGGAAAGTACAACTTGTCCCGCAAAAAACAAGCCCTCATACAGCTATGTGAACAGAAAAATAAAAGAGTTATGGCTGTTTGAAGGCAGGGAGCGCAAAACGAAAATGCAGAACCGAAAAAAGCTCCGGGCGCGAAGGTGTTAATAGGGCCAAAAAACCTTATTTATCAAAACTGGTGCTATGGAAAACTGGATTAGGCTGCGTTCTCATCTCCGTTTTGGAGATCCGGCTTCCTCATCTGGCACAAATGCCAGCTCTCGGTCAGCCAAAAAAAGTTGCATGAAACTGTCCAGCTGAAACCCAACATTTATGCCAGAAATCGGCCGGATCACCACCAGACACCATTGCAGTCAATGGAGATACGGCAATGCTGGATCCTGTGAGATCCAGGAGGCTGCTCTGTGCCAGAACAGTCTGCCGGATCTCCTAACGGAGATGTGAACAGAGACTTAATGGTCCACAGCAACCGATGAGATTGATCCATTCATTTTCCAAAGGAACTGTGAAAAATAATAAATGGAATCTGATTGGTTGCAATGGGCAACTAAGCCAGTTTTCCTTAGCACCAGTTTTGATAAATGTCCACCAATACATCACAGAAACAGTGAAACTGAAGAATCAGCGTGCAAGGGCAGAAGGCAGGTGAGCAGGCATGCAAGTAAGCTAAAATTAGGTAACGTAACATAGTTACATACATGTGGCATACCGCTTTAACATTTCTGTGTTTTTGAATAATAATATGTATTTAGGTACAATCCTTCATTCATTTCTGTGTTTTAGGACACCAGTACCAGCATACATCAATATCGCTTTTTTTTTTTGTGTGTGTAGTGTATGTATGTGAGGTGCATATGCTCATTTTGCGTTTTTGCAGTGGCAATGTAGTTTTTAATTAACTGTGTGTGTTTTTTTAAATTATATACATGTTACAAAATTATAAAGTATGCAGATCAGTTAATTGAAAGACTTTCCACCATTTATATTTTGTTGTAGTTTTTATAATGTTCTTACAACTTGTCAATTTTGCAGTGTTCGGTCCAGGTTTTAGGCATATCATTAGGATTCCCATAATTTATCGTTTATCCAGGTTTAAGGTATACACTAGGATTCCTGTATAAAGCATGAGGGGAAGGGGTATGACACAAAAATTGATCCATTGACTAAGAATTCCAGGTAAGCTTCGAAACGCGTTTGAAGGCTATTATACTAAGAGACTCGACCTTCTTCTATCCAGTATTTAAGGCTGACTATCAATTACTTTTGCCTGCATAACGATCCTCGGATTAGGCACTGGTTACTGTGTAACTACTGTACATTACCTTACTGTGTATACAGGTTTCCTAGATACACACATGGACAAAATTGTTGGTACGCTTCCATTAAAGAAAAAAATAGGCACTGAAATAACTTGAAACTGACAAAAGTAACAATAAATCAACATTTACTGAAAATCAACTAATGAAAATCAGACAATGCTTTTGAATTGTGGTTCAACAGAATAATCTTAAAAAACAAAAACAAATGAAACTGGCCTAGACAAAAATGATGGCACACTTAGGCTACATTCACACGACTGTTGTATTTTGCGGATCTGCAAAACACTGATACCGGCCCATGTGCGTTCCGCAATTTATGGACCACACATGCCGAGGCTATCATAGAAATGCCTATTCTTGTCTGCAATTGCGGACAAGAATAGGACATGTTCTATTCTTTTTGGGGGCCATGGCACGGAGCAATGGATGTGGACAGCACACGGTGTGCTGTCCGCATCTTTTGCGGCCCCATAGAAATGAATAGGTCCCGATCTGAGCCGCAAAATATATGGCTCGGAGGCCAGGAAAACAACGGTCGTGTGAATGTAGCCTTAACTTAATATTTTGTTGCACAACTTTTTGAGGCAACCTCTGCAATCAAGTGATTTCTGCAAAACTCAATGAGACTTCTGCACCTGTCCACAGGTATTTTGGCCCACTCCTCGTGAGCAAATTGCTTTTGCTGTCTCAGGTTTGAAGGCTGCCTACTGTAGATGTTCAATAGGATTTAGATCAGGGCTCATAGAAGGCCACTTCAGAATAGTCCATGTTTTCTAGTAGTCCATTCTTGAATATCTTTAGCTGTGTGTATTGGGTCATTATCCTGTTGGAGGACCCATGACCTACGACTGAGACCAGGCTTTCTGACACTGGGCAGCACAGTTCTCTCCAGAATGCCTTGAGATTTCATTGTACCCTGCACAAATTTAAGACACCCTATGTCAGATGAAGCAAAGCAACCCCAAAACATAACCAAACCTCCTCCATGTGTCACATTTTAGACGCCAGACTTCATAGAGCCATGTGCTGGCGGTGGATACACTGAAGTTATGAAAAGGCCTGCGCTTCCTTATAACTTCGGCGGATCCAACGCCGCCTCTAAATGTAAGACAGCTTCCTAGCTGTCTTACATTTAGGGCTCTTTCACACGAGCGGATGCCATGCCATCACAGAGAGGCACGGAGCATTATTAATCATGTTAATGCGCCGTGTCTCTGCTCTCCTAAACGTGGCTTGACACTCTTTCACGCAGCGGACTCCACGCATGGCATCCACTCAGGTGAAAGAGCTCTTAGGGCATTTTCTACGCCTAAATCAGGCGTAGATAATGATGAATGAGATGGGCCAGCCAGTCTGTCCACGCAACGCCATGTCCCCTTTTTTAGACCTGGCGTGAGCGGGGAAAAGTCGTAGATCTGCACCAGAAATACGCCTACTTTAGGAGTATTTCTGTTTAATAAATTACCCCCAATGTTCTTTTCTTTTTATGCTTCATTTTTGAGTCTGTGAACATAGAGCTAATGTGACTTGCCAAAAATCTCCAGTTTTGTCTCATCTGTCCAAAGGACATTCTCCCAGAAGCTTTGTGGCTTGTTAATATGCATTTTGGCAAATTCCAGTATCGCTTTTTATGATTTCCTCCTTGGTCGTCTTCCATTAAAGGGTTATTCTCATTTTAGACAATGGGTGCATATCGCTAGGATATGCCCCATTGTCTTATAAGTGCGGGTTCCACCGCTGGGACCCGCACCTATATCCAGAACGGAGCCCCCGAACTGAATGAGGGCGCACTGCGCATGTGCAGCCGCCCTCCATTCATTTCTATGGGGCCGCCGAAAATAGCCGAGCGCTGGCTCGGCTACTTCCGTCGGCTCCATAGAAATGAATGGGAGCGGTGGCCGCACTTGCGCGCTGCACTCCCATTCATTTCTATGAGCGCAGCGGGGAGCTGCGTCTGGTGGTGGCCGGACCCCCGTAAACCCGGGGTCCTCCAGGCGCAGCGCTCCCCGCTCCATTCTGGATATAGGTGCGGGTCCCAGCGGTGGGACCCGCACCTATAAGACAATGGGGGCATATCCTAGGTATATGCCCCCATTGTCTAAGATGAGAATACCCCTTTAAGTCCACTTTGGCTAAGACAGCAACAGATGGTGCTATATAGCTACATAGCTTATAGCCTTTACGTTTGTCTATAATTTTCTTTCTAATCTCCTGAGACAACTCTCTCCTTAGCTTTCTTTGGTCCATGTTCAGTGCGGTATCCACCATGATACCAAAAAGCACAGTGACTACTTTTAACCCCCTTAATAGGCAGACTAACTGATTATAAGTTTGAAGACACCTGTGATGTTAATTACAGGACATGCCTTAGTTTAACATGTCCCTATGGTCAAATTATTTTCAATCTTTTCTAGAAGTACCATTACTTTTGTCCAGGCCAGTTTCATTAGTTTTTTTTTATTATTCCACAATTCAAATGTAATGTTTGTTTTTCATTAACTGATTACAGACATTAGCTCATTAGCTAATATCTGTTTCAGTAAATTTTTATTTATTATTACTTTTGTCAGAGTTCATTGTAGATTTTTCTTTCTTTGATGGAAGGGTACAAACAATTTTGTCCATGTGTGTAACAATCCAAACAATAGAAAAGAGCCGGGACTCCCAGTGTCTTAGTATGCAAACTCCAGAGCTACTGCACAAGCACAGAGGAGGGCAGTTACAAAGCCAATATACTTCCTTTACCGCTGAGTGCAATTCCAAGATAAACATCACCATTGTACATTACGAGCATATGAACCAGAAAATATCAGCTTTCACCATCAGCTGAAGTAACTACAAGTGCAGTGAGCCTTGCTGTGATATAACAGTACTACTTTCAAGGTGCAAGTAGGTGCATGATGTAATCTGTAGTGAATGCATGTAAGGCGGGTGCATCGACGTCGTGCACGCGGTCGCTTGCCCTTCCGGGCTGCGGGTGTTGGTGAAGGGGCACGGGCAAATCTCAGTGCAATGTCCTTGCGCCCACAATCCTACTGCAGTGAACAAGGTCCGGCACAGGAAGTGGTCATGCGCCTGCTCCTTGAGACCTCTGGTGAGGTCACTTCCGCCGGGCGTTCACAGGAAGTATGTCAGTAACCACGCCTCTGCCAATTAGCTCACTGCTATTTAAACCCTGAGCTTCTGCTGGGCAGGGCCGGTGCCTTGTTGTTCATGTGTGACTGCTATACGGTCCGGTCCATTTGCTAATTGACACTGAATGGTGTATTGAGTGCTTGTGTGCTTTCTTGCACTGGTGCGTGGTCCCACGTACCTGCTTCACTGTCTGTCTTTTGTGTGGTGTGTATCACTCTGACTGTTTGAAAGCCACGCTTGCGGCCGTGCCGTAGCCCCCTCCTGGAGCACGGGTACACAGTGGGCGTCGCTCGTCTGGAGGTCTGTGAAGCCAAAGCTCTGGCTCCAGTCTCAAGCGCTGTTGCGCAGTACATGTTTGTGTAAGTGTTTACCTTACTATTTGTCTTGCCTCCTATATTATTTCGCCCTTCGGGAGCGATCGTTATTGTCCGGCTGCCCAGAGTTTGGGTCCAGTGATACCCAGTGACTCTGCCAAGTGGCAGAGTCACTTATTTATTTTATTTGTGCCTCAGTGGCCTAACAATGCAATCTTCTTATCAGAGACTGTATTTGTGAGTTATCCCCTCTCTTCTAATTGTAGCTGTGTCATGTGCTCCCTGACCTCCAACTGACCCAGGACAGGAAGCCAGTTACTTCTCTATTCATTCCTATGAGACTCAGAGTGAGGCTCCCATAGGAATGCATAAAGAAATAGACTTCCTGTCCACACATAAGATGCTGTGTGAGTTAGTGAGTTTGATTGCTGGTCACATGACACAGATGAGAAACATCAGGGAGATATAAACATTCACTACAGATTACATCATGTACATTTCTAGCAGGACATGGACTAATTTTTTTTGCGGGAGTTCTTCTTTAACAGTAAATAGCAAGCTTGAACGAATTAGCGACTCAGTATTAGTGATCATCATTCACTGCTGTGTACTTTCAAAACATCTTGTAACAATGGAAGCGATGAAAAGGAGCTTATAACTTGGTGTGCACATTTCTCTATTTTTTTTTTTTCACTTTAACACTGATGCACAATGCAAAGACCTTGTGTTGGTACTGTGAAGTAACCTCCTGGACCCAAATTTACATCCTGGTGCCTCTTATTATTGCTTTTCAGTGTATTTTTATTTTATTTTTGCATTTATCTTAGGTACTTATATTTTATGTGATTTTTGGTACTGGCTGTTGGGGTGGTTAAAAAAATTAAAAAAATAAAAATTCAAACCAGCCTGCCCCATCCCCATAATAATGATAAACAATAAAAAATAAACATCCTAGGGATCGCCATGTTGCAAAATACCCGAACTATTATAAATGTATTTTTCCTTTATGGTAACGCCGTAATGGAAAAATATAGAATAAACATTTCTGAATCACCGTTTTTTCACAGCTTCACCTCCCACAAAAAATGAATAAAAAGTGATCAAAAAGTAAAACACACTACAAAATTCTAAATATATATAAATGGGAGGGCACTCAATATTTGGAAACTGGATATTTTTTATTGTACAAAACACACTTTATAAATAAAACCACATAAAATATACAACATAAAACCAAGAATGAAATGGTGTGCTCAGATATATATACACATATAGAGGTAGAGGTACGTATTGATATTGGTAATCGCATATACACCAGAGCATAACCTAGAGTTCACATGCTAAAATAATAGAATATATGATAGAGTCAATGCCGTTTTCGTTTAACAATAGCAATATGTTTATAGGAATCTCTTCTTGATGGTTAGTATAGCTATATTAAATGCTTATTGATGGAATATCTTATATATAATCTACTTATAGTAATTGTCTGTTCCTTCTTATCAGATGGTTAGTAGTTGTCATAAACAGAGTTAGTCACAGTACTTGCTCTTTGTATCCATATTAAATGTTGTTAGTTGTAAGAATGAATATATGAAGTAAGTACAGGTAGATGAAAGTACTTTACCCTTTATGCTGTAGTCTGTGATATGTAAGTCCGCATGGAGGAATATATCCTGTTCTCCGGAGTGCTTTGTGGCGTCCCACGTGACTCACGGAGTTGCGATCACGTGACTATTTTGGTCACGAGGTACCCACCATGTGATTATGACATCACACAGGTCCTTAATCCAAGGAGTAATCCAAAGGTCCTGCAATTGAATAAGTATATTCAAGCTTGTTAACATATAAGCTTATAACAAGCTTATAACAAGCTTGAATATACTTATTCAATTGCAGGACCTTTGGATTACTCCTTGGATTAAGGACCTGTGTGATGTCATAATCACATGGTGGGTACCTCGTGACCAAAATAGTCACGTGATCGCAACTCCGTGAGTCACGTGGGACGCCACAAAGCACTCCGGAGAACAGGATATATTCCTCCATGCGGACTTACATATCACAGACTACAGCATAAAGGGTAAAGTACTTTCATCTACCTGTACTTACTTCATATATTCATTCTTACAACTAACAACATTTAATATGGATACAAAGAGCAAGTACTGTGACTAACTCTGTTTATGACAACTACTAACCATCTGATAAGAAGGAACAGACAATTACTATAAGTAGATTATATATAAGATATTCCATCAATAAGCATTTAATATAGCTATACTAACCATCAAGAAGAGATTCCTATAAACATATTGCTATTGTTAAATGAAAACGGCATTGACTCTATCATATATTCTATTATTTTAGCATGTGAACTCTAGGTTATGCTCTGGTGTATATGCGATTACCAATATCAATACGTACCTCTACCTCTATATGTGTATATATATCTGAGCACACCATTTCATTCTTGGTTTTATGTTGTATATTTTATGTGGTTTTATTTATAAAGTGTGTTTTGTACAATAAAAAATATCCAGTTTCCAAATATTGAGTGCCCTCCCATTTATATATATTTTGCATTTTCCATTTATATTGGTTGGGTGAACCAATGAGGAGAGAGCACCAGGTACATGGTCGTCTATAAGTGGAGAGCCTTTTATCATTTGTAATTTTTTTATATACACTACAAAATTCTATCAATATAAACTACAGATTGCTTCCCAAAAAAATGAACGTTCATACAGCTACGTAGACATAACTATAAAAAAAGTTATGGGGGTTAGAATATGGCGATACAAAGACAAAATGTATTTTTCCCAAAATTCTTATATTTTTCAGTATTAAAACACCAGAGAAACTATGTAAATGTTGTAGTGCCGTAATCGTACTGACTCGGGAATGAAGGTAACAGCTCAGTTTTACTTAATAGGGAACCATGTAAAAAAAGAAACCCATTAACTATAGCGGAATTGCATATATTTTTTCCAATTTAGCACCATTTGGAATTTTTTTCCAGCTTCCCACTACATTATATGCAACAGTAAATTGTGCCATTAGAAAGTAACACTTGCTTTCACAAAAATATAAACCCTCACTAAGCTATGTGAATAGAAAAAAAAAGCTCTGGAAAGGCAGAGAGTTGAAAATGAAAATACTAAAAATGGACAATCATCCAGGGCTAAAAGGGTTAAACGCAATTTAAAATGTTTGTAATTTATCTATTACAGTGTCCATTTAACCTACTGTATGTAGGAAGAACAACCCAGACCATAGGGGATCATTTGAACTCCTATTGGTTTAATATTAACAATTCCAAACAACACCTCAGTTTATCCTATCATTATTCGTTAGTACATAAAATGACCCATCTCAGCTAAAACTAGTTCTGAATAAATTCCTGAATCTATTAGAAACTGAAGTGGGAGGTTGGTGAATACACAATTCTATTGGATTTTAAAATTATGTACCTTAACCTCCAATGGTCTCAATTAAATCATTGAGCATTATAAAATTAGCCTTCAATGCAATAGAGTAATAGCCCTTTTTACTCCTTTATTCATCTGATACACACTTTTATAAGCAAGTTCAATCCCCTAGTTAAAAGAGCACTCCAACAAAAAAAAATATTAATAGGAAGTCAGCTACTTCTCTATTCATTCCTATGAGACTGACATTGAGGCTCCCATAGGAACACATAGAGAAACTGACTTCCTGTCTACACATAAGATACTGTGTCATTTGGAAAGTCTGATTTCTGGTCACATGACACAGCTGAAAAGTGGAGTGTGTGTGTTTATACAGTGGCAAAACTTTGGGCACCCTGTATAGTTAGTACCTAGTAGCACCCCCTTTAGCAAGTATCACAGCTTGTAAATGCTTTTTGTAGCCAGCCAAGAGTCTTTCAGTTCTTGTTTGAGGGATTTTCATTCATTCTTCCTTCCTTGCAAAAGTCTTCCAGTTCTGTGAGATTCCTGGGCCGTCTTGCATGTACTGCTCTTCTGAGGTCTATCCACAGACTTTTAATGATGCTCAGATAAGGGGACTGTGAGGGGCATGGTAAAACCTTCAGCTTGCACCTTTTGAGGTAGTCTATTGTAGACTTTGAAGTGTGTTTAGGATCATTATCTATTTGTAGAAGCCATCCTCTTTTCAACTTCAGCTTTTTTTTTACAGTTGGTGTTTTCTTCCAGAATGTGCTGGAATTTCCTTGAATGCATTCTTCCCTCCACCTGTGAAATGTTTTCCGTGCCATTGGCTGCAACACAAGCCCAAAGCATGATTGATCAACCCCTAAGCTTAACTCCTTCAGTACCAAGCTAGTATTCACTTTCCTGCCCAGGCCATTTTTTGCAAATCTGACATGGGTTTAATGGGGAGCTGGCGTCCTCGTATCCCTAGCAACCCAGGGGAGAAGAGGACCCGGCGACGCACGCTTCACAAGCGCAGCCGACGTCCTCCATCCCCTGGACAACAAGCTGCAGGGAAGCTGAGCACCGATGCCCATGAGTCGGTGCTCAGGTTTATTGAGGTTTCTTATTTGGGTCACGTGATGCTGGCCACGTCACGTGATCCATCTGCTGGGCCTATTTAAACAGGCAGCCTGCTGGCCACAGGTTGCCTGTGATTGGTCTTAATACCTGAACTTGCTATTGAACTGCTGAGACATTGTGTTTCAACTTTGGCTTGTATATTTGACCTCGTCCCTGGCTCTTCCTTCTGTACCTCGTTACCTCTCGGCTTTGACCTCGGCTTGTGTGTTTGACCTTGCTTCCGTTTGTTCCCCTGGTATTTGACGTTACTTCCTGGTATTGACCTCGGCTCGGTGACCTTCTCATATTTGTGGGTTCTGTCTTTGTTTATTGTTTTCTCTCGTTTGTTCCCCCTATCTGTATGCCCCAGCACGTACCTAGGCTAGGGACTGTCGACTAGTTGTACGCTGTTGCCTAGGACGGGCCGTGCAAGTAGGCAGGGTCAGAGGTGGGGTTAAGTTCAGGGCTGCACTTACCCCTGTAACGTGACAATGGGTCAATTTATATGGTAATAACTTTGGAACATTTTTACTTATCCAAGCCATTCTGAGATTGTTTTCTCGTGACACATTGTACTTGAGTCAATATATTTCACCTTAATTTATGAAAAAATCCAAGATTTACCAAAAATTTTTAAAAATTCACAATTTTTAAAATTTCATTTACTCTGCTTTTAAAACAGAAAGCGATGCCTCATAAAAAATGTATTACTTAACATTTCCTATATGTCTACTTTATGTTGGTATCATTTCTTTAAATTTAAAAGAAAATTTCCCAAACCCAATTTTTAAGGACCAGTTCAGTTATGAAGTCACTTTGTGGGGCTTCCATAGTAGAAACCACCCATAAATGAACCCATTTTAGAAACTACACCCCTCAAGTTATTCAAAACTGATTTTACAAACTTTGTTAACCCTTTAGGTATTCCACAAAAACTAAAGGAAAATGGAGATGAAATTTCTAAATTTCACTTTTTTGGCTGAAAACTGTGCAGAAGAAAAGGAGCGCCATATGGTTTTTGGAAGGCAGATTTTGCTGGACTGGTTTTTAGACACCATGTCCCATTTGAAGCACCCCTACAGTAGACACTCTCAGAGAGCCATATTTTTTTATCGTCTGGGCAATTGTGGGCTCATTTTTTTTGCAGGATTAGATGACGGTTTGATTGGTACTATTTTGGGGTACATGACTTTTTAATCAATTTTTGTGATGTAAGGTGACAATAAATGGCTTTTTTGGCAGTTTTTTTGTTTAATGTTGTTAGGTCATGAGATATTTTTATAGAGCAGGTTGTTACTGATGCGGTGATACCTAATATGTCTACTTATTTTTTTATTTGACTTTAACACAATAAAAAATATAAACAAAAAAAATCATGTTTCAGTGTGTCCATATTCTGAGAGCCATATTTTTTTATTTTTGGCAATTGTTTTATGTAGGGGTTAATTTTTTTGCGGGATGAGGTGATGATTTGATTGGTACTATTTTAGGGTATATATAACTTTTTGATCGATTGGTGTTGTACTTTTTGTGATGAACGGTGACAAAAATGGCTTTTTGGCAGTTTTTTTGTTTTTACTGTGTTTATCTGATATATTTATAGAGTTGGTCATTATGGACACAGCGATACCTAATATGTGTGTGGGGAGGGTTATTTCTATTTTTTATTATAAAATTAGGGGAAAGATTTTTTTTTTTTTACTTGAAACTTTATTTTTTTTTATTAAAAACTGTTTTTTTTTTAAACTTTATTTCTGTCCCACACTTTTGGGGGTCTGATCCCCTCTGCAATGCATTACAATACATATGTATTGTAATGCATTGCTTGTTAGTATATTACAATGTGTAATACACTAACAGTTGCCTAGGAGACCCAGCCAACCGATGGAAAACTTCACCCACTGCAAACACCTTCTATGCCATTGTCAGCTCTGACTGCGGCATAGAAAGGGTTAATCCGCCGGCATCAGCTTTTACAGCTATGCCGGTGGACACAGCAGGGGCCCGGCTATCAGTGATTGCTGGACACCCGCACTGATCGGGCCCACACAACTTCGGTCCCCGCCTGATCAGCCTGACATAGTAGTATGTCAAATTGCGGGAAGTCACAGAGGAGTTCTTTTCATGAAATTCTGGAAAAAGATTTAGAAGAGATTTAGTTACCCCCCCCCCCCACAAAAAAAAAAATCTAGAAAAGATTTTGGGGGGGTAACTATATTAGCAAATGTCTAGAGTTGAACCTAGGATGTTCTATAACTTTGAATTGATTGGCTTTCTTTAGACCATGGCCGGGTGGGTCCCATGCCCGTCCATGTCAGGCTGTTTTATTAGCACACGGACATACAGTGCCTTGCGAAAGTATTCGGCCCCCTGGAACTTTTCAACCTTTTGCCACATTTCAGGCTTCAAACAAAAAGATATAACATTTTAAATTTTTGGTGAAGAATCAACAACAAGTGGGTCACAATTGTGAAGTGGAACAACATTTAAACTTTTTTTGTAAGGCCCCATTCACACGACCGTATGTTCATTTCCGTATCTTATCCGCATTTTTGCGGATAAGATGCGGAACCATACGGACCCATTCATTTTTCCTTAGGAGAAAAAAAAATGCGGAATGCACACCGTGTGCATTCCGCATCCGTATATTACGGAAGTTCTCCCGCAAAAAAAAGGAAACATGTCCTATACTTGGCCGCAAAACACGTCCGTAGCCCCATTAAAGTCAATGGGTCCGCAAAATTACAGAACACTACGGAAGACTTTCCGTATGTCTTCCGTTCCGTTTTTATACGGACACGGAATACATACGGTCGTGTGAATGGAGCCTAATAATAAAACTGAAAACTTGGGCGTGCAAAATTATTCGGCCCATTTACTTTCAGTTCAGAAAACTCACTCCAGAAGTTCATTGAGGATCTCTGAATGATCCAATGTTGTCCTAAATGACTGATGAAGATAAATAGAATCCACCTGTGTGTCATCAAGTCTCCGTATAAATGCACCTGCTCTGTTATAGTCTCAGGGTTCTGTTTAAAGCACAGAGAGCATCATGAAGACCAAGGAACACACCAGGCAGGTCCGTGATACTGTTGTGGAGAAGTTTAAAGCCGGATTTGGATACCAAAAGATTTCCCAAGCTTTAAACATCCCAAGGCAAGCGCTCATATTGACATGGAAGGAGTATCAGACCACTGCAAATCTACCAAGACCCAGCCGTCCCTCTAAACTTTCATCTCAAACAAGGAGAAGACTGATCAGAGATGCAGCCAAAAGGCCCATGATCACTCTGGATGAACTGCAGAGATCTACAGCTGAGGTGGGAGAGTCTGTCCATAGGACAACAATCAGTCCAACACTTCACAAATCTGGCCTTTATGGAAGAGTGGCAAGAAGAAAGCCATTTCTCAAAGATATCCATAAAAAGTCTCGTTTACAGTTTGCTACAAGCCACCTGGGAGACGCACCAAACATGTGAAAGAAGGTGCTCTGGTCAGATGAAACCAAAATCAAACTTTTTGGAAACAATGCAAAACGATATTTTTGGCGTAAAAGCAACACAGCTCATCACCCTGAACACACCATCCCCACTGTCAAACATGGTGGTGGCAGCATCATGGTTTGGGCCTGCTTTTCATCAGCAGGGACAGGGAAGATGGTTAAAATTGATGGGAAGATGGATGGAGCCAAATACAGGACCATTCTGGATGAAAACCTGTTGGAGTCTGCAAAAGACCTGAGACTAGGACGCAGATTTATCTTCCAACAAGACAATGATCCCAAGCATGAAGCAAAATCTACAATGGAATGGTTCAAAAATAAACGTATCCAGGTCTTAGAATGGCCAAGTCAAAGTCCAGACCTGAATCCAATTGAGAATATGTGGAAAGAGCTGCAAACTGCTGTTCGCAAATGCTCTCCATCCAACCTCAAAGAGCTCGAGCTGTTTTGCAAGGAAGAATGGGCAAGAATTTCAGTCTCTAGATGTGCAAAACTGATAGAGACATACCCCCCAAACGACTTGCAGCTGTAATCGCAGCAAAAGGTGGCGCAACAAAGTATTAATGCAAGGGGGCCGAATAATTTTACACGCCCCACTTTTCAGTTTTATTATTACAAAAAAAGTTTAAATGATCCAATAAATTTCGTTCCACTTCACAATTGTGACCCACTTGTTGTTGATTCTTCACCAAAAATTTAAAATGTTATATCTTTTTGTTTGAAGCCTGAAATGTGGCAAAAGGTTGAAAAGTTCCAGGGGGACGAATACTTTTGCAAGGCACTGTACCTATGACCCAACCCACCTATATCATTTATTTTATTTTGTATTATTTCTTTATTTTTAATTTTTATCTTTATTCTTTATATTTCATATATTTATTTTCTTTATTTTTTTCTATATTTTTCTTTTAATTTTCCTTATATTTTTCTTTACATTTTTTCGTAATATATTTTTATTTTCTAATTTTTTCATTTTTTTCTTTATTTATCCCATATGAACTTATGCCAGTTATTTGTTATTTGTATGGCTGTATATGTGGATTTATCTAGTCCTTATACTATCTGCAGTGTATTTTGTTTTGCTAGTATAAGTTTTGATCAAAGTTCTAATTTTATGTTATATATCAGATAATCTAGTCCATATGTTATGACCATCCCAATTCCTATATAAGGGACATATAGAGAAATGAGAGCATTCAAATATACCCTTTTGGCTACTGAGGAAGGGGATAGTGGCCCCGAAATGCATGTAGCCTAAATAGTTCACCTCCATATGGACTTACATTATTTAGTTTTTTTATAGGTTTTTTTTAGCTGCTGGGCCTGCAGCAGTAGATATTCTATTCTGTTTTATTTATGCAGGACTGGATCTTCTGTTTTATTATTATTATCATTATTTATTATTTTATTTAGAACAATATATGGGTTGCTTGCTACTTGATTGCTACAATCATCAATATTATTAAAAATATATGTACTGTATGTGTACAATTACCTGTTAATATTTTAATACCTGTTACATATTTATACAGTAGAGGAGAATAATTTGGCTGATGCAAATAAATGTGTCAAAAGATTTGATTTTTAAGGAGCATAGGTAGAAGATGATAGAGATAATATGACCATGTAGCAAACCTATGCCCCCCATGGATTTTTCAATGGCAGAGCAAATCCCTTTCATATGTTTATACTGCCACCATATGTGCTTTAGTGATCCTATATTAGTGATCCGTACACCTCCAGTAAATTTTATCTGAAAAATCAGATAGGTCATCAATATCAGATCGGCGGGGGTCTGACACCCAGCACACCTCCGATCAGCTGTTTGAAGAGAAGGCGCGTGGCGTGCCAGCGCAGCATTCCCTTCATTGTTTACCTGCTCGCCATTGCATGTGCAGTGGTGAGCAGGTGTAATTACACCTCAGGCATCCCATTCATTTCAATGGGATGACTTGTTCCTATACACTTGTAGGAGCATTTCAGACAGTTTAAAAATTCAACAAATTTATCACACAACAGTAAAAACTGATCTAAAAAGGGAAAACTGGCTTAGTTGCCCTTACCAACCAATCATATTCCACCTTTCATTTTCCAAAGATGCGCTAAAAAAATGAAAGATAGAATCTGAATGGCTGCTATTGTCAACTAAGCCAGTTTTCATTTATACTAGTTTTGATGAATATTCCCCATTGTGTCACTTTTGATAAATACGGCTTCCCTTTAGCCAACTCTAAGTGAAATTAAAACAATCTTCAAGAAGTTGCATCTTGATGCATCCCACTCCTCCGCCAGTATCTAACAAAAAGGTATTTTCAAGTACAAAAATGTTCATAGTTAATGAAATTTATTTGTAAATGTAACATCTTTGAGTAGTAGGAGTAATACATTGTATGGTGGTAAACACTGTGATCCCTGGAGTAGGTACTGATGGAAGGTTTTATTATATGTGAACAAAGGGATTGAACACAATGAAAAACAATTAAAGTCAAACTGAGTAAAGTAATTGGAGTCAAGTAGGAAATGTCTGGGTGTGTACAATGATAATGGGAGATTGGGAATTATGATATGGATGGAGAGTATCGTTTGGAGTGAAAGGCGCAAATGCAGTGTTATTTATTGCAACGTGATATAATGGTGATGAGATCTAAAGTTGAAATTCATTTAATGCCTGATTTGTCAAAATTTTAAGCACTTGTATTTGAATGGCTGTGGTTTAATTTAATCTTGCAGATTTTGCGCACAACAATTAATTTGTGTGCTGGCCTTGTGGAGAAAAACAGCCAAACTTGACTTACATCTGTCCCTGGCAGTCTTTTTGGAGGTTCTGGATGTACATTGCCTCTGCTCTTTATTGCTGCCGTGGCCACCACCCACCTCGGATGTCACATCCTCCTCAGCACCCCAATCCGACTCCCAGGTCCTGTCCAACACACAATCATCATAGTCCCCATCTTCATCACCAGATATGTCATTGTGGTTTTCTTGGCCCCTCTCCCAATTCCCTGCTATGCATTTGCCCCAAGTGCCATTGTCACCAGGGCTAGCACTGCCCCTACCACCACCACCATGGCTGCTACAGGTTTTTTACGGCATTTACCTAACAGGTTAGATCATGTGCTATTGTCATAAAGCAGGTTGTTACGGATGCCACAATGTGTCAAATATGTCTTCTTTTATTTTTCTTTTGTTTCAGTTTTACATAATAAAGCATTATTGAAACAAAATCATGTTTTTGTGTCTCCTTTTTCTGAAAGCCATATTTTTTTTTATTTTTCGGGTGATTATGTTATGTAGGGGTGTAATTTTTGTGGCATGAGGCCAGACGTGGTGGATCATGTCATATTTTTATATAGCAGATTGTTACGGACACGGTGATACCTGTTTTTTTTCTATTTTTACTCTTTTTTATGGGAAAGGGGCTTTTTTTTTACTTGAAACGTAATTTTTTTTATTGTTAAAACACTTTTATTTAACTGTTTTATTTTTGTCCCATTATGAGACTTCAACATTTCACAGTTAGGGATAATATCTACCTTTATCGGCATCTGTCTGCAGTAGCATCATTATAATCATGACAGCTGCTTCAATATTCAATACCCACCTTTGTAAAGGTATACCTACTTATTCCTTTTGAAACTTCCGCATACAATGCATTGTAACTAATTCTAACAATACCTGTCCGGAACGGCATGATTATTCTTATGAAAGCAGCCTAAGATTCAATATATCTTTGTGAACATTAAAAAGTAATGTAACCATGACAATTCGGGTCACATGACCATCACATGATGGTCCCGTGACATCACCGTAACCGCCTTCATACCTGCACGAGCATCACATGAGGGAGAAATCCTTTTGTATTGGCGCCCTGCGCACGTCAGATTGAGGCACGCCGGGTGAGACCGGGGCAATTTAAACACGAGGAGGTGCACAAAACGGCTGGCCGCACATCTGACCATATTGCTATATCATTTAATTAAGCCATTGTGCTCTATATCCATTTTGTTCCCTGATGAACCTGTAAAACAAATAAAACAGGGGAAATGCGTCGGAACAGGATAAGAGAGGGGGCAGGAACGTAATTTGAGGGATAGATGCCATGGCAGGGAAATAGGGTTTTGTCAGGACACATATCCTCCCCTTCCCCAGGTACCTCCCTCCCCCCATGCCAATACACATGATCAGCAGAGCCCAAGACTGGAATAATGCCGGGACCTGAAACTGGAGGACCAAACTTGATTATCGTCACCCAGAAACCGCGAGTGAACACATAGTGGCAATCCATTTATATCTATCCCGGTGAGATTTTCCTGCCCTACATATATCTTTTATGTATTTTATGTTGGTGGGTAATATTTTAATTGACCAAATAAAAGTTATATTTTAGATTAGGGTTTCCTTCCAGTGATTATACCATAATTCCAACCTAACACCATATCGGTATACTGCCAGTGAGCCTAATATCACCACAATGTTGCACTGACTTTACTATACAATTCATCCACTGTTGCTAATATTGTCCTGCTCCAAGTCCAATCCCTTTCTTCCTATTGTTTATGTCTCCCTGATCATGGGAGTCATTTTTAGGACTTGTTTTTCAGTTGTACTTGTGCGCCGCACCCTGTGTGTATTACAGTATCTTGTTTTATTTGACTATAAATGAAAAGACATGGCTTTGGTACACAGATTATTAAACAGTACTAGCAAAAGTGCAAGTGTTTTTTCTGTAATTTAAAGACAGAGCCATAATTAAATGTCCCTCACTTTCTACAAACACACTGCACACTAGTACTGACAATTTACAATGCTAATAATACAGTTTTGTAGTAAAATGCATTTACTATAACTACACTGTATCTTGAAGTACTAAAACATGCTCACTAAAAAAGGAACAGTAATGCAGTTTTTGTAGTAAAACACTTTTTATGCAACTTTTATGTAAAGCAGGTATATTAATACAATTATTGCAGTAAAACACGTTGATTATATAGTAATACATTGTTTGCAGTTAAATGCTTTTGCTGTAACTAAACAATATCCTGACGTAATACAATGTGTTCACTAAAATGGGTACAGTAAATCGGTTTTTGCAGTAAAATGCATTCACTAACATGGGTATAGCATATACTGGTATAGTATAGCAGTATTAAGTACAAAGTGCAGTTTCTGGCACCAGATCAGGAGGTATGGTGGCTGGTCATTTAATTGCACTAGCAGGCACTTGTGGATATAGAAGTCCACTGTACTAAAGGATTAGAGCTAGTCTGGCCTGGAGGTGGTTTGGGTCATGGGTGTCTGAGTGTCATGCAGCTGTATGTTCACTGATCACTCTGCTGTCTTGTCACGCTTTCTGGAAGCAGTATTGTTGTTTCTGAAGATCTCGCTGAAGTGTTGGTCTCACAGTAGAAACTGGATACGGTTTTTAGGAATAGGAGCTCAGGCACGTGCTTCCTCTTCCTTCACTATCTACTCAGGAACTCCTGGCAGTAAGTAGGACCAGCCCACTCCTATCAAAAGGGGAAAAAAAGGGTGGTTAGCCCTGTTCCTGCTATTACTGCCTATACAGACGCTAAAAACAATAATAATTTATTGAATCACTATTAAAAGGAAAACAAAAACACCCCAAACAATGTAGGCAAAAATTAAACAAATGGAAGTTGTTCTCCGCTACAGGCTGAAGACATCCAGCAAGGGAGGCACAGCCAGGTAAGTAACCAGAGCGTGCACTAGCCTGTAAGCGAGGAGGAGGCAGTACAAACACCCAGGATCCCTGAAAAGGTCAATGTGTAAACAAGTCTAAATTACTGCCATGAACAGACCCAGGGCCTGGTGAAGCCTCACCAAGTAACCCAGCTGTACTCACAGCAAACGGACAAGATCAAAGTAGGGGTGTGATGGAGGTAATTACCATCAATAGATGAACACCCCTTATACACTTGTCCACAAATACAGGAGTCTACCAAAACTAATGGTGAAGTGGGAAAGGTATCCTGCCCAGCCCCAATTATCCCATAACATCGCCCATGTTACAACCCGTGGGGGTTATATCATGCCCCATTAGGAGGAGCGCTCTCTTTCCAGCGATGAAGGGAAAGAGAGATAAACATTCTCAATAAGGGGCACCTAAGCTGCTAGGTAGCAGGTATATTCAGCAGGTGCATCCCCATACCCAATCCAAGTTACAGCCTTTGGGGGTAGGAGACAACTCCAGGTGCAGGAGCGCTCCAAACAACTCCCCACTGACCCAGATGGAAAGGGGATAGCACCACTAGTTTCCAACACTATAGACCCTGTGGTAATAGACAAAGATTAAGCTGGCTCTACGCGTTTCTACAACAGAGTATCATCAGGAGCCCAATATTCATGTAGCAGATAAGTACAGCGCATTCACAAAGGTGAGCTGTGAAGCAGCATGCGGCACTGGTTTGGCCGTTCTTGCCAACCATTGACCACCATTCCTCATCTTGCTGGAATAAATGGCCAAAACATGAAAATACATAACAAAAAAAATAAATATTTGCAGATTCCCATGGGTCTGGGGTATTGTATATATGCTGTACTATACAAAAGAGGCACACCCCTCAGTAATTGCTGTGCATGTAATAATTAACACATTAATAAAAATTAATACATTTCTCCCTTAAATTTAAAAAGGCCAATTTCCCTGGGTTGAAGGCAACACATAAGTGCAATAGACTGGAAGCAGATATTGTCTCACAATAACATAGATGATAAACGTATGTACATCTATATACTTTGCGTAATTATACTCCAAAATCTATTCCTACAGAAAACAAGTATAAAATGACACCACACATAGCTACTGTTAAAAGTGCAATAAACAGCAAAACAAAACAATGAAAAAATATCTGTAGCCTTTGAAAATTACAAAGGGCTTAATAAAATCTGTAAACAAGAAATAAAATCTGCTAAAATGCCAAATGAACAGCCGGTGGCCTAAGAGAGAAAAACACATCCCAAAATATTCTTTAACTATACAAATGCAAAAAAAAAAAAAAGATCAGAGACGGTCCTAAATAATGGTTCTGGGGAGATGGTAACTGAGGATCAGCAAAAGACAGAGCTACTAAATGGGGTTTTTATCTCTGTACATACCAAAGAAGAGAAAGGAGCTGATCGCTTTGCAATTCAAAGGGTAAAATCGAAACTTTGGGAAAGCTCCATGGCCAAACCCACTATAGAACATTCAGATTTTGCGACAAATTTTGGGAACTTGTCCTCAACAAAAAAAAACCTTCTACTATGTGTATTACTATCTTTTGTGGTTATTATTAAAAAGGGTTAAGTGTCTATAGATGAGAATAAGTTAGGTAATGGTGTCCAGTGATTACTCAACTCCAGCAATGTCTGCTGCTCTAATGCTGCTCTAATCCTTGGTCCACAACAAGGCTGGCAGGAGCTAAGAATTTTTACACATATGACATCTTTATCACACCCCAGTGAGCATAGAACCCAGACCAGACCTCAGTGCAGGGTTGACAATCTATTCTTGTACTAAATTCTTGTTTTGGACAACTGAACCAAAAATCATGGCTGGGACAATATTTTTTACAGACATACACAGACATGTTTTAAAGACCACAGCCCCACAGCACACTGTCAGTATAATGCCATTATATCATAAAGAATCCACAATTAAAGATGCTGTCCAGTATTTAAAAAAAATTGGAAGCACCTTGTGAAATAAATTCCTGGGCAGTCCTTTTAATTCAAACCCCTCCCTCAGACCCCTGTGCTGTGTCCATAAATTCTGAATAAAAGAAGGTACATACAGGACAAGAAAAAAGAGCAGATACTGAGTATTACACTCATTATACTGAATACGATCAGATAGTGAGTATTACTCCCAGCATACAGGACAAGAGAAGTGGTACTGTGCAGTGTCCATATATACAGAATAAGAGCAGATACTGAGAATTACACCCAGTATACAGGACCAGAGAAGTGGTACTGTGCAGTGTCCATATATACAGAATAAGAGCAGATACTGAAAATTACACCCAGTATACAGGACAAGAGAAGTGGTACTGTGTAATGTCCATATATACAGAATAAGAACATATACTGAGAATTACATCCAGTATACAGGACAGGAGAAGTGGTACTGTGCAGTGTCCATATATACAGAATAAGAGCAGATACTGAGAATTACACCCAGTATACAGGACAAGAGAAGTGGTACTGTGCTGTGTCCATATATACAGAATAAGAGCAGATACTGAGAATTACACCCAGTATACAGGACCAGAGAAGTGGTACTGTGCAGTGTCCCTATAAACAGAATAAGAACATATACTGAGAATTACATCCAGTATACAGGACAGGAGAATTGGTACTGTGCAGTGCCCATATATACAGAATAAGAACAGATACTAAGAATTACACCCAGTATACAGGACAAGAGAAGGGGTACTGTTCAGTGTCCATATATATAGAATATATATGCGAGCTTAAAGGGATTCTTTCGCCTGTTTTTCACCTATATAACTAACAGCACTGCCCCACAGAAGATTGCAGACACATCCCAGACATCAGCTCCCAAGTGCCCATCTGAAAGTGAAACTAAAAACAGTTTTCTCTCCCGACTCAATTTCTAACAGCTATATCTTCTGATTAGAGATGAGCGAATCTTCAAAGATTCGCTTCGCTGAATGTTCTTTGAATTTTTAACAAGATTTGTTCTTAATACGAATCTATTCGGTTGAAGCTGCGTACAAATTATTTGTTATTCTGGTTGTGTTTTGCGAACATTCGCGCACTAATAATGAACGTAGCGTTGTTAAAGGGACGCTACTTAACTGAATACGTATGCATTAGCGTACAAAGTGCGTACGAATCCTTAGCGTACTATTGTCTAGCGATTGCGTAATACGCAGGCACTCAGAATGCTAGGCCTTTTATTTGATAAAATGCAGAAGGCACACCCCTAGTAGGGGGCACTGAAGGCAGAGAGGAGGCAGAAAATGACGGGCTTTGCTGGAGCGGAATGGTGGAGCAAGAGGAACACTCTCAGTCTGACCCCTGGCTTCTTATAGATACTGTATCAGCAGATGACAGCAGATCATTCGGCTGATACTGAGACCATCCACTCCACTATGTCATCCACTTTCTCCTCCACTACAATTTTGCGCCTTGGTGTGCCTGGTGGAACAACGGCCAAGTATTGCGAATACTACTAGTAGATGCTCCGGCTACAGGTCCTTTGGCACTGCTGCCCTGTGCCACCTTCTCCTTTTTTTTAGAGCTCGAGGTCAGGCTGGAACTGGACCCCTTTTGCTTATCCATTCCAGACATTTTTCAATTCCAGACCCTGCAGCTGGTATTTGTCCCTGTATCTCCCTGTGTCTCCCTATCTCTCCCTGTCTCTCTCTCTCTGCTGATTAATTACTAGCCCTGAACTGGCCCTGCACTTGCCCTGCAGTATCCCTGATATGTGTAATATAGATTCCCAGAGCAATTACACCCCAATTTTCACAAAACAGGTCTCAGAGTCTCAGAACTTCACACACAGTGCTTTTGCTCGTCTTAGCAGTCGCAGCAGAAGTGATGCCTCACTGGCTTACCGAGCCTGAGCCAATCAGAGTTAGTCACGTCTGACTACGTGATACCCTGGCTACGTGATACTGTATCAGCAGAAGAAAGCACGTCATCCTGCTGTGATTGAGATGAGTGAGCCATCCACTCCACTACCATCCACTTTCTCCTCTACAACAATTTTGCGCCTTGGTGGGTTAGCCTGGTGGAACAGTGGCCAACTATTACGAATTCTACCAGTAGAAGCTGCGGTTACATGTCCTTTGCCACTGCTGGCCTGTGCCACCTTCTCCTTCTTTTTTTTTTTAGAACTCGAGGTCTGGCTCGAAGTGGAACCCTTTTGCTTTTCCGTGCCAGACATTTTCACTTGACTGTGGCCCTGCAGGTCTTTCTCGCTCTCCCTGTCTCTCTCCCTCACTCTCCCTGCCTGATTAATATTACTAGCCCTGCACTAACCCTGATATGTGTATTATGGATGCCCAGAACAACACCACAATTTACAGAAAACAGTTCTCTGTCTTTCACAAGCTTGTGTTCGTCTCAGCAGTCGCAGCACAACTGATGTCACTGGCTTACCGAGCTTATGGGCCAATCAGAGCAAGCCCTTCCCACTAGGTCAGGTGACCGGCTTTTTGCCGCTCTCACCGCAAACATTTCCGCACAAATATTGAACATACAGTAAAAGTTTGTTAGTTAACTGAATTCGTACGCATCAGCGTATAAATTAACTGATACGTAGCATTAGCGTACAATTCATCGGACAAGTACGTAGCGTTTGCATACAAAGGTTTAAGAACATTTAAGATTCAAACGGAGCGAATCTGAAAAGATCTGGATTCGCTTTGGGGTAAAAAATTGCGAAGATTAGTATCGAATCTATGAAGCGGCGAATAGATTCGCTCATCTCTACTTCTGATATACTGGATATAATGCTGTTATATTGTTGTGATTGTTTTGGTATCATTTGAAAGCTTGGAATGCCAGCTTTCAAAGATGGTCAGAACCATTTTTCTATCTGCTACCAGTCCCAAGATATTAGCAGCTAAAGCAGCCGTCCCCTCTTCAATCTGGCTAGCTTTGAGCACTTGCAGCAGCAGAGCCAGGCACTTGGGAGCTGTTTTCCTGCAGAATAAAAGTGCTTTTCCTGGACATGTAATACAGACACAAAGTGCACACAGGTATGTCTGGGATGTGTCTGCAATCTTCTGTGGGGCAGTGCTCTTAGTTATATTGGTGAAAGACTCCCTTTAAAACATTCACGTGGTCGGATACGTACTGTATGCACTATTAACAATGGACGTCACTGCCCTCTATTCCAATATACAGCACGATCTTGGAATAGGGTATGTAAAAACAGTTCTAGAGAATGAAACTAAGCTAAAATCACCACAAATCGCATTTCTACTGGAGGACCTATGATTCATTCTCGAGAACAATTACTTCATATACAACAACAAGGTTTACCATCAATGCAGAGGGACCGCCATGGGGACACGAGTGGTGCCACCCTTCGCAAATATATTTATGGGAGAATTTGAAGGCAAATACATCTTAAACTATCCCACATATAGTGAACAGATCAAATATTATAAGAGATATATTGACAATAATTTGGGACGGAGACAAAACCTCTGCCGTAACATTTTGTGATTCACTAAATAGTACCGATTGGGGCATCTCACTCACGCCAAATTATAATAAGATGGAAATAGAATTCCTGTATATCACCAGTCAAATAACCAATTATCCACCAAAACATATTTCAAAACTGTAGATACCAACAGCTACTGTACATCCACTACACAAGTTTTCATCATAAACATGGCCACAAAGCATACCATACAGCCAGTGCAAGTGCATCAGACGGAACTGCACGAGTAATGAAGACTACAAATCACAATCAAAAATACTAGAAAAAGATTCAAAGATAAAGGCTACCCAAGTCAAAAACACAATACAAAAGAGCATGTCACATTTACAAGATGAATGCCTCACGACTACCACAAAATCACTACAGACAGCAAATGACGTACGTTTTATCACACAAAATAATACGTCAAACAAATATATCCAAAAATCCTTTAAAAACACTGGCATGTCCTGCTACAGGACCCACATCTAGCCAAATACCTCTCTAGTGCCCCCAAAATGACCTTCAGACGTGCCTCCACTATTAGAAATATTCTGGCTCCAAGCAAGTGTGGGGGCGCCAAAGTAATGCCAATCCTAGGTGTGTTAGTGAAGAATTAAATAGTAAAAGATAGAAAACTACATACTTCTCTCACTATACTTGTACCCTCACCTCCCTCGCCGAGATCGCTTGACAGATGTAATGGATTCCTTATCCCAGAGTGGTAAAACAGGGACCTCACAGGATGTAGCATCAGAAGGTTGCTTTATTCCAATTAAAATGAGCTTGCCGCGTTTCGGGGAAGTAAATAAATCCCCTTCAGGAACAAGATATACAAGCATACATACACATAAAAACTCACATATAAATAGACAATCTTAATACCAATAATAATAATAATAATTAATAAAATATATGGGAATAATAAAATATATAGAAACCCATGTTAAAAACAGTTTGTTAATAGAACAGATTAGTCAAAAGAAATACATTCAAATGCCATTGTGCACAGGAAAGAAGAATAAATTCAAATGTCAATAGATGACTACATAGATAAATAGATGATTATAAATAACATTGGGTGCAAAACTACATATATAATTATATTTGCACTAATTTATGAATAAATGAATGATTCGAGAAGGGAAGGGAAAAAAAATATATATATATATTAGTAATTATTGTGTTCTAGTTTCATTTAGGCCAAAAGGTGTGAGGGAATTAAAGCGACAAATGCAATACATCTCTTTTTTGCACACGGAACAATTGTGGGACCCATTAAATTGGGGTAATCTTTAAGTTTGTAGGTTCACCTGAATGGATCTGTGCGAAATGTCTTAAAACGCTATGTGTCATGTATTTTCTATTTATATTTGAGCGATGAGAGTTGGTCCTATCTCTTACGCTCTGTGTAGTTCGCCCAATATATTGGAGACCACGCGGACATTCTAGCATATAGATGATGTTGTGTGAACTGCAGTCCATGCGGTATTGTAAAGGAATTTTTTCACTAGAAGTTAGGATGGTTCCTTCTTTCACTTTGTCACTGATGTTAGAACAGCACTCGCATCTCTTGTGGCCACATTTATATGACCCTACTGTTTGTTTGACGGAATTGATTAATCTTTTGTTTCCCTTTGTAGTACCGTCCAGTTTAGGACAGGAGGGTGCCAGAATGTTTTTTAGAGCTTTAGCCCTCCGGAATGTAATCCGTGGATTTTTGGGGATTATTTTCCCTATTATTGGGTCTCCCATGAGGATTGGCCAGTGCTGGTTTAATACGTTCTTAATTCTGTGGTGCGCTGCGTTATACCGTGTTATAAAATTGTATTTTATAATTACTTTCTTTTTTTTATGGATTTGGAGTTCATCGGCCTCTTAGACTTCTTAAAGAGGACATGTCAACACAAAATGCAGTGCAGTCTGCAGGCAGCAGGTTATAGAGCAAGAGTAACTAAGTAGACTGATATATATTTTTGTTGGACAAGAAAAAGCAAAGATATAAATGTATAAATTTCAGGTTTTACTGTTCTTTTCTCAGAAAACTATATCAATCTGGCCAGCTCCTCCTGCTCTATAACATGCTGTCTGAAGACTGCACTGCATTTTGTGGTGAAAGTTTGAAATTACATTGAAAAACTGACTGAAAGACTGTGTCCAGAGTTGTGGTCAGTGATTCCCATTCTGAATGGTCCTCGGTTATAAGTGGTGTATACCAAGGTTCAGTGCTGAGTATATATGTAATTTATTTATTAAAGGGTTTCTGTCACCAGATTTGGGCATATCAAACAGGATGACATTTGCAATGTGCAAATGTCACCTGATGCCCAATCTGGTAATCTTTTTTCTTTTGGTGCCCCCGTTTTTGTAAAAAATGCACTTTTAGTTTATGCTAATTAGGCTTACTAGGTCCAAGGGGCGGTTACCCTGCACCTAGTAAGCGCCGTTTGACCACCTCTTGTCACGCCTCCGTTGTCTTGATTGACAGGGCCAGGCAGCTCGCTCGATCTGCTGCCGGCCCTGTCCGCGCTTCAAATCCCGCACCTGCGCCGTGCGGAATAAAATCGGCGCAGGCGCAGTGAGTGCCGCTGGCCGCCAGGCTCCCGGCTACCTCACTGCGCCTGCGCCAATGACGTCAGAGTACACCCGGCTGATGTCGTCAATCAAGACAACGGAGGCGTGACAAGAGGTGGGCAAACGGCGCTTACTAGGTGCAGGGTAACCGTCCCTTGCACATAGTAAGCCTAATTAGCATAAAATAAAAGTGCATTTTTTACAAAAATGGGGGCACCAAAAGAAAAAAGAATACCAGATTGGGCATCAGGTGACATTTGCACATTGCAAATGTCATCCTGTTTGATATGCCCAAATCTGGTGACAGAAACCCTTTAATGATATTGAGGATGGGATTGGTAGCACTGTTTCTATTTTTGCAGATGACACTAAGCTGTGTAGTACTGTGCAGTCTATGGAAGATGTCCATAAACTACAAGCTGACTTCGACACTCTAAGTGCTTGGCCATCTACTTGGCAAATGAGGTTCGATGTAGAAAAGTGTATAGTTAAGCATCTGGGACTGGGTACTAATAATCCACATGCATCATATATCCTAGCGATTTAAGGAAAGCTAATTTGTTTACATTTGGGTTTCTGGGAAAGATATAAAAATGTGCTTTTCTTCCAAAAAGAAAAGGACACTAAGCCTATCTTATGCCAGCAGATCTCAGAAAAATTGTATATATGTTTCCCAAAAAAGGCAGAGCAGCATTGACTGGACTACAATACTCCTCATGCATACTTGTTGAAAGAGCATGTCCAAGAGTACCCCCAAGGCCTCTCAGCTAAATGGGCAATGTTCTCTTGAGACTCCCAGTATTCCTGTCCTTTTGGAGAACTGGTTTTCATGTCTTATTTCCAGTGGAGTATTCCATCTATGCCTCTCTCCCTACCCCCCTCTCCTAAGACTCATATTTATTCTTTGAATCTTTTCACAAGAAATAAGAGTTATATACAAATTTCAAGAAATTTGTTCATATCTACCTTAGATGAATTATTAAACTAACTACCATTAACATATGTAAGTGTGTAGAAATCTCATACCTTCCCTCTTTCCTTTAGATCACATCCCCTCCCAACCATTGGTTTAATTTGATGGACATACGTATGTCTATTTTCAACTGTACTAGCTATGTAACTGTAAACAAATCTTCCAAACTTTCTTGGTGATATTACAAATCTAACATAGCATCAAGATTTGTAGATGTAAAAATTATAGACAGACATGCAGATTGAAACACTGCAGAAAAGTGGCATTACTGAGAACATTCAGTGTAGGGTGATATTAAGTTGATCAAAAACAATCAATGTCATACTCATAAAATCGTATATTTCATACACTGTATAACTGTTCTTTTCATCACAATTTTCTTCAATTATAACTTTGTAGATGATTGACATTCTGACACTCGGATTTTGAAGAAATGCAAGGGAATATATCTCCTCACTGACATGCAATAATAGGCTTGTGCAACTTTTGCCTTAGGGTAAAGCACAATGGGGATTAAAGGGGTTATCTAAGACCTATAATGCACCCCCAAATACCCGGGCACCTCACACAGATTGTACTTACCTCGCTCCCTGGCATTTGCGTCACTTCTGATGCCGGCATGGCTGCCTCTGCATCTCCCCATCGCGTGAATCAAAACATCCGGCTCGAGCCAATAGCAGGCCACCCGCGATGCTAAGGAGGCTCGTTCCTGTTGTGGCCTGCTATTGGCTGACTCCCCCCCATCGCCAGATGGATCACCCCCAATATGCCCTTAACCCCTTATGCTATTTGACATGTATACTTGTCATGGAGCACTGCTACTTAGTGCTCCATGACGTGTATACACGTCATGGCTAGAAACTGTCACCATGTTTTACTACATGGTGGCAGAGTTGTGATGATAGCTATCACGGACAGCTGATTATCACAGCTAGCCGGCCTGGGACCTGTGAGAGCACACCCAGGTAGGCGATCGCAGTGATTCATCCGTGAAGTCTCATGGACCAATCAGCGCTAGATTTCTTGGAAGCGGATGTCTTCAGGGAGGTGGACTGTATCAGAGACTGCAGCGGCGCTCCAACAGACAAACTAATACTACAGAGACTCTACAGAGACCGATCAGAACAGGAAGGCATCAGGGATCGCTGCCGTCAAGGCACTCTGACAGCCATCCCAGACACCGATGCAGATGTAGGTGGTGACAGAGCTGTGATTGGTAGCTGTCACAGACAGCTATCAATCACAGTTTGCCAACCCAGGGCCAATCAAGATGGTCCTTACCCCTCTGATTACCTCAGTTCTGTCAGAGAGGTGATCAGAGAGGGTTATTGTTGCTCAGAGCTCCTGTCACAGTTGCACCAATCACTATGCACACCCTATCCACCTCCCATTACTTTCCAGTGAACCCCATCCTGCTCCCATATTTTTTTCAGAGTAGATATTTTATCCCCCATTTTAAATATATATATTTAGTGCCTTTTAGTTTTATAATTTTGTTAGTGTTAGTGGTTTGTTAGTGGTCCTTTATTCCCCCCATCATCATCCTTACTGGCTAGCGTCCACCAGTCCCTGACCCAGTGAGCCCCAGTACACCCAGTGCTCCTGCCAGTCACACAAAGCACTACATATCCCCCCCCCCCCAATCGAGATCCGTACAGGCCAACAGCCGCCAGTCACTGACACAGTTTTAGTGTTATTTTAGTAGGTACGCCCAGCACCAGAGTCGCATCAAGAACTACATATTCTATTCCCCTACTATTTTTTTATGAGCAATTTTTTTCCCCTATACATAAAAAATAATTTGGTTCATACTGTTTTTTATAATTATTTTAGTAGATACGCCCAGCACCCCTATCAGAGTCGCACCAAGAACTACATATTTTCTAGAGGGCCTCACCCCCCTTCCCATTGACATCCACATTGGCTAACGGCCAATAGTCACTGACCCAGTGAACCCTAACCCACATACATACAGACCTATTGCCAGAGTTGTACAAAGCAATACATATTCTTAGTGGGCTTTTTTCTGCTATGGACACAAAGCACTGCCACCAGTCATTGACCCAGTGAGCTCATTCCCGCTCCTATATTTTTTGGGAGCAAATTTATATATATTAAAAATATTTCAGTACCATTTGAAAAAAAAACTGTTTCATCTTCTACAGTTACTGGACTGTTACGTCGTTTACTAAAATTCAAATATGGCGCATCGCAGGCGGTTTACTGCAGATCAAGTGTACACCATGATTTGTTCAGACACAGAGGCTGCAAGTGAAGGTGAAATGAATTTTATTGCATCTTCATCATCTTCAAATGAAAACGATGAACCCTCAAGAAGGCGCCAAAGGGTTAATGATCAGTCATTAACCCAATCAAGTGCACCTATTTGGGCACCCCCAGATAACTATGTGGCCCAGGTACCTGACTTCACTTCTGATGAAGGTATACATGTTAATACGACTGGGTTTAGAGAAGTTGATTTTTTTCAAGCTTTTCATTATTGATAATTTAATTTTATTGATGGTTCTGAAAACCAATTTGTACACAGACCAATTTATTGCCATGAATCCTACAACATTTCATGCCCAGAAATTGACCCCTACTGATGCATACATTTTGGGGCATTGTATTAAGTATGGGCCTGGTTAAAAAAAAACATCTATAAGAGCATACTGGAGTACAGACGTACTTTACTACACCCCAATCTACCGTGCAGCCATGTCTAGAATGAGATTTGAAGCCATCATGAAATTTATACACTACAATGATAATACCAGATGCCCACCCCAAGATGATCCCAATTTTGATAGATTATATAAATTAAGACCCATAATCAACCATTTAAATTCTATGTTTGCCGAAATACACTCACTGGCCACTTTATTAGGTACACCATGCTAGTAACGGGTTGGACCCCCTTTTGCCTTCAGAACTGCCTCAATTCTTCATGGCATAGATTCAACAAGGTGCTGGAAGCATTCCTCAGAGATTTTGGTCCATATTGACATGATGGCATCACACAGTTGCCGCAGATTTGTCGGCTGCACATCCATGATGCGAATCTCCCGTTCCACCACATCCCAAAGATGCTCTATTGGATTGAGATCTGGTGACTGTGGAGGCCATTTGAGTACAGTGAACTCATTGTCATGTTCAAGAAACCAGTCTGAGATGATTCCAGCTTTATGACATGGCGCATTATCCTGCTGAAAGTAGCCATCAGATGTTGGGTACATTGTGGTCATAAAGGGATGGACATGGTCAGTAACAATACTCAGGTAGGCTGTGGCGTTGCAACGATGCTCAATTGGTACCAAGGGGCCCAAAGAGTGTCAAGAAAATATTCCCCACACCATGACACCACCACCACCAGCTTGAACCGTTGATACAAGGCAGGATGGATCCATGCTTTCATGTTGTTGACGCCAAATTCTGACCCTACCATCCGAATGTCGCAGCAGAAATCGAGACTCATCAGACCAGGCAACGTTTTTCCAATCTTCTACTGTCCAATTTCGATGAGCTTGTGCAAATTGTAGCCTCAGTTTCCTGTTCTTAGCTGAAAGGAGTGGCACCCGGTGTGGTCTTCTGCTGCTGTAGCCCATCTGCCTCAAAGTTCGACGTACTGTGCGTTCAGAGATGCTCTTCTGCCTACCTTGGTTGTAACGGGTGGCAATTTGAGTCACTGTTGCCTTTCTATCAGCTCGAACCAGTCTGCCCATTCTCCTCTGACCTCTGGCATCAACAAGGCATTTCCGCCCACAGAACTGCCGCTCACTGGATGTTTTTTCTTTTTCGGACCATTCTCTGTAAACCCTAGAGATGGTTGTGCGTGAAAATCCCAGTAGATCAGCAGTTTCTGAAATACTCAGACCAGCCCTTCTGGCACCAACAACCATGCCACGTTCAAAGGCACTCAAATCACCTTTCTTCCCCATACTGATGCTCGGTTTGAACTGCAGGAGATTGTCTTGACCATGTCTACATGCCTAAATGCACTGAGTTGCCGCCATGTGATTGGCTGATTAGAAATTAAGTGTTAACGAGCAGTTGGACAGGTGTACCTAATAAAGTGGCCGGTGAGTGTATATACCCCTGATGAACATCTTGTTGTCGACGAATCCCTAGTGAACTTCAAAGGAAGGCTGCAATTTCAACAGTACTTGCCCAACAAGAGGGCAAGATGCAACATCAAACTGTATAAATTGTGTGAAAGTGAAACTGGTTACACACATCACTTTAAAATATACGAGGGGAAGGATTCTAAAATAGAACCTCCAGAATGTCTCCCCACCCTTGGAATAAGCGAAAAAATTGTATGGGATTTGGTTCACCCATTGCTGGATCAAGGATACCACTTGTACCTGTACAACTTTTATTCCAATATATCACTTTTTAAGTGCCTTGCTAACAGAAGTAAGGTGGCATGTGGCACAATAAGAAAGAACCAAAAAGACCTCCCAAAAACGCTGCTGGGGTGGAAGAGAGCAGAGCAGAGCACTTTGTAGCGAAAATGTATTGTGTGTTAAATATAAAGACAAAAGAGATGTACTTATGTTAACCACAATACATTGTGACATCAGCACCCTTGTACCTGTTAGAGGTACTGGCACTGAAACCCCTAAACCAGTGTGCACTTATTGGGGGTTTCCACTGTAGGGGTACCTCAGGATCTATTCAAATGATACATTGTGCCTGAAAACCATTCTAGCAACATCTGTCCTCCAAAAACCATATGGCGCTCTTTCCCTTCTGAACCCTGCTTTGTGCCAATATATTAGTTTACAAACAAGTATGGGGTGTTGCCATATTCAAAAGTAAGCGGTTACTAAATTGTGGGGTGCATTTTCTCCTTTTACCCATTGTCAAAGTGAAAAATGTTGGGTTAAAGCACATTTTTATTGAAAAAAAATTGTAATTTTTGCATGTTCACAGCCAATTCACAGCCAATGAAACACCTTTGTGGTCAAAGTGCTCACTACACACCTTGAAAGATTTAGATGAAGGGGTTTATTTTCCAAAATCGGGGTCCTTTTTTTTTTGGATTTCCACTATGGGTACCTCAGGGTGTCTTCATATGCGACGTGACTCTCAAAAACCATTCCAGCAAAGTCTGCCATCCAAAATTCTTATGTTGTTTATTTCATTCTGTGCCCTGTCTTGTGTGCCCATACAGCGGTTTATGACCACATATGGGGTGTTTCTGTAAACTACAGAATCAGGGTAATAAACATTGAGTTTTGTTTTGCTGCTAACCCTTGATTTGTTACAGAAAAAATGGATTAAAATGGGAAAACTGCCAAAAAAAGTGAAATTTAGAAAATTTCCCTACATTTTGCTTTAATTCTTGTGGAACACCTAAAGGGTTAACAAAGTTTGTAAAATCAGTTTTGAATAACTTGAGGGGTGTAGTTTCTAAAATGGTGTCATTTATGGGTGGTTTCAACTATGTAAGCCCCACAAAGTGACTTCAGACCTAAACTGGTCCTTAAAAAGAATTGCTTCTAAATTTTTAAGCCTTCTAACGTCCTAAAAAATAAAATGATGCCAACATAAAGACATATGGGGAATGTTAAGTAATAAATATTTTATGAGGTATCACTTTCTGTTTTAAAAGCAGAGAAATTGGAATTTTTAAAATTGCAAATTTTTTAAAATTATTGGTAAATTTAGTATTTTTTCATAAATAAAGGTGTAATATATTGACTAAAATTTATGACTGTCATGAAGTTCAATGTGTCATGAGAAAATAATCTCAGAATGGCTTGGATAAGCAAAATCGTTTCTAACTTATTTCCACATAAAGTGACACATGTCAGATTTGCAAAAAATGGCCTGGTCCTTAAAGGGTTCTCCGGGAATTAAGAGAATGAAAATACACAAATATTATTTCACTATAAATATATTCCCAAATACCTTTAATTAGTTATAACGGCTTATTGTCTAAAGAGCAATGATTAGGAGAAAAAAAATGGCCGCTGTCCTATTAGTACACACAGAACCTGTCCTAATCACACAGGAGGACAAGTTACTTCACAACACTGAGCTAAAGAGCTGACTCATCCTCCTCTCTGCTCTGACTGTCAGGGATTATGGTCCTAAATACAGTTTAATATGACATTTAGCTGAATCTCTGTAGGAATGGAGTTCATGAGGAGACATGAAGTACAGAGAGGACGGACAGGAAAGACTGTGGTAATGGAGACTGCACACAAGTGTTGCTGCTCATTACCACATCTGCTCTTGAACTCTATTCCTACAGAGATACAGCTAAAGATCTTATCATCTGTATTCAGGACCATAATCCCTGACAAGCAGAGAGGAGGATGAGGCAGATCTTTCCCTCAGTGTTGTGAAGTAACTTGTCCTCCTGTATGATTAGGACAGGTTTTGTGTGTAATAATAGGACGGCGGCCATTTTGCTTCTCCTAACGATTGCTCCCTAGACAAAACGAGCCATTATAACTAATGAAATGTATTTGGGAATATATCTATAATAAAGTGATATTTAAGTATTTTGATTTTCTTCATTCCCGGAGAACCCCTTTAAGGTGAAAAATGGCTATGTCCTGAAGGGGTTAAATAAACAATATTCTAGTTCTCAGAATCCCATAGTCTTAAAGAGACACAAAAAAAAACCATTGCAGTCTATGGTATAAGCATTCAAATGATCGCATATTAAAATCTCCTAGGGGGACTAAAAATATTTAAAATTTAAAATTATTTTTTAAAATTATAAAATAAAACACGATATAAACATTCTAATAATTCCCCTTTCCATATTTAACAAATAAAAATAAATACACAAAAAAATAAAGAACATTAGTTTTGCAATATCCAAATATGGCCAAAGTATGAAAATGTAAAAGTGTTCACTTGGTGGTGTAACAGAAAAAAAAAATCAAAATGACCAAATTGCTTCCATAAAAAAAAAATAAAAGGTGATTAAAAAAAAGTTATTAACACCCTCTGTGTGTACCTAATGGTATCAATAAATATTACAGATCATCCTGCAAAAATTGAACCCTCACACAGTTCCGTATACATAAATGTACAAAACGTTATGGTGTTAAGAATATGGGGATACAAAGAAATTTATTTTTTTCATAGTTTTTTTTTTTTTTAAAGATAAAATATAAAAATAAGATAAACTATAAAAATGTGGTATAGCTGTAATCATACTCACCTGCAGAATAAAGTTAACATGTCATTTTTACCACAAAGGGAACACTGTAAAACCGAAAACCCATAAAACAATGATGGAATTGTAATTTTTTCATTACATCATATGCAATATCAAATGGTGCCATTAGAAAGAGCAACTTTTCTATAGTTGATAATAGCCCTCTCAATAATGCTGTTGTAGATCTAACATATAACTCCCCTTATGCAAGTAACAAATATTACCATCATCCTTTTACTAAAAAAACAGTATACTAAGGCCAATATTACCAATAATAACACTAGATAATACCACCAGACCATGAAGAGAAATTACTACCACACAGCTTTTGAATATTACCGCAATAGTAATACTGGTGTGTCCTTTTACTGGTAAGTATGAGTTCTACATAGGTCCTGCAGACCATATACAAGTGATTACAGTACAGTTACATCCGATGACTTACAGGTGACATTGAATCATTTATGTTTGCTTTTCTTCTATATCCAGCACAGATCGCCACAAATTCTTTGTACCTTCTTAATATAAAATGCCCCCTATAGTGCCCCCTGTATATAAAATACCCCCAGACCACACATCCCCCCACCATGATAGTGCCAGCAAAAAAAATAAATAAAAAATGTATATAAATATATAGATTTTTCTAATTAATCTGACACTTTTCTGAAAGAAATGTATTGGCTCATGCGTACGGCAGACCCTGTATGGTGTGGAGCACTGAAGTCATATAGCTGCTAGTATGGAGCTTCTGTGAGATGCCATAGAAGATCTGTTGGATGCCACAGAGACATTAATAATGTTTCTAGGGGAAAATTCTTCCACACATATGGGAGGTAATTAAAGGGAATCTGTGACTATGAAAATGCAATGTAAACTGCAGAAGGAGCTAGGCAGATTGATATATAGTTTTATGGGAAAAGATTCAGTATAACTTGTATTTTATTCATTTAAATCCCTGCTCATTCTGGGCTTTGAGGTCAAGGGGGAGGTCCTATCAGTGATTGACAGCTTTCTTTGTTTGCACAGTCAGGAGGGAAGGCTGTCAGTCACTAACAAAACAACCTAACTGACTTTAAAGCCCAGAATATGCAGGAATTAAAATGAACAAAATTCAGGTTCTACGGAATCATTTCCCACAAAATTATATATCAATCTGCTCAGCTCTTTCTGCTCTATAACATGCTGCCTGCAGCTCAAACACCATGTTCAATGCGACAGGTTCCCTTTAATGAAGGCCCCATGCCAAAAAAATGGAATTAAAAAATTGCAAACTATAGGTCTGCTACGGCAATATTTAAGGTAGATTAAGGTAGAACAGCATGCCTTTGCAGGACACTAGCAGCGTAAAATATTTTGTTCATGCACCTTCTCACAAGAGAAGGTGCTTTAAGTACCCCAAGGTAGCCAGCCGTTGGCTGGGGAAGATTAGGATGCACATGCGCTGGATCTTTAAGACCCCAACAGGCACTTCCAGCAAGAAGCAGGCTGCAGAAGAACAGCAGAGTTACTTTTGCAGCCAGGCTCGCTTGGAAGGAGTAGATGGTCCAAGCTGCCTGAACAAGAGTGAGAGGGTGCAGGCGATTCTGCTGGAGAGAGTGAAGCAGTGGCAGGCACAGGCCACCACCTTAACATATTGGAGTTAACTATTTTATAACTTTTATCATGTTTGCAGTATGTCTCTTTCTACTATTCTTACATAGGAATCTGATGCAGACTAGGTATCACCCGATATATGATTATTCAAAATGTTTTAATAAGATAAGAAGCGCACAGGCAAAAAGATTTATTAACTGATTTGAAATTTCCCACCTGTGTACAAAAAAGTCACAGGTTCACAGGTTCCTATTGCCTGCATATCATTTTTCTGCAGATCTATAAAAAGTAGTGGCTTCCATTTGAAAAAAAATGAACTGTTTATATTCTTGATGCAGTATCCTTGGAAGCTTTTTGCTGTTTGAGAACTTCTTGGACTTGTCTTTTGCCTTACTGGTCTTAATCAGTTTGGGCAGATTTGCTACTGGCCATATTATTTACTCAAGTATGCTGTCAGGTGCCTTATACTCATATAGTCATGGAGTCAGATGGAGTATACCATATTTTTCCCTAAATTGTGTGACATCTGAAAAACCTTCATGTGAAATTGGAAGCATATGAAGGTGAAGTACAAGACAACAAGTACATCAGCCTCCAACCATCCTTCTATTTAGTCCAAATTCTACTGAATAGTCCATGATCAAAAGGTGGTGAATTCCACAACATCATCTCTCCCCCACAACATATGTCTTTAGGCAGTCTATAAAATGTTTATTTAGTAAAACCCCCAGCAACATACTAAAGCCCCCCATCCCCTGAATGTTTGAAGGAGACCACAGCAATCCAGAGTCAAAATGAAGATGGGGGGTCGGACACAGGGGTGATCCAGTATAGAGACAAGGTTATCAATATGAGGACACATGAGGACACTTGTCATGCTCACAGCCCTACTATTTCCCAAGAAAAGTATAACATCTTTCATATTCACAAACATTAACGATCAGCAGATGTAGGAATACGTTTGCTAGACACTTAAAGCCAAACTATGTTTTTCTTTTGGCCATACTTTCCTAACAGCTTTGTTTTCCCATTACAGTCATAAATACACAAATGCTGCATTTAAGGGGTATTTTTATGAAAATATTACTCTTTTATTTTGTATTGTATTGCAAAAACATACTTCAAGTTAAAAAGATAAACGTTTGGTGCAAACTTTTATCAGACATATTTTTTCAGAATTAATAAACTATCCTAGCAAACCTCTATATTGTATCTAAAGGTCATATTCTTTTTACGTTGTCAGATGCACATAAAAGTTATTTCTATATTTATTGTGTAATTATGACATATCAGTAGTGCTGTCTTTTGGCAAACAGTAGGCACCCTCATAAATCCAAAGTGTTAGCGTATTGCAGTGACTTTTAGCACAGTGGCCATCCTTTCACAACCAACTAGTCTTTTTCTATTATTTTTTTTGTAGTTTTCCATATTAACAATATCATATCAGATTATTGATGTGTGCATTGTGGTAGATTAAAAAGAAAATTATATGTGAAACACTCAGTTTCATTTTATCCCACAGCACTTTTTGTTTTGGTGACAACTGGTATGTTCAACACACTGGACCTGCAATGAGAACGCCAGTGGCACAAAATTTTGCTAATTCGTTTTTAGCATTATGAAAGATTTTGTGTTAATAATTTGTTATAATTTGTGCTAATAATGTTAATTATCTGTTTGTCCAATACATACAATACTGAACAAGGTTCACTGATGCCATCCTAATAGTTACAGGTACAGAACAACAGCTCAATGAATGTGTTTCTTAACTTTATGGACAGTTTTGAGGGCAATGATGTTGCCTTTTTATGTAAAAATGAGAACTGATAGCCAATGATTAATCAGATGTAGATAAAGAATACCAACTGCAACAAAAGCAACATATTTAGTTACCGACTTCCGTATATTAAAGACTCTCTACCATATGACCAATCTTTAACACTAGAAGTACCACAGGGGTCATTTTGAGCCTTTTGCTATTTATTTTTATAATTTCTAAAATTTTAATAAATGAGTCCTGAGTTTTTGTGACTTTTATTTATTCATGGTAGTGTATATTTTACTACAAAAAAATGAATTGTAATTTTTTCAGGGGCCCAGATTTTACAATTCTTACCTATAAGTACCGAAGGGATCAATTTGACCCCATTCATAAAAGTAGTAGTAGGCAATGCACCTAATATTACAGAGTACAGAAAATCACCGTGCTTCTCCCTAGTTGTAGAGCATAATTGTGTCATTGTATATCAGGGATGATTCAGCATTTTGTTTTGTCTGAACATGTTTGATCCATGTCTCTACTAGCGATTTTTGTCTACACTTCAGTAGCAAACATTACAGTTGATTACATTACAGTGTCATTTTATTACTTCTGTGATCTTACGGGTCACTTTTTGCAATGTATATTGGAAGCAGGAGTAATCAGAGGGATCTGACAAATGACGAAAATTTTAAATGTAACATAGTAACATAGTAACATAGTTTATAAGGCCGAAAAAAGACATCTGTCCATCCAGTTCGGCCTGTTTTCCTATAAGTTGATCCAGAGGAAGGCAAAAAACCCTGTGAGGTAGAAGCCAATTTTCCCCACTTTAGGGGAAAAAAATTCCTTCCCGACTCCAATCAGGCAATCAGAATTACTCCCTGGATCAATGACCCCTCTCTAGTAACTATAACCTGTAATGTTATTACCCTCCAAAAATATATCCAGGCCTCTCTTGAACTCTTTCAGTGAACTTACCATCACCACCTCCTCAGGCAGAGAGTTCCATAGTCTCACTGCTCTTACCGTAAAGAATCCTCTTCTATGTTTGTGTACAAACCTTCTTTCCTCCAGAGGCAGAGGATGTCCCCTCGTCACAGTCACAGTCTTGTGGATAAATAGATCATGGGAGAGATCTCTGTACTGACCTCTGATATATTTATACATAGTTATTAGATCTCCCCTCAGTCGTCTTTTTTCTAAAGTGAATAACCCTAATTTTGATAATCTTTCTGGGTACTGTAGTCCACCCATTCCAGTTATTACTTTAGTTGCCCTCCTCTGAACCCTCTCCAGCTCTGCTATGTCTGCCTTGTTCACAGGAGCCCAGAACTGTACACAGTACTCCATGTGTGGTCTGACTAGTGATTTGTAAAGTGGCAGGACTATGTTCTCATCACGGGCATCTATGCCTCTTTTGATGCAACCCATTATCTTATTGGCCTTGGCAGCAGCTGTCTGACACTGGTTTCTGCAGCTTAGTTTGCTGTTCACTAAAATTCCTAGGTCCTTTTCCATGTCAGAGTTACCCAATATTTTACCATTTAGTATGTACTGGTGACTTGCATTATTCCTTCCCATATGCATAACCTTACATTTGTCAGTGTTAAACCTCATCTGCCACTTCTCTGCCCAAGCCTCCAGTCTATCCAGATCCATCTGTAGCAGTGCACTGTCCTCTTCTGTGTTAATTACTTTACACAGTTTAGTGTCATCTGCAAAAATTGATATTTTACTGTGCAAGCCTTCTACAAGATCATTAATAAATATATTGAAGAGAATTTGTCTTCAGAATTAATCTAAAAATAAGTCAGAAGAAGAAAATCAGGAACAAATAGACTCTGATGAAGAATATTTTCTTTATAACATTTCCAAGAATCTGTTGCCTGGCCATGCCCGTATTGTGGCTCGCAAACAGCGGGTCCGCAATATGTGGGCACCTTCTGTGTGCTCAACACATACCGGATGCTGACCCATTCACTTGAATGGGTCCACAATCTGGAAGGTGCAGTGCGGAACGGAGTGCTTCCTCACAGTGTATCTGCACTGCAAAAAAAAATAGAACATGTTTTATTTTTTTGCAGTGCGGAAGGATCACAGATCCATTCAAGTTGAATAGGTCTGGATCCCTCTGTGGAATCTGCACAGATGTTGCCCGTGCATTGGGGACTGCAAATTACGGTCCCCAATGTACAGAACGGCCAGTCAACGGCCGTGTGCATGAGTCCTAACAGTAATATAATTGACGATACCTACTATTCTGGAGAGGATGATAATTTATTGGCAAAAAAAAGTTATTTATACTTTAGAGTCAGTACTTTTGAATAGGGGTCCAAATGACCCCTAGTGGTAGTTAGTTGTAAGTATTATGACACTATGCTTTTCCATCTTGAAAAGTCCAGTAAAAAAATGTATACGTGAATAGATACATCAGTTTTACAGTGGACCTCTATGGTATCCGTCGGAGGCATCCATTGAACGTATACATTTTTGTGTACATTAAACGTAATATGTGATGTGAAGCCAGCCTAACATTTAGACTTTGAGAAAGTAACTAAGGATGCACAGCAGCCATTGGCTGAATGTCTGCTTATATAGTATATGCTCACTGCATCAGAATCTCTTCCTGGTTATGGATGAGCACTGTGGATCTTCTCTATTGTGCATGAATCAATGGAAATTGATACAATTCCTCTGCAAGGCTGGACTGACACATTGTTTAGGTAAGTTTTTCTTGAGGTAGAAAACCATGAACCTGGCCTTAGATTTATTAACGTTTCTAGTTTAGCTAAAGATTTCCATACTTGGAATTTTGTCATTGCAGTTGGCACTCTGCTTCGAGAATTACCAAGTGGTGGCCATGGCTATGTCTCTATGGTGCACTGCTAGAAGGTTATTATCGATCCATTAGTAACAATCCTATATCGCTTTCAAGTTCAACCAGTAATGTGCTGTAATTCAGAAATTGCATAAATAGAAGTATATATCACTATAGGTCTCTGACACCCGGAGTCTGTCCTTTTATCCAGACAGTATTATAGTATTATATTTGTGAATATCTTTATCCTAATTACAATGATGATGGTGTTGTACAAGACTACATCAAACCTTGTCTGTGATCCTTATCTGCCTCTTTTGGTAGTGACCGCTGGGTTCTCCCAGGCATGATAAAGTTGCTGGCTTTTAGCAGACCCAGAAGAGTTTTGCCTAAAGGGGTTCTTTTACATTTTCAGTGCGGCTACTACAGATAAGCACATTTACAGTGGAAAACTGCATAATAAAAGATTATAAAGAGTGTATGTACCCAGAGGTCTTTTATGAAATGATGGAGGTTATGTTATGTTAAAGTACTGTATATATAAAGATAAGTAAAAATTAATTATAAAAAATTAAACACAAGTAATAAAAAAGCATGGCAACACAACTGTCACACATGTGCTGTGGGTTTTAGCTAGGCTACGATCATGTGCCCAATGTAGGACATGTTATCCCGGGAGTGCAGCACAAGTTGGTTAACCCCTTTATGGGGTTAAACCATATAGACACTAAAATGCATATTCACACCATTACAAAGAAAAAGGGGGTCAGTCAGCACATCCCAGTGCGCAGGTGCACGCTGCCATGGCTAGAAACACAAAGGAAAAAAATATATACAATGCAACAGCACTCTGCAAACCAAATAATATACAAAAATGCCATAATAGTAGAAATATTCTGGTGCTAATGCTACGCTTATTTAGTAAATTTGAGATTCTTGGCAAATATATTTTGTACAAAATTATTTGGGCCCGTTTGCCAAACGTCAAGGCGATCTCTGTAAGACGGGAACCTGACAGTAATTCCTACCTGTTATGTGCCAGGACAGCCACCATAAAATTCAGGGAGTGCAGGTTCCACATGCATGCTGGGTCCACTCTGCTTTTTATCATTTTTTGTGCCCAAATGGCCTCCATTAAATGCAGTGAATGCAGGTACCAACATGCATGCTGAGCCCACTCTACATCTCACCTGGTGCCAGATGGCTACCACTGAATGCAATGAGAATCCCACTCTATACCTCAGTCCATAGCACTGATGTAGCAAGGATTATCTTCACCTCGGTGGTGGGCTATGCTGTCAAACATCTCTCCTACACAAATAGCTTACAGCGCCACTGCATGCTATTTTACCAGCATAGTGCGTTGTTAGTTAAAATAACGCCTGTTACATGTGAATCTCTAGGCATGCTAGACAGACTGAAAGTCCAGCATGAGAAAACATAAAAACTCCCAACTCTTGGCCATGAGGAAAGACACAAGTCCAAAACATGTAGACTGGCTACATGACCTGTAGGGTATGAACATGTATCATCTTATGTGGATTCAAGCTTGGAGTTTTTTATGGTTTCCCTACTATTGCCAGACTTCTTGTCATCTCTTCGATTACAGATTTGCTCTCCGATCTCTTATGCGCCAGACATGGAACTCTGCAGAAAGGAGTGAGCTGTTTAACTATTTATTGCTGCAGTATAGGATGCTCCTAAAAGTTTGATTCTTTTAAAGGGGTTATGCCATGATTGACGTAAAAAATGCAAATCAGACATCATATAGTACATGACAATACCGTTCTAACAAATCTAGAACCAGCCCTGTACCTCACATGGGTCCAGAGATCTCCACATTCATTTCTCCAATTGCTCTGCTAGATTATCTTCAGCCTGGTAGCTCAGGGGACGTGTCCTTTCTAAAAGGCAAAATGTCCAGCACTGGAAAGTCTTGAAAATGTGAACTTCCTTTATTGATCCATGGAAAAGGTAATTAATAACATAGTACAGACCTACGTGTTTTGAGCCCCAAAAATGCTCTTACTCATGCCATAAGTAAGGCTGGGTTCACATCAACGTTATTGAATTCCATTATAGGTCCCGTTCTAAAGCTTCATTCACAGGTCCGTGTCTGTGCTCAAATCCGTGAGCAGGTGGTCAGTGAGGCATCCGTGAAGGATCCGTGTTGGGTCCGTGTTTTGCTGTCCGAGTTGCATCCGTGTTTCACTGACACTGACCAGCTGAAAATAATTTTCAAAGCATCTCTTCTTAATGATCCGTGAAACACGGATCCATCACGTCCATTATAGTCTATAGGTCTGTGAAAACCATGGATGCAACACGGATGCCATCCGTGTTGCATCCATGGTTTTCACAGACCCATAGACCACAATGGACGTGATGGATCCGTGAAGACGGACAAAATAGAGCATGCATCCGTGCTAAAAACACTGACTCACAGACTGTGCTAAAACACTGATGTCTGAATACACACATTAAAATGAATGGGGACGTGTGTTGTCCACGGAGAACATGTACAGCACACATCCGTGAAACACTGACATGTGAATGAAACTCTGTTATGTGCCCCCATAGACATGTATTAGGACAAAGCAAAATGGAATGCCTCTTAAATGTTTCCGTTTTGCATTCCGTCCTAGAATTCCGTTATAACTCTGTTATAACGGAACTAGGGATGAGCGAACCGAACCGTAACGAACCAGATTCCTTACGAACTTTGCCAAAAGTTCGGAACGAATCTGGTTAAAAAAAAAACGGCGACGCAAAACTGTACTTTTTTCACAGAATAGACCAGGATACAAGGGATTATTACTCCTATAATCCCTTGTATCCTGTTTTTTTGTGAAAAACAAGATGTGTGACGTCACCCCACAGCCCCTGAAGTGCCTGAGCACGCCGACATCTTGTCAGTGCGTCGCCAGACATCAGAGAGAGAGGAGCTTAGTATTAGATAGAGAGAGAAAAGATATAGATAGATAGATAGCCAAACAAGTAGATAGATACAGGGAGAGATAGAGAAGGAATAGAAAGGGTTAGTGAGAGAAGCAGGAGAGAGGAAGAGAAAGCTAAATATAGAAGATAAGGTGATACATAGGGAAAGAGGCTGAGAAATCAAGAGATAGGTAGAGATAGGGAGAGATAGGCACTTAAATAAAAAAATTGTGAGATCTAGGGAGAGATAGGGAGATAAAAAAAGAAATAGGGAGAGAAAAGTGAGAAAAGAGTCAGGACAGGTAGCATTCCTGTCCCGTGACCGATAGTACACGCTACACGTTGCTGCTCTGCTGGGTGCCGTCAACCCCGTTTAGCCGCAACAAAGTTAAAAAAAAAAAGTTGTAAAAAAAGTTTTAAAAAAAAAGTTAAAAAAGTTATAAAAAAAGTTTTAAAAAAATTTAAAAAAGTTATAAAAAAAATAAAGTTTAAAAAAGTATTTAAAAAAATACATCATTTCATTTTCCCCCACCCAAATAAAAATATGTCCAAGCGTCCTACTTCCAGCACTTCCCAGGCAAGGAGTGCAACAGCAGGCGGTGAGGGTAGGAGAAGTGGCAGCACCAGGCCCGGTGGCAGCCGGGGTAACAGGCGTGGCAGCAGGGTGCAGCTACCCCTGACGCGCACTGGTCATGTAAGAACCACACAGCCAGCGGTTCTAGATTGGCTTACCCAATCCTCCAGTTCCACCGCCCAAAGCTCCCAAACGAGGAGTCAAGCATCGGCTGGATCATCTGACACCACCCTTAGATGGGACGGTCAGCGAGAGTCCTCTGCCCCATCCCCTGTTATTAGAATGCCACTCACCTTTGGGACACCTTCTGCCAGGGAACTCTTGGGAAACCTTGATCTGCCCTTGGGGTCTCTACCACTTTTTAGTGATGAGGAGGAGGAGGAGGAAGTCCACCAAAGTCAGCGGGTGGAACGTACTGAGACTCCAGAGGAGGTGTTGGCTGTAAGCAGTCAACAGAGCCAGGGAGGGGCATCCAGTGCCACACCTGATATCCTGTCCCAGCCACCGGAGGAAAGTAGCAGTGGTGCAGAGTTTGATGATGATGTCGCTGATTGGACGTGGCGCCCTCAAGCAGCATCATCCTCATCATCGGGGAGGAAATAGAGGTGCCACCGACGCAGCAACATCCCACTGTTGCAAGGAACCGAGGCACAAGAGGGAGGAGTAGAATACAAGCTTCCAGGCAGAGATCACCCTCTCAAAGCCTTGGTCCTGAGAGGGCACCCTCAGGCAGCAGTGGCAGTCAACAGCCAGCAAGACCCCCCGTGGCTGTCAGCAAACCACGGTCCTCTGTCGTCTGGCAGTTCTTCCGCCTGGGGAAAGATAAGCACATTGCTTTGTGCCTGCTGTGCAATGAGAGGGTCAGTCGTGGTAGGGGTGATAATCTCGGAACAACATCGATGCGAAAGCATATGGAAAGGCAACACCAACAGGCCTGGAAGAACCGTGACCCCAATACCACCTCCTGTCAGGATGTACCATACACTGCAGATCCCATCATGCAGCATCCTCTCAGTGGAACTCAGGGCTCGTCAGCCTCAGGTGCCAGCATCAGCACAGTGTCACTGCCATCTACACCGCTAATGAGGCAGCAATCCGTGGGCAGACGTCAGGTGTATTCCAGCAGCCATCCCATGGCCCAGAAACTGACCGGACACCTGGTTAAGCTGCTAGTGCTTCAGTCCCTGCCCTTCAACCTTGTGGACTCCCAGCCTTTCAGGGATTTCATGGCGTGTGCGCACCCCAGATGGCGAGTCCCCAGCCGCCACTACATCTCTGGCAAAGCTGTCCCATCACTGCACAGTTATGTGCAGAAAAAGGTTGGCGACTCATTGGGACTCTCGGTGTCCAAGACCGTGCACCTGAGTGCTGATGTCTGGTCCTCAAATTATGGGCAAGGGCAGTACATGTCTGTTACTGCCCATTGGGTCAACATCCTCCCAGAAGACCATCAGGAAGTTGGCCCATTCTTGCCACTGTCACCTCCACGGTGCTTTAGGGGGCCAGCAGCGGGAAGCACAAGTTCTGCCTCCACCACCTTGCAACCATCCGCCGCTTTGACTGCAGTCCAACCTGCCCCGGTGTCTTACCACCGATGTCAGGCCCGGCGCTCTCAGGCTGTCCTCCATTTGGTGAGCCTGGGTGAACGGAGCCACAGTGGGCAGGAGCTCCTCCGGACCATCAGGGAGGAGATAGATCAATGGCTGACCCCACATCAACTAACGGTGGGAAGTGTGGTAGCAAACAATGGGAGGAACATTGTCTCTGCAGTGCAGCAGGGAGGGCTGAGTCATACACCTTGTATGGCACATGTGATAAACCTCATAGTGCACAGGTTTCTTTGATCATTTCCTGCACTACAAGACCTTATGAGGATGTCACGCAGAGTGTGCAAACACTTCAGCCACTCCTACACTGCAAGGAACACCCTGCTCAGGATCCAGAGACAGCACAGTCTGCCCCAACATCGGCTAATCTGCGACGTGCCAACACGCTGGAATTCTGCCCTCCATATGCTGGTCCGCCTGTACGAGCAAAGGTCAGCCGTTACAGACTACCTCATGGGGCAATCAGGCAGCTTCACGCCACACTGCGACTTCCAAGTCACACACTGGCAGATGATGCGTGAAGTCTGCCAATTGTTGATCCCTTTTGAGGACGCGACTCTGTTTGTGAGCAGGCATGACTATGGGATCAACGACATCATCCCACTCGTCCATGTTCTGGAAAGTGCGCTGAAAACCATCATCAGCGAGGATTCCCAGGCCACCACTCCAAGGCTGAACATCGCCTTGAGCCCAGAGATGGATGAAGTGCAGATGGAGGGTGAGGAGGAGGAAGATGTCTACGCCCAGCCATTCCACACACCGCCACCTGGCTTCTCTGCCTCTCAATCACAGGAGGAGATGGAGGATGAGGTGGTAGAGGAAGAGGAGGAAGACCCCAGCAGACCCCAGCAGACCCTGGAACTATACAGAGGACAGTGGAGAGGAGAGGCGCTCATTGTCCTTGGTGCAGATGGCAAGGTGCCTGCGGGAGTGTCTCAGGAATGACAGCCGGATTGTGGACATCCGCCAGAGGGACCAATACTGGCTGGCCACCCTGGTGGACCCTCGCTTCCGCCGCAAAATGGCTGAATTTTTTCCGCCATCAGAGAGGGAGGCAAAACTGGTGTACTACCGGGACCTACTCACCAGTCAGTTGGTCTCAACTTACCAGCGAGACCAGCCAGGTTCCCAGACAACATCCTCTCGGGGGGAACCAGAGCGCTCCACTACCACCACCACTAGTGGAGGCGTGAGAAGTCGCTACAGCCTCCAATCGCTGATGAGCGATTTCATGCAGCCAGCTGCTGAAGAGGGGACACAACACCGGACTCATGGCGTGGACCAGCATGAGCTCACCCACCAGGTCACTGCCTACCTGGATTGTACCCTGCCCCAAAGTGTCACCGACCCCGTGCAGTACTGGGCAGAGAAACTGGACATTTGGCCTCAACTGGCAGAGTTTTCTTTGGCTCTGCTGTCCTGCCCAGCCAGTAGTGTTGCGTCAGAGAGGGTGTTCAGTGTGGCGGGTAACATTGTAACACCGCAAAGAACGAGGCTCTCTTGCCACAGTGTTGAGATGCTGACTTTTCTAAAGATGAATCGTGCCTGGATTACATCGGATTATACCACCCCCCTGCCTGATGTGAATGACTAAGTCATCAGTCACCCGTCTTGCATGGCAATCCGTGTGTCCAAGAAACTGACCTTAATATCCTAAATATGTGCCCAACGTAAAAATCCGTAATTTAACTTATTAAGTAATGTTCCCCCCTTAGACCCCAAATTAAACAAAATCACCTTAAAAATTCCCTACTTAATTCGGATACATTTGAATAAACAGAACCCCATCTCCAAATTTAATGCCCATGGTGTGTTGGCCATTTAACATCTCCACACCAGCTTAATGCCTCACACCGGTGCACCGTCCAACCCATACCCCAAGAACAGTACCATCCCTAAAATAATCCCCACGACTATGCTTCACAAAGTGGGGATTTCACCTTTTGTGAACTATAGCCGTGGGGTTCTATCCCTGGCACCCGTGCCAAGGAACACTACTCACCGTTTTGTGAGCGGGTACTAACTGTTCTTGAGGTATTTTGTTGATATCATGAGAGTAGTAAAATCTCGCACCGCAAATCCCGATGGGGTTCTTCTCTGTGCGAATGATTTCACGCCTCTCATGCAGTCACGCGTGGAATAAGGCTGTCTATGGGGTATATATCACGGAGGCTGCTGTCCTTCAACTGTGATATAAAAAACCTCCACAGTTAGTTACAGCAACAAACAGTTGCTGAAAGGCAGGTTAACTTGCCTTATTTACGGGTGCCTTTACAATGGGATGCTTTTTTGGGGTTCTCTGCTGCCTAAAATCCACAGCGCATCGTTGGCTGATTTTATGCCACCTTCAGTACTATGGGGCTGGACGCAAATACCCAGTTCAGCGCAGAACTGCGTATGTCCGGACGGCACCATAGTACTGAACGCCGTTTGGTGAACGGTATAAAAATGCCCTGTGGATTTTACTCAGCAGACCCGCAGCCACATGTGAAGGTACCCATAGGGTGAGGTTTTTTGGGAGTGACCAAAGAGAGGGCGGGAAGGTCACTCCCATACCCCATCAGGGGTTTTTCCCCTACCCACTTTAAAAGATAAGTCCAGGCAATTAATAACTTTCTGTGCCCTTACTTGAACCAGAAACTTATAAATTGCCCGGACTTATCCTTTAAAGGGAACCTGTCATCTCCGAAACACCCCCTGAACTAGAGTAAGTGTTGTATAGTGTAAGTGATGCTGAATCCGAATATGTAAGTTTTATCTTCATACTCACTTCCATTCCGACGCTGTGCTCCCACAAACCTGCAGTAAAATGCACTCAGTGGACTCCGGTGCTCACTCACATAATGGAGAGGACTCAAAGAAGAGTCCACTGAGTGCATTTTACTGCAGGTTTGTGGGAGCACAGCGTCAGAATGGAAGTGAGTATGAAGATAAAGCTTACATATTCGGATTCAGCATCACTTACACTATACAACGCTTACTCTAGTTCAGGGGGGGGTTCCGAGATGACAGGTTCCCTTTAAGCCAGCTGGTGACAGCACTAAAAAAACACAAAAGCATACATCCATTGGGTTGGGCGCTGCACTCGGTTAGGACATCAAACTGGTGTAACAAAGATATATATATATATATATATATGTCTCGCCAACAGCCATAGGCCCAGATTCAACAGGTTTGACACCAGAGTAGTTGCTAGTTGCGTCAATTTGTAAAGCGAGTGCCAGTGAGGTGTCCATTTCATGAAAATTGGACACGTATTTTTGGATAATGGAACTGGCGTAAAGCCTTCTTGAATCTGTGCCTTTTTAAATGTCCTTTCTTCACCTCATGGATTCTGTGGGTGAGGTTGTCTGTCTATTTAACCGTATCCGTATCCTACTAGACTAGCTGTAATGTTAGAGGGTTTTTTTTAAGGTTGACTGTCCTGTGCTGAACTCTACATCAACATTTTCTCATGTATAAAAACTGATTTTTACAAGCGTGCATATTCTTAGCTTCCAACTTCAGTTCTCTGTACTAGGCCCTTCTGGGTCCAAAAGAATACTGCTCCTACTAATGCCCACACCGTCAATTGTCTATTTGGAAACATACTGGGTGCAATCAAGAGCTGCTGAAGCTGCCTCCTCAACTTGTCTCTTCTCAACCATACTGGCCAGGGTGCTATCAAGTGCTGCTGCCTCCTCCTCCTCCGTCAATTGTCTGTTCTCAACCATACTGGCCTGGGTGCTATCAAGTGCTGCCTCCTCCTCCTCTGTCAATTGTCTGTTCTCAACCATGCTGGCCTGGGTGCTATCAAGTGCTGCCTCCTCCTCCTCCGTCAATTGTCTGTTCTCAATCATACTGGCCTGGGTGCTATCAAGTGCTGCTGCCTCCTCCTCCGTCAATTGTCTGTTCTCAACCATACTGGCCTGGGTGCTATCAAGTGCTGCCGCCTACTCCTCCGTCAATTGTCTGTTCTCAACCATACTGGCCTGGGTGCTATCAAGTGCTGCCGCCTCCTCCTCTGTCAATTGTCTGTTCTCAACCATACTGGCCTGGGTGCTATCAAGTGCTGCTGCCTCCTCCTCCTCCGTCAATTGTCTGTTCTCAACCATACTGGCCTGGGTGCTATCAAGTGCTGCCTCCTCCTCCTCCGTCAATTGTCTGTTCTCAACCATACTGGCCTGGGTGCTATCAAGTGCTGCCTCCTCCTCCTCCGTCAATTGTCTGTTCTCAACCATACTGGCCTGGGTGCAATCAAGTGCTGCTGCCTACTCCTCCGTCAATTGTCTGTTCTCAACCATACTGGCCTGGGTGCAATCAAGTGCTGCCGCCTCCTCCTCTGTCAATTGTCTGTTCTCAACCGTACTGGCCTGGGTGCAATCAAGGGCTGCTGCCTCCTCCTCCTCCGTCAATTGTTTGTTCTCAACCATACTGGGTCCAATACAGTACTATTACTGCTGCTGGTTCCACTGTCAAATGTCTGTTTTCCACCCTACTGGGTCCAAGGCAATGCTGCCGGTGTTGCCAACTTGCACTTTGTGTCCTATGTCCCGTGTAATCACTTACACCTTGGCTAATGTGTACCTGTTCTGGGGTGCACAAGGTCTAATTAAATGGTACGCCTGTCTGTCTTCTGACCTGTGATGTCACTGAGACCGCATCGACTTCAACGCAGCCTATTCTTGGGCTGGTGCCACGATCTACCGTGTGTTTTTGGTGCTCTGGCATGACATGGACTGCTCCAGCGGACATCTTCAATGCTGTCAAATGTTGTCGACCTGGCTGTCGACGACTATTTTTGCACTTTGATTTTTTCAACTTTTTTCATTGTAATAGCAACTGCAACTAAACGAAACTATACCCTATCAGACTCCCACTATTGTAGCTGCAATTATTCAGCCGTTATAGCAAGGTTTGTTTTAGGTTCTGTTCGTACGAATCCGAACTTCACGAAAGTTCGCAGAACCGAACCAAACTTTTCAAAAGTTCGCTCATCCCTAAACGGAACCTATAAAGGAATTCAATAACCCCGATGTGAACCCGGCCTAAGGGGTCATTTATTAAACTGGTGTAAAGTAGAACTGTCTTAGCTGCCCATAGCAGCCAGATTCCACCTTGCATTTTCCAAGAGCTGTCAAAAATGAAAGGTGTAATCTGATTGGCTGCTATGGGCAACTAAGCCAGTTCTACTTTAGACCAGTTTGATAAATGACCCCATATGTTTATAATTACTTTTTCCATGGATCAATAAAGGAATTTTACATTTTCAAGACTTTTCAGTGCTGGACCTTTTGCCTTTTTATTGTCCCAGTTCCAGGACGCCAGTCTTGCCAGGTCCCTGTACGCGGAAGCATATAGACAAGGAGTATATACTGTTTGCGTAATAGTGAGGTGTTCTTATTCCTTTTTGTCTTGTATTATATGGTGTCTCCATCTGCAGCTCTCTCCCTGCCACAGCTTCTAACAGAACATAAGGCTGGTGGCAGTTGAAGATTTAAACTGAACATGTTCGACTAGCTAAGGAAAAGAACAGCAGGTGGCGCTATACGGATACATTTTATTGAATAGCTCAGGGGCTATATAAAATGTTAAATCATATGCAATTACAAAAGTGTTCAGATCCAGGTGCTGATTTGAAAAATGTAGAATATGTTTTGTGACACAACCCCTTTAAGTAATCCTCTCAGTTTATAGGGAGTACCCATATGGATGCGCAAGTATTTTACAATAGAATTTTTTAATTCCACCACAGAATACTATTTTGCTGCAGTAATTAGGGTGCTTTCACATGCAGCAGATTTTGTGCAGAAAATTCCGCAAATGAAAATCAGTTCACTCATCATTCATCTTAATGGGGCTTGCAGAAATCCACGTGCTTGCTGCCCCATTCAAATGAATGGAACTGATTTTCAGTCGTGGAATTTTCTACCACAAAATGTGCCACATGTGAAGGCACCCGTAGCCTTCTTTTCTCATTCATTTCAAATCCAGTTACCTTTACAAACTCCTCTATATAATCTTAAATACTAAAGGGTGTATTAGACACCCCGATCATGCAGACGATTGTTGGGAGGGAAGCGTTCCTTCCCGGCAATCGCCTGGTCACTAGGAGAGGAGAGTGCAGCATGGAGAGGAGCAATCGCTATGCCATCACTCATCCCCATGCTGTATAGTGTTTTGCCAGCGGCAGATCGTAATTAGACAGCATGATTTGCCACTGGCAAATCCTGATCTTTCAGCATGGTGAAAGATCTGGATTGCCCGATGAACAAGCATTTGCTTGTTCATCGTGCAATTGGCGGCAGTATTACACTGCAAGATCATTGCTAACGAGTGTTCATATGAATACTCATTAGCGATTATTGGTCAGAAAATCTTCCCGTCTAATACGCCCTTAAGAATATATTAATACATTATCTGGCAATAATGCTAATTTAGGTCTCGTTCAAATCTGAGTCAGAGGCTACATTCGGGGACTCTGTTGCAGATTCTTTAAAAATGATTGGACAAAAAAGTCCTGCACGCAGGACTTTTTTGTCTGGTAAAAAAAACAGTGTCCTGAACAGAAAATGAACAGTCCCCATTATAGTCAATAGAGTCTGTTCAACTCTGTTCTGAATCCAGCACTTCTGTTATTCCCATTTACTGCTCCTATAACAGAGCAGACCAATGGAAATGACAAGCTCTGTTATAAACCCAGCCATGTTGGAATGATTATCTACCATAATACCTCATATGTCTCCCATCTGTATGATGGTAACATTTATGTATGGGGTTATGTTGTGTTTTCTATAGAAAAAAAAATCTGACTTTTTATTTCTCAGAATTGTGTATTTTTTCATGACCTAGGAACTCTTCTGCGAGACGCTTCCTTTTTGTAAGACGCTGACTAATTTACATGTACAGTATTCCTTGTTTGTATGAATACTTGTCCCTGATAATTGGCCCAAAAATCATGCAGTTTAATAGGTCCATAAATAGAATCGTAATCTGTGAAGTGAAGAGCTGAGGCAGATGTATAGCTCAGTGTTCTGAAGTAGCCCGTCCTGCTCTGTGTCAAGGACAGATTTTGTTTGTACTTATAGGATGGGGTCCATTTTATATGAGACTGATGATATCCCTCTAGACAAGAGGCAGATATGACATAATCTAAAATCCTCACCACTACGTACAAATATTGGAAAATAGAAATTTTTTTTTTTTTTTACTTTCAGTATGCTATGTTGGATAAGAACACTTTTTAAAGAATTTGCAAATTTAGTTGTAGCAGATGGACTTGTATATGCTTTGGGAGTACTTAACATTTTTTTATATTTTATATTTTAATCTGTGTAAGATATATATATATATATATATAAATATATATATTACAGAGTATTATTATTAAATTGGTATTTTCTGCACAAATATGTAGACTATTGCATTCACTCTCCCTAAGAATTAGACTTAGGCCTCATGCATACGTGCCCGTATTGTGGCCCGCAAACAGTGGGTCCGCAATATACGGGCACAGGCTGTGTGCGCACCATATCACGGGTGCGGATCCATTCACTTGAATAGGGCCACAATCTGGAAGGTACTGTGCAGTGCAGATCGGAAGCCCACTGAAGCAGTACAGAGTATGTACTACTTTTTTGCAGTGCAGACTGTTGGATGCGGATTGTGGATCCCAGTGAAGTGAATGGGTCCTTGCCCACAGACAGCGGACCCACAGTCGGTGCCCGTGCATTGTGGACCGCAATTTGCAGTCCACAGCATGGACATGGCAGCACACTGTTGTGTGCATGAGGCCTTAAGCAGAGAAAAAAACAGAGCTATCAGCCCGTAGATTGCAAATCAAATCAGGATGCTATATATCCCCATCAGACGATAATATCCAAACAGAGAATCAAAAATTACAGAATGAAATGTGCTGCCAAGTGAAAGGGCCATGAGCCAAGCTCACCCCTGCCTGCTTCATGTATATAATTAGTAAAACAAGCTGTTATCTCAGTGACTAAGAGATTAATAAACTAACACTCTGTTTGCCAAAGGATTAAGTCTGTCATAAGAACAAAAATGAGGTGGTTAATTAAACAGGAATGCACAATTTAAAGTTTTTATATAACCAGAAAATATATTGTTTTTCTAGAGAATAGATTCCTAGAAATGTTATAAAAACAAATTTGTGCAAGTAATGGTAATTACTTTGTGATTCGTCACGATTTTTGGCCAAACTAAGCAGTAAAACTAAAAGCAAAATGTAAAGGCGAGCAATCACCTCCACTGTATGGGGAAGAGCGATGGCCACTGTATATGCTCATCCTCATACAGATTCATTGTTCTGGGCAAACCACTGTTCACACAGATCGTACAGCATGATCTGCTGCCCAGAAACGATGATTTAATGTGCTGCATAAGTCATTAATTCACCCGATGAATACGCATTTTGCTCATTCATCGGGTGATCGGCAGCACAGTTACACATTATCAGGAACAAGCATTTGTAGTGACATTTGTTCCTGAAAATTGGCCCAACAAGTATGTGGTGTAAATCCACCATTAATGTAAGAATTTCATGCAATGTGGGACTGGACAGTTTTTCCTTAAATATGTAAATGTAAAATAAGACCCAAACCAATAAGCAAAGTGTTACTAAAAATTTCCTTAAAGGGGTTGTCCCATTACAACAACTTATGCTCTATCCACAGGATAGGGAATAGTTGTCTGATTGGTGGGATCGCTGGGGCTTCCACTGATCACAAGACTAGGGCCATGTTCCCTCATTTGAATGGAGCTGCGCGCTATCACTTCATTTAATCCTACGTGACTGATGGAGATAGCTGAGCTTATACTCTGTTATTTTCACCCAGGGGAACAAGTGAACCCTAAATTCCACCCACACCTCTGTCCCTGCCTACTTGCATGACCACCCTCAGTGGAGGACCACAACTGGTCGAAAGTTCCTGCTTATTTACACGCTGGGGCTTACCAGGGAGAAGCAGAGGGAAAAAAACAATAAACAAAGCGACAGGCAGGCACACAAATACTGAGAAAAACCCAGAACCAAAGTACTCAAGTCAAATATACCGGATCAAAGCCAAGAGAAAACAATGAAGCCAAATCAGAATGTAGATCACCAGACAATAACAAGCCAAGGTTATACTCAAGTCCAGGTCCAAATACCTCAGGCAGAGGCAAGTCCAAGAACCAAGCCAGGGTCAAACAAGGAGATGCAGAAAAGCCATATCAGAATCCAAAAATCAGGGTCAAAAGGAGTTGGCGAAGTCAGGAAGTCAGAACAATCCACAATCCAAAGCGCTGGTGAGGTATACAGAATTATTCACAATCTGTGACCAGCAGATTGCCTGTTTTAATACCCCACACTTTATGGAAACGTGATGCACTGCCTGGTCATGTAACACGCCCGGTGTCACATGACCTATGATGTAAAAAAACCTGATGTGGGAGATTAGACTGTCTCCCTGGCAACCAGATGCCAGCAGGTACACGGAGAATCTTGTCTGCCAGCACTGATAGTGACAGCTATCGCTATAGCAGGCAAACCAACTATCTAAACCTCCTAAATAGAGAGGCAATCAATTGTCAGTTCACTGCTGCTGTGAGAGGAAGATATCTGCAAGCTAGTCTCCACTATGATAGTAGTTGTACAATTTGGTTAACAGCAAGACAATTCTATTGTTCGCTTCATATGCTTAGATTAAGATACCCCCAGAAAGGCACTGCACTTATCAGTCTAATATGTGATACTCTAACTGAATCACTCACCCCCCACCACCATTTCTCTGGCTGCAGATTTGGTCTGACTGAGAGAGTAAGACTGTATGCCATATTAAAAAGCAAACAAAAAAAAAAGTTAAGGAGCCAGGAAAGGAAGTAGAATACATGGAGTGACTCCCCATAGTTATATCCAGAAAACTATCCATCCAAACATGGAATATTCACATATAGGCTGTTAATATTTGAAAAAAAATTATGGAAGTGTCCTTTTAATCAACTGCAAGGAGATAACAATTGACATGAAAAATAGGTACTTTATGTGCAATTTTACATGCTAAATTGACTAAAATAAGTTGCCTCTTGAAGACCACTAGGGGTGATTCAGAAGAGCACCAGTGTGCCTCGGTAACCACCGGTAACTAGAGTAAGTTCCACTCTGGGATATTTGGATTGATTCTAGAGGTCATTTAAATTTTTCTTCTAAGCTTTCTAAACCAGAACAGGAGAATGAGATGTCCCTGACTTCACTTTGATCTCCTCTTACGGCTGAACTCTGCCTGAATTGACCATGTCTGACCACAGTTGTTACTATTGGAGACTACTTCAGGGGTAGCGAGGAGTTTCCCTGCCTGAAAATCCATACCTTTTTGCAAGGGTTAAGGGTGAATATGCACAATTCTTTATACTTCTGGTTTAGCACTATGGCAAATCTGTTACTTAGTGCGTCCACATATCCAGTTGGCCATTGTTACAGTTTAATTTGTGCACCGCAAAAGTTGTCCCAAAACCTGACAGGAAAAAGTATCAGATACATAGTAACATAGTAACATAGTTTATAAGGCCGAAAAAAGAAATCTGTCCATCCAGTTCGGCCTGTTATCCCGCAAGTTGATCCAGAGGAAGGCAAAAAAAAACCCTGTGAGGTAGAAGCCAATTTTCCCCAATTTAGGGGGAAAAAATTCCTTTCCGACTCCAATCAGGCAATCAGAATAACTCCCTGGATTAACGACCCATCTCTAGTAACTATAACCTGTAATATTATTACACTCCAGAAATACATCCAGGCCCCTCTTGAACTCTTTCAGTGAACTTACCATCACCACCTCCTCAGGCAGAGAGTTCCATAGTCTTACTGCTCTTACCATAAAGAATCCTCTTCTATGTTTGTGTACAAACCTTCTTTCCTCCAGACGTAGAGGATGTCCCTTCATCACAGTCACAATCCTGGGGATAAATAGATCATGGGAGAAATCTCTGTACTGACCCCTGATTTATTTATGCATAGTTATTAGATCTCCCCTCAGTTGTCTTTTTTCTAAAGTGAATAACCCTAATTTTGATAATCTTTCCGGGTACTGTAGTCCACCCATTCCAGTTATTACTTTAGTTGCCCTCTTCTGAACCCTCTCCAGCTCTACTATGTCTGCCTTGTTCACAGGAGCCCAGAACTGTACACAGTACTCCATGTGTGGTCTGATATTGATATTTTATTGTGCAAGCCTTCTACCAGATCATTAATAAATATATTGGAGAATAGGGCCCAATACTGACCTCTGTGGTACCCTCTGTTTTCTATCACTCAGCCAGTAACTTACCCACATACAGACATTTTCTCCCAGGCCAAGCATTCTAATTTTATATACTAACCTTTTATGCGGTACAGTGTCAAATGCTTTGGAGAAGTCCAGATATATGACATCCATTGATTTGCCGCGGTCAAGACTAGAACTTACCTCCTCATAGAAACTGATTAAATTAGTTTGACATGACCGATCCCTCATGAAGCCATGCTGATATGGAGTTATTTGCTTATTTTCATAGAGGTACTCCAAGATAGCATGTCTTAGAAAACCTTCAAACAGTTTACCCACGACAGATGTTAAACTTACCGGCCTATAGTTTCCGGGCTGTGTTTTTGGACCCTTTTTGAATATTAGCACCACATTTGCTATGCGCCAATCCTGTGGACTAAAATAAAAGAAAGAGAGCTGGTCTTTTAGACTTTTAGATGTTTGATTTTATAGTATTTCTGGTTTAATAAGCATGATTACGATGGATAATAATGCACTGAAATTTACAAAAAAAATAAAGCACCAAGAAGCCGTTGGAATCAAATGAAACTTTATATGTGTGAATATAATTGTGATATATACAGTACAGACCAAAAGTTTGGACACACCTTCTCATTCAAAGAGTTTTCTGTATTTTCATGACTATGAAAATTGTAGATTCACACTGAAGGCATCAAAACTATGAATTAACACATGTGGAATTATATACTTAACAAAAAAGTGTGAAACAACTGTAAATATGTCTTATATTCTAGGTTCTTCAAAGTAGCCACCTTTTGCTTATTTACTGCTTTGCACACTCTTGGCATTCTCTTGATGAGCTTCAAGAGGTAGTCACCTGAAATGGTTTTCACTTCACAGGTGTGCCCTGTCAGGTTTAATAAGTGGGATTTCTTGCCTTATAAATGGGGTTGGGACCATGAGTTGTGTTGGGCAGAAGTCAGGTGGATACACAGCTGATAGTCCTACTGAATAGAGAATAGTAAAGAAAAACGAATGGCCATGATTACTTTAAGAAATTAAGGTCAGTCAGTCGGAAAAATTGGGAAAACTTTGAAAGTGTCCCCAAGTGAAGTCGCAAAAACCATCAAGCGCTACAAAGAAACTGGCTCACATGAGGACCGCCCCAGGAAAGGAAGACCAAGAGTCACCTATGCTGCGGAGGATAAGTTCATCCGAGTCACCAGCCTCAGAAATCGCAGGTTAACAGCTCAGATTAGAGGTCAATGCCACACAGAGTTCTAGCAGCAGACACTTCTCTACAACAACTGTTAAGAGGAGACTGTGTGCAGCAGGCCTTCATGGTAAAATAGCTGCTAGGAAACCACTGCTAAGGACAGGCAACAAGCAGAAGAGATTTGTTTGGACTAAAGAACACAAGGAATAGACATTAGACCAGTGGAAATCTGTGCTTTGGTCTGATGAGTCCAAATTTGAGATCTTTGGTTCCAACCAACGTGTCTTTGTACGACGCAGAAAAGGTGAACGGATGGACTCTACATGCCTGGTTCCCACCGTGAAGCATGGAGCAGAAGGTGTGATGGTGTGGGAGTGCTTTGCTGGTGACACTGTTGGGGATTTATTCAAAATTGAAGGCATACTGAACCAGCATGGCTACCACAGCATCTTGCAGCGGCATGCTATTCCATCCAGTTTGCATTTAGTTGGACCATCATTTATTTATCAACAGGACAATGACCCCAAACACACCTCCGGGCTGTGTAAGGGCTATTTGACCAAGAAGGAGAGTGATGGGGTGCTACGCCAGATGACCTGGCCTCCACAGTCACCAGACCTGAACCCAATTGAGATGGTTTGGGGTGAGCTGGACCGCAGAGTGAAGGCAAAACGGCCAACAAGTGCTAAGCATCTCTGGGAACTCCTTCAAGACTGTTGGAATACCATTTCAGGTGACTACCTCTTGAAGCTCATCAAGAGAATGCCAAGAGTGTGCAAAGCAGTAATCAAAGCAAAAGGTGGCTACTTTGAAGAACCTAGAATATAAGACATATTTTCAGTTGTTTCACAAGTTTTTGTTAAGTATATAATTCCACATGTGTTAATTCATAGCTTTGATGCCTTCAGTGTGAATCTACAATTTTCATAGTCATGAAAATACAGAGAACTCTTTGAATGAGAAGGTGTGTCCAAATTTTGGTCTGTACTGTATATATATAATTAGAATATTAGAGTGAAAGCATAATTTTATTAGGGAAAACTGTTCAATTGAAAGAAGTCTCTAGGACCCTGTTGGGCCACCTTTAGCCTGGATACAAGATGAGATACAGTTGGGCATGGAGGCACACAGGTTCTGTATCGTATCCGATGGCATTTTTGTCCACAGCGTAACCACTATACAATGAACGGTGCTGTGCTTGGTATGCTGTGAAGAAACTGCAGAAGTCACTGGAGCGCAGCGGCATCTTCATACAGCTGAACGGTGGCATCACCGGGTGTCAGAAGCCCACTGATCAGTTACTGATGACCTTAGATGATCAATATTTTGTCCTGGAAAAAAGTATATAAGCATTTGGCATATTCTCAGTTCTATACATGATCTACATAATAACTCCACCTTATTTTCCCTTTATGCTGCATACAAATAATTTTGGCCTATATCTGTGCTCTACAATTATAATACCTTGATGTCGAGATTGTGCCAAGAAGCCATGCTTATGAATGATGTATGTGGTTGAATGTTAATACACCCCTTAGGCTAGTTTCACACCTGCGGCATCGGACTCCGCCAGACTGTTCCGGCAGGTGAACAGCATGTTGTACTTTTGTTCCGGCCGCCTCTCGGCAGGGTTTGCCGTGCTGCGGCCGGATCCATGGCCCGTCCCCATTACAGTCAATGGGGCCGGAGCGTAGTTCCGGCCCCACACGTGCACCCTGTGTATTTCTGTTTTTTTGTCCAGGCATGTAAGGCTTACTGTAATGACTTTGCACATGTATCTAGGATTTTTCCCATGTCTGTATCTAATAAGATGTTGCCATAGGAAGATATCCACCAGATCACTATCACTGCAAAGTATACTCTAAAGGTGGATTTAGATGTGCAGATAATCAGGCAGATTATTGGGAACGAACATTCCTGCGAACGCTCATTCTCGAGAATCTGCCTGTGTAAAGGTGCAGCACCTAAATTATCACTTCTGGGCAAGAGATTGTTCTGTCTAAACAGCAATCTTGGTACGTGTAAATCCACCTTAAAGGAGATGTTTTTAATTTCATCATGTTTTACAGGCATATATACAGGTTGCTCTAGCAAGAGATCTGTCAATCATCCTAGCATCTCTAGTATCATGTACTGTCATTGAGTATTCCATATTTTAATGGGACAAAATCATGGCATAAAGGAGTATTTAAACCAGGGCAGGACTAAAAATAAGGACAAGACAGTATATGTAATAGCGCAAAAGTTTCTATTTTATTTTAGTTTTCCCAAAAATAAGAAAGTAGCTTTAAGTCAGCACAAAAATGACAAAAATGGGCAATTCAACAAATATAGTGTTATGGGAATAGATCAGTAATCATCTGGCAATGAGAAAATGTTTTATGATTTAAAGTCATATGGGTGTTAAAGGGGTTCTCCGGGAATTAAGAAAATGAAAATACGTAAATATTACTTTATTATAAATATATTACCAAATACCTTTCATTAGGTATAATGGCTCATCTGGGGAGCAATCACTAGGGGAAATATAATGGTTGCCATCCTATTAGTACACACAAAATCTGTCCTAATAACACAGGAGGACAAGTTACTTCACAACACACGCTCTGCTTGTTAGGTGTTATGATCATGAATACAGATGATAAGAACTTTAAATGAATCTCTGTGGGAATGAAGTTCATGAGGAGACATGAAGTACAGAGAGGATGGACAAGACAGACTGTGGTAATGGAGACTGCATACAAGTGCTGCTGCTCAATCCCTGACAAGTAGGTGGAGGATGCAGCTCTTTACCTCAGTTTTGTGCCTAAATAAAATCTCCTCAACATATTTGGTATTGCCACAGCCTTAATGACCTATACTATGCAATCATGTAATTTATCCCATAAGGTGAATACTGTAAAAAAAAAAAGCTTTTTGCTTAATCGCCACAGAAAACAAAGTGATGAAAAAGTGTCACTTTGGGTCTTCGGATGCGGTGATTTTGTGGGGTTTTATTGTGCAAAAGTAGTAAAACATAAAAAATGTATTTCGTATCACCTTAATCATAAAGTTGTAATGTTATTTATGCTATAAAATGAACAGCGCAAAATTCATAACGTAAAAACTCTGTCCTATCCGTGCCAAAAAGAGTTAATAAAAATCAATCAGTAAGTTATGTTCACCCCAGAATGGTGCGATTAAAAACTACAACTTATTCTTCAAAACACAAACCTTTATACGGATACATAAATAAATAAAGGTCTATGGTCAGTCTGCCCTTGAATTTTCATATTCCATATAGTGTATTAGGAAGATGAGAAAAATGGGTGGAAATGAAAAAAAAACAAACCACAATACATGTATGGATTTTGTTTTTACGATGTTCACTATGTGGTAAAAATGACACATAACCTTTATTCTAGGGGTTAGTTATACATTATATATTTTAATAGTATAAAACATAAACTCTATAAAAGAAGCTTTTTCTTTCCATCACCATATTCTGACACCCATAACTTTTTTATATATCTGTCTACAATGTTGTGCAAGGGATCTTTTTTTGTGAGGCGATCTGTTGACTTTCATCACTATTTATTACATTTTGTTTGGGGGTGAAGCGAGCAAAAAACTGGCAATTTGACCATTTTGATTTGGTTTTCCATTATGGCATTCAACTGTACAGAATCTGAGGAGCTAAATGGCCATAATCAGAACTGTCTCTGATCACAGGAACTGCTGTCGGATGTCTGCTACACAAAAAGGCAGCTACCAGCCAGTTATGGAGCTCACTCAGTTCCTGGGTGAGTGCCGTCTTTAACCCTTTCATGCTGAAAGGTAGTTAAAACCTTTGTGACCAGGCCAAATTTTGGAAATCTGTCGTGTGTCACTTTATGTGGTAATAGTTTTGGAACACTTTTACTTATCCAAGCCATTCTGAGATTGTTTTCTCGTGACACATTGTACTTCATGACAGTGGTATATTTGAGTCAATATAAATCACCTTTATTTATTAAAAAATCCTAAATTTACAGAAAATTTTGAAAAATTTGTAAGTTTCAAAATTTGAATTTATCTGCTTTTAAGGCAGATAGCGATTCCTCACAAAATAGTTATTACTTTACATTTCCCATATGTCTACTTTATGTTGCCATCATTTTGTAGATTTTAGTAATTTTAGTTTTTGGAAATGTTAGAAGGCTTAGAATTTTAGAAGCAATTCTTAAAATTTCTAAGAAATTTTCCAAAACCATTTTTTTAAGGATCAGTTCAGTTCTGAAATCACTTTGTGGCGCTTACATAATAGAAACCACCATAAATGACCCCATTTTAGAAACTACACCCCTCAAGGTTTTCAAAACTGATTTTACAAACTTTGTTATGTATTCTACAAGATTTAAAGGAAAATGGAGATGATATTTGTAAATTTCACTTTTTTTGGCAGATTTTCCATTTTAATCCATTTTTTTCCTATAACACATCAAGGGTTAATAGCCAAACAAAACTCAAACTATTACCCTGATTCTGCGATTTACAGAAACATCCCACATCTGGTGGTAAACTACTGTATGGGCACACAGCAGAGAGCAGAAGAAAAGGTGCGCCAGATGGTTTTTGGAGGGCAAATTTTGCTGGACTAGTTTTTAGACACCATGTCCCATTTGAAGCTCCCCTGATGCACCCCTAAAGTAGAAACAATCAAAAAGTGCCTGTATTGGAAACTAAGGGATTGAGTTATTGATACTATTTTGGGGTACATATGATTTTTTAACGCTTTATATTACGCTTTTTGTTAAGCAAGGTAACCATAAATGGCTGTTCTGGCACAGTTTTTTTTTTTTTTTTTAGAGTGTTCATCTGACAGTTTAGATCATGTGCTATTTTTATAGAGCAGGTTGTTACGGATGCAATGATATCAAATATGTCTATTTTCTTTCTTTCTTTGTTTCGGTTTTACGTAAAAAAGCATTTTTGAAAAAAATTATGTTTTTGTGTCTCCATTTTCTGAATGCCATATCTTTTTTATTTTTCTGCCAATCATCATGTGTAGGGGCTAATTTTTTGCAGGAAGAGTTGACATTTTTATTGGTACCATTTTTGGGTACATATGATTTTTTGATCATTCATTATTACACTTTTTGGGGCAAGGTGACCCAAATATTGGTAGTTTTGGCACAGTTTTTATTTATTTATTTTTACTGCTTTCATCTGAGGGGTTAGGTCATGTGACATTTTTGTAGAGCCGGACGTGGCGATACCTAACATGTACACTTATTTTTATTTAAGTTTTACACAATAATATCATTTTTGAAACAAAAAAATCATGTTTTATCTCCATAGTCTGAGAGCTGTAGTTTTTTTATATTTTTGGAGATTGTCTCAGGTAGGGGCTCATTTTTTGCGGGATGAGATGACGGTTTGATTGGTACTATTTTCGGGTAAATATACCTTTTTGATCGCTTTGTATTGCACTTTTTGTGATGTATAGTGAGCAAAAAATGGCTTTTCTGGCACAGTTTTTATTATATTTTTTTAGGGCATTTACCTTTTGGGGGAAGAGTGTGATATTTTTATAGAGCAGGTCGTTACGGATGCAGCGATACCTAATATGTCTATTTTATTTTTTTTATTTTGGTTTTACACAATAAAAGCATTTTAGAAAAAAAAATTTTTCTTATCTCCATTTTCTGAAAGCCATATTTTTCTCATTTTTTTGGTGATTGTCTCATGTAGGGGCTCATTTTTTGCGGGATGAGGTGACGGTTTGATTGGTGCTAATTTGGGGTACATACGACTTTTCATCACTTTTAATACCTTTTTTTTGGGAAGTTATGTGGAAAAAACTTTAATTCCATCATAGTTTTTCTCTTTTTTTTTTCAATGGTGTTCACCATGCGGGGAAAGTAATGTGATCGGTTTATAGATCGGGTCGTTACAGACGCGGCAATACCAAACATGTCTAGTGTTTTTTATTTTTTTAATTTTTAATCAATTAATGTGTGGATGTAGATTTTTTTTTCCTTTTTTCACTTTGTTTTGTTACTTTTTCTCACTTTTTATTTTTTTTTACTTTTTTTCACTTTATCTTATTATTATTTTTTTCCTACACTTTTTGACCCAGACCCACTTGGTTCTTGCAGATCCAGTGGGGCTGAGGGCTGTATAATACACTGCAGTACACTGTACACAAACCGCTCGGCCATCCTGAACATCGGGGCAGGCAGGGCGGGTTCAAATCGCGCTGCCGCCCGCCCGCAACTTTCCCCCCCTCCCCTCTCGGCCATCCTGAAATTATCGGCATAAATGATGATCTGGAGGGGGGATAATAAACATATATTTAGATATGCCAAAAATTCTGGGGCTCCCGATCGTCCCCCAAACCAAAAATATTAATCTACGTCGCTGCTGCACAAAGCCCGGCAAGCAGCGACGTAGATTTACCATCGGCATTTGTGAAGGGGTTAAAGACCTGATGGGTTGGGAAGGGTTTAAGGTAATTTTGTATTGAATGATCTGTTTACACTGTTATAGCATCATAATAATAATAATAATAATAATAAACATAATAACAAAAAATATTATTATGATAGAATAGATGAAAGCAAATAAACATACACATTTTACACACATAGGGAGAGCTTTATCAAAACTGGTGGAAAGGAAAACTGACTCATAGCAACCAATCAGATTCCACTTTTCATTTTTCAGAGCTCCTTTGGAAAAGGAAAGGTGGAATTGGATTGGTTGCTATGAGCAACTAAGCCAGTTTTCCTTTACACCAGTTTTTATAAATCTCCCTCATACTGTTTTGCCAATATCACATTGTATAATATAAATTTAGACATACAATTATGACTCTGTGTGTAATATTCGGTCGCTTATAAAAAAAAAAAAATCAGTATTTTATTATTGTTTTTTCCTCCATATGTTCATTTCCCTCACTTATATCTTCCAACAGTGTGGGCTTCAAACGTGCAGTCGAGAGGTTTACTGTTATTTTCTTTAAGGCTTTGTCAATACAAGGTGTCCCATGTTTAATACATACATATGACCACTTGGAACCGAACCTGAGTTCGGGAAATGTTTTTTTACAGTATAAATGAATTGTTATTACACAAAGTCTCACGAGACTTCGCAAAGTAATAACTTCGTCTCATCGGACCCAATACATTCTAATACTGTACGGAGCTCCAGCTCCATACAATATTAGAACAAGGTTTTATGCGAATCAACTTCGGATGTTTCATCCGAAGTCGATTCGCTCATCCCTATTCTGGATTAATTATGGTCATCCACTAGGACTCCCACAACTGCTATGAGACCATATCTGAATCCACGACACCCACACAATGGCAGTAAGCAGTTTGAATAGATTGATGGTCAAGTTTGCATGCAGCTGCTCAATACAAACCACTGTATATGGGAATTACACAACCAACCAAATGTTGGACTTACACCCCTACAAATCTAATGTTTGCCACCTACCCAGTGGATAAGCGGTAAATTGGGTCAAATTGAAAGACCATGGGTAGATTAGATTGGACTGATTCACCTAGAATTATTTTTAGAGAAGCCATTCAGAAACCATACCTAATTCTGTGAGTTTACACTTCTGATGTGGAAAATTCTTCTACTACATCTTCATATATCACTATTTGTAAATGTGAGGTTCTTAGCGCACATTTTGATCAAATTGTGCGAGCCCATCTGCCACGTCACGGCGACCTCATTCAGATGGGTCCCTACACTAAGACTTTATTTGTAACATAAATACTGTACCTCACATATAGACAAAATCCCAGAGATCATGTTCTTAGAGACTGCACTGGAACAGTGAGTATATAAGAAGGTTACCTCTTGTTCTATAAAGTGTTAGTGTAGAGACCCATCTTAATAGGGCCACAAAGTGGTTGATGGGCTCAAAAATGTTGTTTAAAAATTGTGCCATAACATCACTATGGACACAACACTACTGTGTCTTAGTTTATACACAGGTCCTATGGAAGCTGAGACGCAGTGCTGGTGGGGCTACACAGAACGGCTTTGGAGACTGCTGGATGTGCAGCCTGTTCTAGAAAAAAATACTTTTACATTAAGTTTATATAAGGCTTAACTTATTATTACTATTACTGCTAACATTATATAACTTATGTTTGCAACATTAGCTTTCCTGGTCGACACACCACACATACTATGCAGACAAAGTGTGGACAATGCCTTACCTGTTTTTAAAGTCTTGATGATGCTGCTCCCCACCCAGATTTTAGTGCTATGGTCCCTGCTGTGTGCCCAAGGATGCATAGGCTGATATTTGGAGGTCCCTCCTGCTTGCTGTACTTTATTGGCTCCTCCTACCCATCCTCCTCATCCGAAATTATGGTCCAGGGCCCTTTAACACAAGTATAGATTGTCTGCAGGTAGTACAATATTCCAGTATTTCAATGACCTGCTCCTTGCTTCCTCGGCTGCTTCTCCTCCTACCCAAGTGGATAACTCTTTACTTAAGGGTCTTCTACATAAGTTTTCTGATTGGGGAAGCAGATTTCTGGTAGTGCCAGAGGGACTCCCTATTTCAGGCTGCCTAGCTTCTTGATGAGACCACCCAAAGTGCACTACTGCATGCTACTGGCACCCAAGGTCACTTTTTTCAGGCTTCTTCTCCTGGGGTACCATTTGGTGGCACCATGGCACTGCCTGGAGAAATAGTTGCCCCCCTTTTAGACCCCTTGGGTTTTCTGGAGTACAGATTACTCCAGTCCTCAAATAGCAATGTCTTTTATCTTCTGCATATGATTCCTCTAGCTCTGTTAGTGCTGTCTGCCAATGTTATACCAGGCAGAAGCCTCAGTGTCCTCTGGTTTCTTCCAGTCCTTAGGGTAGTAAACATGGAACAGTTTAATTGCTTCCTGCCCCTGCCAGGTCTTCAGAGCCTTTTTTCAAAAGCTTGATCTATCTCTTGCATCATCTACATCAGATCCTCACACAGTTTTACCTCACAGGAAATGCAGTTGAGTTACAGAGGCATCATTTTCTAACATACTATAGACAGCTGGGGAGCCAAGATTCTTCTGGTGGCTCTACTTCTGAGCAGGAATTATAATTAGAGATGAGCGAACGTGCTCGCATGGGCACAGGCAGCCGCTTCCGTCCTCCTCAGCGAGCGAGCGCAGGGGAGCCGAGCGGTACAGTGCTCGTTTCGAGCACGTTCGCTCATCTCTAATTATAATCCATGCCTCTGCAGCACAAAATGCTTGGTATAGGCTAAACTGCCAAGGTAGCAAAGGTTTAAAGAAATTCTCCTGTGCCTTGCTTCTTCAGTTACTTGACCTCGCTAGAAGGTCCTCATTAACCCATGTTCTTCTCATGAGCTGTTTGATAGAGCAGTCAGCTTCTAGAGGGTTTCCTTGTTTCAAGCTTTCCATGTTCCTGGCAATAAGTACCATCCAGGGTGCACTACTGTGTGCCACTGGGACTCCTGTTCATCTTCTGGTTGCAGATCCTTCCTAGCCCATACGGCAAATCTGCAAAGATGGAGTCGACAATACCTTATCTGTGGCATTTTTGTAGCACTGCTTCCAACAAAATTTGTGGTGCTGTGCCCCTCGCTCTGTGTCCATAAGCACACAGGCAAAAAGGTTCTACCTGCTTGACGCACTTTGTCCACACAGCATATGTCTGGAGGCTGTCTAACATTATGGTAGAATAGGAGTCTAGTAATTCAGTCTCCTGTTCCTTGCTTCTTCAGTCACTTCTTCAACTACCTGGCAAGTAAAAACCTCTCTGACTAGGACTCTTCTGGTTTGCATATGTCCCACAGAGTCTCTTTCTTTCACATCACCAGCGTTCCTGTCCAGACCATCCAAAGTGCATCACTGCCTTTCACTGGGCTGTTTGTCAACCTTATCTCAGATCTGGTGGACACAGCAGGCACTTTCTTCACACTTCCTTTTTCTGGGGTGCAGTCATAATGCTGCCAGAAGAAGGAGCTGACTCTCCCTTAGCCACCTCAGGGTTTCCTGGGGTTTCTGATGGCCATTTATGAGGCTAGGCAACATGGAATAATTCTATTGCCCTGCTTTTGCCAGGTCTCTGGTGTTTTTTTTTTCAGGTTTGATCCCTTTGATGCCTCGTCTAAGGCCTCTTTCACACGAGCATCACGAATTCAGTCCGGATTCGTTCAGTGTGCATTCCGGAAAATCTGCACCAATCCGCACGCAATCGCAGTCAGTTTTGACTGCGATTGCGTATGTTCGTTTAGTTTTTTCCGCGCGGGTGCGAAGCGTTTTGATGCGTTTTTCAAGCGCGTGATAAAAAACTGAATGTTTACAAACAACATCTCTTAGCAACCATCGTGCGGATGCAATGCGTTATTCACGCATACCCATTCACTTCAATGGGGCCAGGGCTGCGTGAAAAACGCAGAATATAGAACATGCTGCGATTTTCACGCAACGGCGAACTGATGCATGAAAAACATCGCTCGTGTGAAAAGCCCCATTGAAATGAATGGGTCAGGATTCAGTGCGGGTGCAATGCGTTCGCATCACGCATTGAACCCGTGGGGAAAACTCGTCTGTGTGAAAGGGGCCTAATTCAATTTCACTCTCACAGGAAATAGACATCCTCAAGAGGACTTGGGGGTTATGAATACCAGGTATGCATGTGGTCATTAAAAATACAGTACGTACAGATGACAGGAAAATGCACATCTGGAGATATAGATATATCAACTTACATACACAGTATATACAGATATGTATTACATGCAATAATTGGACACTACTTTAAAATATTTCTAAACATAAATATATGTGTATACATTGTATACATATGTATATATAGAGAGAGAGACATTCAACACATCTCTGTATAATACACAGATATGGAGACATTACATACATATAAATACAGTTACATACACAGACATGTTTTGTTACTCTGGTACCTCTGATACTTTCATTGCTCTTTGTCACTGTGTAAATACAAGGATAAAATCATTAATATATGTAAAATACAATAAAGAAGTTTGTAATATTAAGGGGTGTAACTATAATTCATAGGCCCCACAGCCAAATGAGATGTCTAAGGTGTCCATCTAGTGTAAGAAAAATAAAACAGCAGCATAAGTAGTAAAAATTATAGGTATGTATAACAGCACAATACTGTGCATCAGAAAACCCACATTATAGCGAAAATCCGCAAAACTGTTATTCCCAACAAAAAGATACAATGTTCTTGCACCTGATTGGAGCCCCCTCAACCTCTGGGTCATGCTATGGCTGGTGAGGCTATAGTTACACCCGTGGATACTGTAATAGTGGACATATATATGTTCTGACACTTTTTTTTTACATTTATTGAAATAAAAACACAACCTAATAAAACAAACAATTATAAGGTCAGGTGTTTGGAGGTACCAGGTCAGATATTTACATGTATGGTCAGATCGATTATTTGTACCAAACATAATATTTTATGGAAATATTAGAGAACGGTTCCAATGACAATATACATTGATGTTTTCATATTAGTTCAAAATTATACTAAAGAGGTACTGTACTCCCGTTTTAACCATTGATAGCTGACATTGAAGCACCCTTCTTATTTTGCAGCCAGTGGTGGCCAGAGTTATGTGTTACAGAATTTCTCTAACTCCCACAAAGAGCTTGTCATTTTCATATAGTAAGTATATCAGTAAGGCTACATTCACACGACCGTTGTGTTTTGCGGATCCGCATATTGTAGATCCGCAAAACACTGATACCGGCCCATGTGCGTTCCGCAATTTGCAGGCCACACATGCCGCTGCTATCATAGAAATGCCTATTCTTGTCTGCAGTTGCGGACAAGAATAGGAAATGTTCTATTTTTTTGCGGGGCCACGGTACGGAACAACGGATGCGGACAGCAGATGGTGTGCTGTCCACATCTTTTACGGCCCCCTAGAAATGAATGGGTCCCGATCTGAGCCGCAAAATATGAATGAAGCCTAATGCGGTTTTTGCATGTGTCTTTGCACATGGTAGTGTGCTGCTACTTGTAGTCCTTGTTTGCTTTTACCTTGCAGCCATGGCAGTGTGCACCTGACCCTTTTTTTTTATCAGTTTAGACGGGCTGGTCTATCTGTGTTTTTCACATTATACACCTCTGGTGGATCATATCTCCAATGTATGCAGATGTATGCCTTAAAGATGCATAGGTCACCCATAGGCCACCATTGTAAAAACTATGGGGGCATTTATTAAGACGATGGTTTTAATAACCCTTATATCTGGCGGTGGATCCGCTAAAGTTATGAAGAGGCGCCAGTCTCTACATAACTTTGGCGTATCCAGCTTCCTAGCTTGCTTACATTTAGAACTTTTTCTACACCTAAAACAGGCGTAGAAATGATGAATGAGATAGGTCTACTGACCCTTTCCCGTCCACACCACACCCACTTTTTTAGACCTGGCGTGAGCGGGGAAAAGTCTGACTGCAGGCGACACTTTCCTAAACAGTGAAAAAAAAAACATACTGGTTACAGTATATACTGAATACTTACTGAAGCCACTCATCCCTAGATGTCTATACACAAGTTTGGTGAATGTGCCAGGAATATTTCCAGAGCATATACTGAATCATGGCAGCCTATGACATTATCTTCTGATGGACCATTGGTTTAGGTGGTATAATATAAAATTAGAACGTCAAGTTTACACTTCTATAACTCTATGTGAAATAACCTACCAACTAATGACACTGGCCATCACACAAATCCTAGTGAGATCAGTGTGGGCATTAATGAAGATTTTTTGTTATTTGGGACATAATGTAGAGAGAAGCTTCTGTGACCAGAGACTACTGGACATTTATTAGCAGCCCTCCATCCCCCATTATCAGTTACATGTCCTGTCTGATGAGAAGCTGTTTCTTCAGATCTTCAGTCTTACCTAGGAGACTGCACAGCTGCAAGTAGTAGCTCCAAAGATGTCACCATTAAGTGATCACTGAGCTGAGCAGAGCTGAGCGTGTAGATGTCCATCAGTGACCAGTAACTGACTGCAGCCAATCAAGGGTTTGTGTTTGTAAATTCAAATCCAGGATTCTTATTGGTTGTTGGTTGCTACAGTTACCATGGTGATCAATGCAGCTGAAGATTTAGGCTAGGGCTACACGGCGACATGTGTCGTGCGACAATAAGTTGCGTGACACATAGTGCACAACTACACGACGACAGTTGTCACGCAACATCAATGTCGCGCGACAATTTTCATAATGGAAGTCTATGGTGTCGCTCTGCGACATGCGACATGCTGCGACTGCGACACGACGCAGAAAAGTCCATCCAGGATGGGTTTTTCTGCGACTTTCGTGTCGCAGTCGCAGCATGTCGCATGTCGCAGAGCGACACCATAGATTTCCATTATAAAAATGGAAGTTTTTATAATAAGAGACATGACACTAAATAATAAATGAGAGTAGAACCATTCTCATATGTATCTTATCATCATTTACAGTCATCTCTGGAAGCAGTCATGCTTTCCTATCAGTACACTTTTCAATTTAGGAAGCATAAGCACACAGAAAAGACATTTTTGGTCTGCTCTTAGTATTTAATTATCAGGTTTAGGATCATAATACTATATTGGTGAAATGATGATAAACGATTAAGATGTCCACCTATTGCCTGGACAAAGTTATTACCAAGAAGATTTTACAGATTGTATATGTTGACCTCTGGATGTTGATTGCTGCACACAGTTATCCCCAGACTCGAGAAGTCTAATTTTCCACCTATATCAATATCTGGATGGTGTCAAGAGTTATATCATAGACATGGAGTTATAGTTATCAGTGATCTGAGATATTTCCTTATATACAACCCCTGGCAAAAATTATGGAATCACCAGTCTCTTGACATAGAGCAAAAACTGTGAAAACATTCCTTGAAGAAAAACACATAAGGTCAATGTCATGGCCTGCAAACAGTCCGGATCTCAATCCAAAGAGACTGCAAGCAGTTATAAAAGCCAGAGGTGGTGCAACAAAGTACTAGTGATGTGTTGGAGTGTTATTTTGTTTGTTTGTTTTTCATGATTCCATAATTTTTTCCTCAGAATTGAGTGATTCCATAATGTATTCCCTGTGCTTGTTCTAAAATGTAACTGTTACTGGCTACCACAATTATTTTTCTTGATTTCTTTTAGTATTTCTTAAAGCCAGAAAGTTGCCATTTGAAATGCCTTTAGTTTTTTGTCATGTCTGTGATCTGTTTTTTTTTCAACAAAATTAAACAATTGAAGGAACATCCTCAGAGACTGGTGCTTCCATAATTTTTGCCAGGGGTTGTACATGACTCTTAGAGTGGTATGTCACACGTCCTTTGGATCAGATGACAGCTGAGAAGATGGATATGACACCTTTCTATGTACTCATATCATTTATCCTTCAGTGTGTAAACAATATGGGGGATATTTATCAAAACTGGTGTAAAGGAAAACTGGCTTAGTTGCCCATAGAAACCAATCAGATTCCACCTTTCATTTTTCAGAGCTCCTTTGGAAAATGAAAGGTGGAATCTGACTGGTTACTATGGGCAACTAAGCCAGTTTTCCATTACACTAGTTTTGATAAATCTTCTTGTTTGTATTTTATATAGAGGAGTCATAGAATGTTCTAGGAGGAGCAGCGAACAGTGATTGCAGCACCATTATATAAACCTGGGTTGGGTTATGCTCCTTAATGAAACTTTTAATGGCCAGGTACTCCCTTAGATTCTTTAGGCCAGGGGGTGATCTGACGTCTCCAAAATGATATCCCAGCTTCACCAGAGCAGTGGATGGAATGGGATCATCAATGTGTATGCACTTGTAAGGGGGGTGACAGTAACCACCTTATAGTTTAAGGTTGCTGCCAGTACCATGTTTGTAACTAACCAATAGAAGAATCCACATCACTCGTCCAATTCAAACAATTCAGTGTTTTTGCAGCAAACATTGCTATGTTTGCTGCAAGTTAAATAAACACCCAATTGCTTGAATTGGACAAATGTTGCAGATACTTCTATTGTTTGGTTACAGCAAGGCACCCTAGAACCTGGATCCTTGTCCGCGGGCACCATATCACCTTGGACCTTTTTACCAGGTATCCAGATTACCGAAATGATATTTACCCTATGTGTGGGTCTGGAGAGCTGCTTATCTTCTTAGTGCTAGTGCTATGTTGATGTTGCTATGTTAAAACCTTCACACATTGCAGAATTTTCCAAAACAATATCCGCAGGTACAGATTTTTCAAAGTTGCACTTTTTGTTATGGATTATGCTGCGGGTTTTATGTATGAATAATTTTGCAGATTCCTGTGCAAATTACATCTCCATTGAAATCTGCAACAAAACCTTACTTGTATTCTGTTCCACTTCAAAATGTTAATTCCGTAATGGAACAGAATGCAGGTATTGACACTTTTCATCCCCATAGGCTAACATGGGGGATGTCTTTATGGTGCACATTTTGTTGCGGAAAATTCTGCAATGTGTGAAGGTACCCTAATAGAATTGCTGGTCATCTACTTTTAAGGCTACCTTGAGAATTACACTTTTTTTTTCTGTGCAGATTCTCATGCAGGAAAATCTCATGTACACTTTGCTTTTTCATTCCATGCAGAAATTAACCTGCCATGTTGATTTTGAAATCCACATCATGTCAATTCTTTGCCTTTTTTGTGCAAATTTTTCAATGCAAGGATGAGATCTGCAACACAATCGTATCAAATCCTCACAAAAAAGCTTGTAATATGTTAGTTTTTTGGTGCATAAACACAGAAATCCACATGGAAATTTGTGCGGAATTTCAATAAGACAACCCCCTCAAGACCAAGCCAGTTTTCACCTTAAAGGGGTATTCCCATCTCACAAATGTAGTTTGTATAGTTAGATATAGCCATACCAATATTATTACTAATAGAATGTATTTATATAAAATGTACCGTTTAGAAGATTTCCCTATTTGTATATCCATTGTCCCACACACATCAGTCAGGCCGTTGCCCCTAGTTATGGCCACCGTGGCCATGTAGTAGTGGTGGTCAGCTTGCTCTTGTTCAAACCCGCTCTGAGGTAACTGCTGTATTGTGTATGTACACTGCATGAGCATGCGGAGACACATCTGAGGGTTGTAGCATTTTTGTCTGCGCTTCCAAAACGCAGAGAAACGGATCCAGTTCCGAGATCAATTCATCTCTATGGAGCAGGATCCTTTTATAAAGTCTGCGTTTTGGACGGAACCTGACCATTGCGTTTTGGATGGGTAGCGTTCAAAATGCAGATGTGAAAGTACCCTAAGATGTGTCTCCACATGCTCATGCAATGTGCGTTCACAATACAGCAGTTACCTCAGAGCGGGTTTGAACAAGAGCAAGCTGACCACCACTACTGCACAGCTACGATGGCTGGAACTAGGGGCAACGGCCTGACTGATGTGTGTGGGACAATGGAAATACAAATAGGAAAATCTTCTAAACGGTACATTTTATATAAAAACATTCTATTAGTAATAATATTGGTATGGCTATATCTAACTATACAAACTACATTTGTGAGATGGGAATACCCTTTTAAGGACCAAGCTACATTTTTCAAATCTGACATGTTTCACTTTATGTGGTAATAACTCTGGAACGCTTTTACTTATCTAAGCGATTCTGAGATTGTTTTCTCGTGACATATTGTACTTCATGTTAGTAGTAAATTTGAGTCAATATGTTTCACCTTTATTTATAAAAAAAATTCCCAAATTTACAGAAAATTTGGAAAAATTCATAATTTTTGAAATTTGAATGTCTCTGCTTTTAAAGCAGATTGTGATACCTCATAAAATAGTTGTTACTGTATATTTCCCAGATGTCTACTTCATGTTGGCATCATTTTGTAAACATCATTTTTTTCAGGAAGTTAGAAGGCTTAGAATTTAGAAACAATTCTTAACATTTTTAAGAAAATTTCCAAAACCCACTTTTCAAGGACCAGTTCAGTTCTGAAGTCACTTTATGGCGCTCACATAATAGAAACCACCCATAACTGACCCAACTTTAGAAACTACACCAATCAAGTTAATCAAAACTGATTTTACAAACTTTGTTAACCCTTTAGGTGTTCCACAAGAATGAAAGTAAAATGGAGGTGAAATTTCAAAAATTCACTTTTTTTTGCAGATTTTCCATTTTAATCTATTGTCCCTGTAACACATCAAGGGTTAACAGCCAAAGAAAACTCAATATTTATTACCCTGATTCTGCAGTTTACAGAATCACTCCACATGTGTTGGTAAACTGCTGTAGGGGAACATGGCAGGGCGCAGAGGGATAGGAGCACCATATGGTTTTTGGAGGGCAGATGTCACTGGGATAATTTTAAGTTGCCATGTCACATTTAAAGACCCCCTGATGCACCCCTACAGTAGAAACTCCCAAAAAGTGACCCCATTTTGTAAACTACAAGATGAGGTGACAGTTTTATAGTACTATTTTGTGGTACATATGATTTTTGATTGCTCAGTATTACGCTTTTTGTGAGGCAAGGTAACAAAAAAATGGCTGTTGTGGCACAGTTTTTATTTTTTGTTTTTTACTAAGTTCTCCTGACAGGATAGATCACATGTTGCTTTTATAGAGTAGGTTGATACATACGCGACCATACCAAATATGTGTATTTTTTTCTGTTGTTTCAGTTCTATATAATAAAGCATTTATTCAAAACAAAAATTATGTTTTTGTGTCTTCATTTTCTAAAAGCTACATTTCTTTTATTTTTCTTTTCTTTTTTTTTTTTGGACAAATTGTCTGTTTTGGCAGAGGTTTTTTTTTATGAAATTCACCTTAGGGGTTAGATCATGTGATATTTTTATAGAGCAGGTTTTTACGGATGCGGCGATACCTAATATGTCTACTTGTATTTTAGTTTTACACAATAAAAGCATTTTTTTTAAAATCATGTTTCAGCATCTCCATTTTCCGAAAGCTATATATATATTTTTTTTTGGGCGATTATCTTATGTAGGGGCTCATTTTTTGCGGGAAGAGATGACGGTTTGATTGCTACCATTTTGGGGTGTGTTTGACTTTTTGATCGCTTTTTATAACAGTTTTTGTGATGAAAGGTAATAAAAAATGGCATTTTTTGCGCAGTTTTTATTTTTTATGGTGTTCACCTTAGGGGGTAAGTCATATAATATTTTTATAGAGGAAGTCATTACGGACATGGAGATACCTAATATGTCTACTTTTTTACATTTATTTCAGTTTCACACAATAAAAGCTTTTTTGAAGAAAAATAAATCATGTTTTAGTGTCTCCATTTTTTGAAAGCCATATTTATTTTATCTTTTGGCGATTGTCTTAGGTAGGGTCTCATTTCTTGCGGGAAGAGATGACGGTTTGATTGGTACTATTTTGGGTTACATATGGTGTTTTGATCGCTTAGAATTACACTTTTTGTGATGTATGGTGACAAAAAAATGGCATTTTTGGTATTTTTTTATTTTTCTTTTTACGGTGTTCACCTGAGGGGTTAGGTCATGTCATATTTTTATAGAGAAGGTTGTTACGAACGTGGCGATGCCTAATATGTCTACTTTTAAAAAATTTATTTTAGTTTTACACACTAAAACCATTTTTAAAGGGAAAAAAATCATGTTTTAGTGTCTCCATTTTCTGAAAGCCATATTTTTTTTTATTTTTTGGACAATTATCTTAGATAGGGTATCATTTTTTGCGTAAAGAGATGACGGTTTGATTGGTACCATTTTGGGGTGTGTCTGACTTTTTGATCGCTTGGAATTACACTTTTTGTGATGAAGGTGACCAAAAAATTGCATTTTTGGCAGTTTTTTTTTTTTTACGGCGTTCACCTGAGGGCATAGATCATATGATATTTTTATAGAGCAGGTTATTATGGACGCGGTGATACCTAACATGTATACTTCTTTTTTACATTTATTTCAGTTTTACACAATAAAAGCATTTTTGAAGGGAAAAAAAATCAGGTTTTAGTGTCTCCATTTTCTGAAAGCCATACTTTTTTAATCTTTTGGGCGATTGTCTTTGGTAGGGTGTCATTTTGTGCAGGAAGAGATGACGGTTTGATTGGCACTATTTTGGAGTATATACGTCTTTTTGATCGCTTGGAATTACACTTTTTGTGATGTAAGGTGACCAAAAAATGGCATTTTCGCTCAGCTTTTTTTACATTTTTTTTTACGGTGTTCACCTGTGGTGGTAGATCATGTGATATTTTTATAGAGCACTTTGTGACGGACGCGGCGATACCTAATATGTGTGTTTTTTTCTTTTCTTTTTTATTTCTAAAACATTATTTTATGGTGAGGGGGCATTTTTTTCATTTTTTTTATTATTAAAAAAATACTTTTTTAACTTTCTTTTACTTTTTACATTTGTCCCACTGTGGGACTTCACGTTTTCAGGGTTTGATCCCTGTTCAATTCAGTACAATACTTTCTGTATTGTACTGAATTGAACTGTCAGCGTCAGGTTGCCTCCAGGCTTCCGTACATGGCAACCATCGGCCCCCTGCCAGCGCAGCGCGGGGGGCCGATGGGGTCAGAGGGAGCTCCCTCCCTCTCTCAGACCCCACACATGCCGCGGTCATCGCTGACCGTGGCGTGTGAAAGGTTAATCCGCCGGCATCACCGTGCACAGCAATGCTGTCAGATGCAGCAGGGGCCCGGCAGCTCCTGCACCCACCCGATCATGTCACGTACATGCGCGTGAGGATGCGGCAATTAGCCGCATTCGCTCACGTACATGTACGTGACAATGCGGGAAGGGGTTAGATTTCTGCATAGTGTTCTACTATGACTATCTAATTAGTCCTTTATCAAGCATATTGATAAACAAGGCAAGCTGATAAAGGAACATTTCCAATATCTTCATATGGTTTGCTTTATAGAGATTGTCTAATAGTATCTGTGCACAACATAAAAGATTCCAAGCAGCAGGTACCGTTATGTTTAAATACACATTAAAAACACCATCTGGGCATTTTTTCCAGTGTATTCACTGTTCTTTTCCCAAGTGTAGTTTATTGTGCTGAGCCCTTTTATTTACGTATGTTTCATTATAACAGATGTCACTGTTGCTCTGGAGACCAATGTCAGCATTCTTTAGGCTTGCATCATAGATTTTTATGCTATTTCAGTTCTGCAGGATTAGTGGGTCTTCTTTTGTGACCACTTACGATTACATATGGCACAATGGTACGGTTAATTCTTCAACTGTTTTTCTAACAGTGACTCCCACTTTTTGAAAGCTTAGCAATGGCCTACAATTACACATTTTCTGGACTCATTAAAAGATCTACTAGCAATCAAGCTAATACAATTTTATTCGATCAGGATTATTTCTGTCATTTCATTAATATTGTGGTGGACTGTGCTTAGATGGGCACTGCATGATATAAACTGAGTAAAGAAAAACGTTTTATTTTTCATTAGGCTGCTTTCACATTGTGTTTTGCAATTTCCATTTAATATCTCCCATCTAATTTCAAATGTATCCATAGGCTTACATTTATCAAATGGAGACCTAATTATTGTGTTTATAGCCTTCTTTGGGCTGGTAAATGTACAGTAGATATACCGTTTCTTCTGTTGTATGAAATAGCACAATCTGCCACCTCTGAAGGGCACTGACAAATGCAAAGTAAAACTACTGAAAGAGTTGCCAATAAGTAGAGATGAGCGAATCTTCAAAAATTCGCTTTGGCGAATAATCTACGAATTTATAACAAGATTCGTTCTTAATACGAATTTATTCGGTCGAAGTTGCGTTAAAAAATAATTGTTGTTTTGCGAACATTCCTACACAAATCACGAACATACAGTCTAAGCATAGTTAAAAGTATGGTACTGAACTGAATACGTAAGCATTAGCGTACAAATTGCGTACGAATCCTTAGTGTACTATTGACTCGCGATTGCATCATAAGCAGGCACGAACAGTCCTCAGAGGCAGTCCATATGAGCTAGAAAAGTAAGGTGCTAGCTATCCGGCTAAGTGCATAATTTACTAAACACACCGTACAATAAGTGCATAATAGGACAAATTGCAGTACCTGAAAAAGAATACACACAATGGGCTAAAGTGCGTTGCTGAACCTGTAAAAACATTATTGCTAAAATACTGCAAAGACATAATTATGAAAACATTTTAGTGCAATCAATTTCACATTTGCAAGCATAATAGGCTCAGATATATGTTTGAGTCTCTCCTCATGGCTGCTTGGCATAAAACACTGGAACAAACAGTCCAAAATTCAATTGTAATCCACGTGAGGTAATTTTGTAATCCAAACAGGTAACGTGTAATCCACATGGATAATATAAAATAGCAGCAAATAGACAAGCCTTTTTGCAAAGGGGGCTCCCAAATAACCTGAGAAGGGGCAAAAGGAAAATAGGTGCGCTTAGGCGCAACTGGGAATTTCCTGTAGAATAGGGGGAGTCCTGACAAGCCATGTCCATCTGGGTGATAGTCAAACAGGGGGCAATAAAAACAAGATAAATGAAAAACAAGTGCCAACTAGCTCTCACCCATCAGGTGCAGTCCATGTTGTGGCTCCCATACGTCCAGACCATGAGGTGTCCTTTAAATCAGCCAGACAGAAACAGCCAGTTGTAGAAGGGTTCCTCAGATGAGGAACCTGAAGTCCTCCTCGCTGCTACTGGTGCTGAAGGACATAAGAGGACGTTCCTGCCTCCTGGAGGCCAGGCTGGTTGAGCTCCACTTCCCTCTGCTGCTAGAATGTGGACTTGACCGGGTAGTGGTCACACTGGTGAGCACTGCTGCCACTTGAGCCATCACCTTTCCGGATACTCTTGCCGGAACAGCAGGGGTAAGGACTTCTGGCTGCAGCAGTTCAGGCAAGGCTGCACCCAAGGAAGAACCGCCAGCTCCCCTGGCTGCTGCTGACTTAATTTTCCATGGTAGCTGGTACTGGATCACCGTGGGCTGGAAAGTGAAGGATGAAGTAGTCAGCTGACCCAGGTGAAAGGACTGTAGTGGTGGTGGCAATTCAGGGATCAGAGGCTCTGGCTGTGGCTTCTCTCTGAAATGGAGGATGCCATCTGGTGACTCTTGTAGGCAGCGCACGCGTCCTGTGGCATTCTGCCGCATGGAAGGTGTTCTCCTCCTGGCAGCGGGGTGGAAGCTCCAGCCGCCTCCACCAGAACGGTGGACACCTCCGGTGCCCGTGCAATTCTCGGGATCACTTGTGCCACTGTAATCTCCTCGGGCCTCTCCGGTGGTTCGGGCTCGGTACCCCTCACCATCTCTCCCCACTTTGGACGTAGTTGGTGCGCCATGCTGTCTTGTTTACCGCTGGCTTGAACTGGAGAGGAGGGCGGAGTAATGAGGGAGGAGTCTTCACTCCCTATGCTTGCAAACAGAAAGTTTCTGGTGGGCCGGGCTGGTTTCTCCCCCTTCTGAGGGGGATGTATCTTCACTTTCCCGCTCTTGAGGGGGTGTATCGTCATTTTCCCGCTTCAGGGGGTCGGGGGGCAAGAAGAATGCGCACGTAGCGTTAACATTCAAAATTTTAAGGACATTTAAGAATCGTTCCTACTCCGAAGCGAATCCGGATTTATTCAGATTTGCTTTGGAGTAGGAAATAAGGAGGATTCGTAACTAATATACAAAGCGGCAAATAGATTTGCTCATCTCTACCAATAAGCATTCTTTATATGAGTGAGACAGCACTAGTACTCCAAATTTGGTGGTGTGCAAGTATGTGTACAGATGTGAACACCCTCACTTGGAAATATCATGCTCAGTATTCATCTACTTCCCACGTAGGAAGGGTGTCAGTGAGCTTCCAGTACTTGATAAGGATAAAGCCTCATGCACATGACTATATCTGTGTTGTGGTCCGCAAATCGTGGATCCGCAAAATATGGATGCAGTCTGTGAGCCATCCGCATTTTACTGGCGGACCCATTGTTTTCAATTGATCCGCAGACCGCATTTTCCAGACAAGTATAGGACATGTTCGATCTTTTTAAGGAACGGATATACAGTTGATTAGTGTGCTTTCCGCATCTGTATGTCCATTCCACAAAAAGATAGAACATGTCCTATGCTTGTCCACAAAATATGGACCGCGGATCTATTGATTTTAACGGTTCCGCAAAAAACGTGGGTGCAACACAGATTGCGTATCTGTATTTTGCAGATCCACGATTTGTAGACCACAAAACGGATACAGTTGTGTGAATGGGCCCTAAGTCTAGATCACTATACCTGAATATTTGTAACATTAAAGGGAGTCTGTCACCTCATTTTCACCAATATAATTAAGAGCACTGCCCCACAGAAGATTGCAGACACTGACATTTGAGCCCCTGCTGTACAGATGCAGCCAAGCTGAACTTAATGGTTAACGTGTTAAATAATAAGTGGCAAGAAAAAGATAACTAACTTTTCAATGGATTTCAATGGCTTTTGTCACCAGATAACCAAGACAGCACTGTGCCATGTGTTATTAGAGTCAATTTTAGCTTGGCTATATCTGTATATGCCGACATCGGTGTTTTAAAGAGGTTGTCCGGTCCCAAAATCATAATTCTTTTTATGTGCTCCTAATACCCCTCACCATCCATACAGATGCCTCCAATACCTGTTTTTCATGTCTGAGCTTTCCTTCCCCCCTGGAAGACATCACAGTATCCTGGCAGATCTGTTTACTTTCTCCCCTTCCTGTTTTCTTGAATACATAACTTTATTGACACAGAAGCCTGGCTGCACTACAGAGTGATGAGTCACACAGTGATGACCACAGGCTGGCCACGCCCCCCACACTGCTCTGTCTGCAGCAACTACACTCACTACAACTCCTGTGTCCATCTTTCTACACCCAGACATGAGTCTACTTCTCACTCAGTGTCTACATCTCATCACTGATCGTCCACACATGTGTATCTAATCCTAATCCAAAAAGCAGTCCTCTATGAGTTCCAATTATATGTGGAATCAGCATGCCCAGTGCCCAATCCTGGTATGACGCATCATGGAAAGGTGCGTGGTGTGTTACAAAAAGGGGCACGGTGCATCACAGAAAGGGACATGGTGCATCACGTAAGGGGCAGGGAATATTCAGGAAAGGGATTAAGCTTTCAAAAAAGATCATGCCCATGTCTTGAAAAATGTCATAAATTCTTCTGCGCAATCAGTTTAACAAAGTTACTAACTATGGGTTATGTACGTGTGGTACCATTACCAAAGACCTATTTTTTATATTGACACTATAGTTTTCACCCCAGTGCATAGAAATGCCTCCGATGCTTATTTTTCCATATGGGAATTATATAGAGACTTTTTCCAAAAAAAAATCCCTACATATGGTAAAGTGGCCAAATCCTATACTTGTGTTGAATGTCAAAAAATAAATAAATGTAAAATCCTTTTTTGGTATCACACCCTAGCCCGACTTATATCGACTAAATCCAGCTGTTCCTGTGGTGTGTTAGTCCTCTCAGCCTGTTGTTTGTGCTCTTCTCCACCTGTTTTATTCCATTTTGGTGCATAGCACACCATTGTTTGTCCCATGTAACATAGTAACATAGTAACATAGTTTGTAAGGCCGAAAAAAGACATCTGTCCATCCAGTTCAGCCTGTTTTCCTACAAGTTGATCCAGGGGAAGGCAAAAAAAAACCCTGTGAGGTAGAAGCCAATTTTCCTCACTTTAGGGGGAAAAATTCCTTCCCGACTCCAGTCAGGCAATCAGAATAACTCCCTGGATCAACGACCCATCTCTAGTAACTATAACCTGTAATATTATTACCCTCCAGAAATACATCCAGGCCCTTCTTGAACTCTCTTAGTGAACTTACCATCACCACCTCCTCAGGCAGAGAGTTCCATAGTCTCACTGCTCTTACCGTAAAGAATCCTCTTCTATGTTCATGTACAAACCTTCTTTCCTCCAGACGCAGAGATGTCCCCTCGTCACAGTCCCTCGGGATAAATAGATGATGGGAGAGATCTCTGTACTGACCTCTGATATATTTATACATAGTTATTAGATCTCCCCTCAGTCGTCTTTTTTCTAAAGTGAATAACCCTAATTTTGATAATCTTTCTGGGTACTGTAGTCCACCCATTCCAGTTATTACTTTAGTTGCCCTCCTCTGAACCCTCTCCAGCTCTGCTATGTCTGCCTTGTTCACAGGAGCCCAGAACTGTACACAGTACTCCATATGTGGTCTGACAAGTGATTTGTAAAGTGGCAGGACTATGTTCTCATCACGGGCATCTATGCCTCTTTTGATGCAACCCATTATCTTATTGGCCTTGGCAGCAGCTGTCTGACACTGGTTTCTGCAGCTTAGTTTGCTGTTCACTAAAATTCCTAGGTCCTTTTCCATGTCAGAGTTACCCAATGCTTTACCATTTAGTATGTACTGGTGACTTGCATTATTCCTTCCCATATGCATAACCTTACATTTGTCAGTGTTAAAACTCATCTGCCACTTTTCTGCCCAAGCCTCCAGTCTATCCAGATCCTGCTGTAGCAGTGCACTGTCCTCCTCTGTGTTAATTACTTTACACAGTTTAGTGTCATCTGCAAAAATTGATATTTTACTGTGCAAGCTTTCTACAAGATCATTAATAAATATATTGAAGAGAATAGGACCCAATACAGACCCCTGTGGTACCCCACTAGTGACAGTGACCCAATCTGAGTATGTACCGTTAATAACCACCCTCTGTTTTCTATCACTAAGCCAGTTACTTACCCACATACAGACATTTTCTCCCAGGCCAAGCATTCTCATTTTATATACTAACCTTTTATGTGGTACCGTGTCAAACGCTTTGGAGAAGTCCAAATATACGACATCCATTGAGTCGCCGCGGTCAAGTCTAGAACTTACCTCCTCATAGAAACTGATTAAATTGGTTTGACATGACCGATCCCTCATGAAGCCATGCTGATATGGAGTTATTTGCTTATTTTCATTGAGGTACTCCAAGATAGCATCTCTCAGAAAACCTTCAAACAGTTTACCCACAACAGAAGTTAAACTTACCGGCCTATAGTTCCCGGCCTCTGTTTTTGGACCCTTTTTGAATATTGGCACCACATTTGCTATGCGCCAATCCTGTGGAACACTCCCCGTACTGGACATTAACTGCTCCTAGACCTCCTTGTGTTTTTTCTAGATGTTGTTCCAAGGTCATTGTTGTATGCTTCTGTTAGATTGTTCTTTTAATTGCTCCAAAATGCTTCATTGGTCTTCGGTGGTAGGACTCCAATCTGCCTTTTCATGGAAGTCTCTATACTCTCACACACAGGATGTAACACAAATGGAACTCATTTCTGCATCCCTTAAAAACACAGTGAGGGACATTGATCAAGCCCTATACTCCACAATTGTGGCGTAAAAAAGTCATACATTATGGCGCATGGCATGTGTGCACCATAATTTGTGACATTTTGAGCATCTCAGCACTTTTCAGAAGTGCCATGAAAAGGCTCTTCTGCATTTACTATAACTTTCGCCAAAAAGTGCCAGAAGTTATAGCTGAAGTCTAAGCCAGCCTATGTATTGATCTGCAATTGAAAACCTGCATAGGAATACACTAAAAGAAACTGTAACCCAAACAACATTACTCAAAAATATACAGAAACCAACTTCCTGTGAATTACTGTAGATTGTCAAGATGGTCTTATTCATGTTTATCTGCATTTTTATGAACAGTTATTGAAATCTAGGACTTTTTGTTCTTTCTGTCCTTTCTTCTTTTGCGATGCGCCAGTCTGTTTTGTTTTATTGTTTGTCCTTGGATTGGTATGCTTAATTTGGATACATTCTTAAATTATCTTTGATTGCTATAGGATGTTGTTTACCTTTTTTTTACCGTTGGCTTGCACTGTATACCCATATACTGTATTTTAGAATAAAGTACTTCTATTTTTCTTAGTCAGTTCTTAATTTATATACTTTATTTTATTCTTTCATTTTATACAATATGAAAAATCCTTTAAAGGGTTATTGCCATCTCATCTATTCATAACTAAAACTGGAATACCAGTCGAATTCGACAGCCAAAGCAGCTGTGCTGTGTCATTTCCATAACTCCTGTGAAAGTAAATGAGAGCTACAGGAACTGCATAGTACAGCTCACTTGGCTGTTTTCTTAACCCCAGTCATGTCTGGCCACATCACAGAACAGGTATTCCTATGTGGTGGGAATACCCCTTTAATAAAAATACATACTAAAAAAATTAGCTTGTAAGATCAACCCCTTGCCACTCTTATAGTTTACTAGAGATGTCTCTAAAGCATTACGTTCTCCTCTTTCAGGTTTGATACTGACATCATGTGGTCCTTCTTGGTACTATAATGTAAGTAATTTAGTGCTTTTTCTGTGGGGACCTATTTTGGTTCCCGTGGTGTAAGTCTCTCCTCAGTGTCTCAAAATGATTTTGGGGAAAATTCTAAGAAAAGCAATTGTCTTTTATGGGGTGGCCCCATAAAAAAAAATATACAAAATGCAGGTCTAATGGAATCAGAAACATGTGCAGCCCCCAAAACAGACAAATAATGATGAAAGATCCAGGATCATGTATTTTACGTTTGGCATTGCATCACCACTGACTCTTCCGCTGAAGAGCCGTGGACCAGCTGGGTGTGTGTACCTAAGGCAGGTATTGTCTCACGCACTGTAGGTATAGTTGAGTCATAAGCAAGTTGTGGTGTTCTAGCGACGGTCAAACGTTACAAGATCCAACAGAAGTGGTGGTATCCACACGAGCAGCTTAGAATTCTTTCCTGATTTAGGGTCCATTCAGATGTCCGCAAATTGCAATTCCGCAAAATACAGATACCGGCCATGTTCGTTCCACATTTTGTGGAACGCACATGGCCAGCCCTGTGATGGAAATGCCTATTCTTGTCCGCGATTGCAGGCAAGAATAGGACATGACAACACAAAAAATGCCTCCAAAATATTATACAGGGGCACTGTAAACTACAATATACTACCTACAGAGCTGTCTCCCCCAAAAGACGGGAGAATAACCATGCAAACACACAAGAGATAATAAAAATATATCAAATTTATTAAATAAAAAAAAAATATACAGCCTGATGAGGCGAAACGCGCGTCAAGGTGACTGGCTGGTTTCCCCACTGTCTGCTGCTCCTGATCATGTCTATAGGTGAGCTTGATGGTTATCGGTGACGTTTGATCAATTTTAATTCTGGACCAATTTCCACTATGGGATATTTATTGAATGTATTATTATGAATTTTTGGGATATGGTCTGGTTATAATTAATTCAGACTATAGGTGATCTCACCTATAGATGTATAACATCTGCTTTTCGGGAGTAGTGGTGTGTGGGGGACCTATGGTTTCCATACAGCAGTGAGGGTCATTGTCACCTTTGTATAGCTATCCCCTATATATTGTGTTGTCTGTACATTTTTTTGATTTAATAAATTTGATATGTTTTTATTATCTCTTGTGTGTGGGCATGGTTATTGTCCCTTCTTTTGGAGGGGACAGTTCTGTAGGTAGTATAAGAATAGGACATGCTCTATTTTTTTTGCGGAGCACAGAACAGAACTACGGAAGCAGACACCACGTGGTGTGCCGTCTGCATCTTTTGCAGCCCCATTGAAATGAATGGGTCTGCACCCATCCTGCAAAATTGCAGAATGAATGCGGACCCAGAACTACGAACGCCTGAATGGGCCCTTAGGGGTATGTGGCAATATTGTGGCTTTACTTTGCAGATTCTCTGTAATACCTAATGAAATTGTGCCCATATCTTTGCAGAGACTCCCTAAGACCTGCTTTTAGGCCAGGCTCTCAATAGTTCCTTCTCCTACTGCATCAGCCATTGTGTGACTGGTGTTGCCACATGGATGATAACACAGGATCTGGCTGCAAAGACTGCATGATTGTAGCACCAGCTGCTGCCACTCTTGTGATATCCTAAGGGAACCTGGCTTATCACAGGGGTAAAGCAGTTACATGGGCTTACACCTTAGACGGTTCCCCAAACTCCCTGAGCATGAGAAGTCCAACCGCTTTTAGAAACTAGCCACTGGCCCACATAAGGAGGGTGACATCCCTGCATCTATGCATTCTCACACTGCCAAGGGGCAGTACTACCAATCATGGTGTCTGAACTGGTGTCTTACTCCAGTACAGTACTGCATAGGAAAAAAAATCAATCTTAAAGGGGTTCTCCAGTTTCATAACATTTTTGTCTGCCCAAAGTACCCAAAAACTGCATTTTTCCCCTATATATGTTTTTCATGTCAGCACTTTCCATTCCTTTTTTTCTGGATCACATCATCTGGGCAGGATGTTGCCATGCAGAAAGTGCTGTTTTCCTTCAACCAAAACCAGCATGCTTTGCTCTGTACTGTTTCTCAGGGATTGCTCCACCTACCACACTGTTGGGGTTTGGTTGGAAAAACCCGCAGGAAACTAATGAAAACAGAAAGTTCTGCATAGCATATAACACGGGTCTGTGCTGCTCCACACCACGGGAAGATAAGAGTCAAAATATGATTAATAAAAAAAAATTAAATCTTGGCAAGAAGATGATTCTCTACAGCTGGAGACAATATCATTGTTCACTGCTTCAGCTGTATTGCGGTCTAAGGCATCCAAACTTCTTTCCCGGGTTTGCACCACCAAAATCCCTAATTAACGAGAAAAGGAGGGAGCAACCCAAGATCACCACATCAAATCATGAAATTCCAATGATTTAGAAGAGTAGTTTTAAACATATACATCAATAAAAGCACTGTTCTCAGTGTACGTCACGACATAAGGTCGATCGCAGACATTTAATCCCCCAAATGCTGCGGTCAAATGTGACTATGGCATTTAAGAGGTGAAGATGTGGAAGTCGCATGCTCCCGTGCCTGTAACAGCCTCATCCAGCTGAGATCGGGGAAGCTGTTATGTTACCGTGATAGCAGACTCCAAAACCTATCACTGGTATATTCCAATAAAGGTCTGCAGGTTGCAGCACTATATTGGAATACAGTGAATACAATTGGCAATCTAATGATTGCTGGTTATAGTCACTTATGGTGACTTAAAAAAAGTTTTAAAAAAGTTTTAAAAATATAAAAAATATATAAAAGTTCAATTCACCCCCTTTCCCCAAAAGTAAAATAAGCAATTAAAAAAAAAACATTGCATAGACATAAATATAAAAAGTTAAAGGGGTTAGAATATGGCAATAAAAAGAAAATATACATTTTTTACAAAGTTTTAATTTTTTTTCTCAGTATTAAAACACAAGAAAAAACTATGGTTTTGTGTGGTATCGTTGTAATCATACTGACCTGATAAATAAGCATAACAGATGACTGTTATGGCATAAGGAACACCATAAAAACAAAACCCATAAAACTGTGGTGGAATTGTGTTTTTTCCAATTCCACCCCATTTGGAATTTTTTTGCAGCTCTCCACTACACCATGCTATATTAAATGGTACCATTAGAAAGTAAAACTTGTCCTGTAATAAACAATCCTTCATGACTATGTGAACAGAAAAATAAAAAAGTTACAGCTCTGGGAGCATCAGGGTCCTCTAGGGGTTAAAGGGTTACTTTTTACCCTTTTCTTAGGAATTTCTGGATGTAAATATCCTGTCAAATTGCAGTGAAGCTGGAAAAAAGGGGAAGGAAAGTGCTGACATGAAAAACAGATACATAGGATAAAATATGTAGCTTTTGGAGTACTTTGCAAAAATACAAAACCTGAGAACCCCATTTAAATACTTGCAACTGGATAACGGCATTTCACAGAAGGGAATATACACAGTATAACTACTGTACATAATGAGACATGAATAAAGCCCTCAAATAAAGTGGCAAAAGGAAAGCATTGACACAGTTCACACAGGAATAAAACAAATAATAAAACTATAACAGTTTAAGTGGTCTTAGTCACCTAAATCACCCAGATAACCATTGGTGCCCTCCTATTTTTTCAGTCCCCATGGTGACCCATCCCTTTCCCAGTTCAAGATGGTCTCATCATTCTTGGTACCCAGTATGGTATCCATCTAAACTTTGGTCTCCCGCATGGACTCCTCTTGGCCCACAACTAGAGATGAGCGAATCTATTCGCCGCTTCGTAGATTCGTATCGAATCTTGGGATTTTTCAGCTGCGAATCGAATCCGAATATTAGGTGATTCGCGTCGCTTTTGTATGCATTCGCTATGTAGTGTGTCCTATAAATTATACGCTATTCTACGTATAATTTAGTTACTCTATACGCTGTCGCGTACGAATTCAATTCAGCGATGCAGACTTAGTGAAGGAGTAACTTCACAAACTTATAAATTATAATGTGTGATGTTCTTGGTACAGAGCAGAATTTTTCAGTAATTAATTATAGGAAATAACCAAGACTTAATACTGACTAAAAAAAAAAAAAAGAAAGAAAAGTACCCTTTAGGCCTCATGCACACGAACGTGTGCCGGCCGTGCCCGTGCTGCGGGCCGCAAACTGCGGTCCGCAATGCACGGGCACTGACCGTGAGGCCACCGCATGCGGATCGCGGACCCATTCACTTGAATGGGGTCCGGGATCCGCACCGCAAAAAAGTAGTGCTTGCGCTACTTTTTTGCGGTGTGGAGGCACGGCCAGAAACACCACGGAAGCACACCGTAGTGCTTCCATGGTGTTCCGATACGTGCCTCCGCTCCACATCTCCCGGATCGCGGACCCATTGAAATGAATGGGTCCGCGATCCGTGATGCGGGCTGCACACGGCCGGTGCCCGTTTATTGCGGACCCGCCGTATGTGGCCTGCAGCACGGCCGGCACACGTTCGTGTGCATGAGGCCTTAGACTGGTAATGGTGTCCCAGCGATAAATTAGAGTGGTTTTCCAACACTTTTTAAATGATGACCTATGCTCTAGCATCCCTGACGATTAGATGTTTGAGAAGGCACCAGCCTACCAGGCAGAGTACTGTACATGGTATAGTGCTTTTTCTTGGTATCGCAGCTCAGCTGCATTCACTTGAATGGGGCTGAGCTGCACTTAGGTCAAGTGACCAATGAATGTGATGTCACTCTCCTAGGGAAAGCTGCGCGAAGAGCTCCTGTGAGCATTGCTGCCTTCTCAAAGAGTTGATTGGTGTGCGTCCCAGGTGTCAGGCACCACTGATCAGGTGATCTTGGAAAACCCCTTTAACACATTCAATTAACCCTTCTAATACAAAGTGTATATGATATATCACTATTATGTTAGTGAGAAAGTTTTGAGAGAGTATGAGCAAAGAAAGATTAAAAGGTTATTGTTATATGACTTCTAAGAGACTTTATTAGGTATTCGTGTGTTGGATGAGAGGGAAAACATTTATCAAATCAAGAAATATAAAGGTGTAGCTTTATATTTATGCATAATAATGTACTGATGCCATCATGTACATGAATAATAATGTATCAATGAAGTCTATGTACTGCAGTAGACTGTGGCATTTTAATAATGTGCTTTTGTCATCTTGGGTATAAAAATCTACTGTTTGAGAAAAATGTTACCATTCTACCATCTCCCCCTAGGTTTATATTACTGTAAGAAGTGAAGATATGCATGTCTACTTTTTTTACAATAACAAAAGAATTATCTATCATCACACTGAATCTAATCTAAGGTTTATATTACTGTAAGAAGTGAAGATATACATGTCTACTTTTTTACAATAACAAAAGAATTATCTAATCTAAACATACGTTATTGCAATTCAATATATATATATATATATTTTTTTTTAGGGACTTCACATTTTGCTACATAAATTACAAACTATAGCCAATTCCAATGAGAAATAGCAATGTTTCCAGAATAAACCAGATTGGGAATGAGAGAAAGACGTCCCACTTCACCTCCAACTACGTCCATGACCGTACTGAAAACATAACGGTGACGGTAGCAAGAGCCTACAAGAAAAGGCAGCTCATAATAACCATTTCAATATGCGCATTTTAGGGAAGATTTATGAAACCTGGTGCACCAGTACTTTGGCATCACAATATCACAAATTATGTCACATGCAGTACCTTGCTCAAAATTTCAGTATTCCTGCTTTCTGCTTACACCACTTTTGAGGGCACGTTATGATTTCTGACTTTCGAAAAGCTGGCAAAAAGGTCCAGCGGGAGGAAGATATCATAGAAAACCTGGAGAAGCATTTCTAGACAGAAGTATTAGACTCAAGCAGAAGTAACTTCAAATATTCTCGTCATGATAAATTCCCCCTTTGTAAATTACAGAAGGCTAAAAGAAGAAAATTTGCTAATGATGTTGGAGTACAATTCCGTCTGTATCCTCCTGACGATTGTAAATGGTCAATGTGTTTTTTGTGGCAGCTAGAGGACTAATTAAGTCCTCTAGGCCTGCCATTACTGTATGCCTATTAGACTCTGACAAACACACAGCCTAATGGGTTTCCTACTAGTTTTTTTACTGACAGGCAATAATGCTTTTGTTGCACTGTTAAATGTTAAAGTTTATTTTTTAAAAAAGTCTTCACGTAAAGAAAAAAAAATTCCACAAAGTCTTGAAAATCTTGCAGAAGTTTAAGAAAATACTCAAATATACCTGGAAATTGTAATGAAGTCTAATGAAATCATAATAAAGTATAAAATAATAAAACACAGGGATCCCTCAAGATACATTGGCTTCGAGATACAATATTTTCAACATATATTATAATGGTCTTTTCTGGGACATCATACATTGAAACTAGACTCAACATACAATACAGATCCAACCATCAACCTCGCCATTTCACTAGTAAAACACCTGTATTAATTGTCCAGTAGCTCCTCTGCGGTTATATATGTTCTGTACTGCCACCTGTCTGTGCCAGGATGAGCTGCTTCTAAACACTGCACGTGACACTGAACACACCATTCCCACCGTGAAACATGATGGTGGCAGCATCATGCTGTAGGGATAAGGTTCTTCAGCAGGGACAGAGAAGCTGTTGAGAGTTGATGGGAAGATGGATGGAGCTAAATACAGGGCAATCCTGGAAAACCTTTCAGAGGCTGCAAAAGACTTGAGACTGGGGCAGAGGTTCACCTTTCTTCAGCCAAACTCATTATTAACCCCTTTGCACATAAAAGTGATCCCATTTTGGAAACTACACCAAATTATTCAAAACTGACGTTAGTTGCCTCGACCGGCTGTTCTGACAGGGGAAAAGGCAACAGCGTTTTTTGACCAGCCACCTCTCTGCACATTTGCCGTGCTGCGGCAGGATCTCCACCGGTAACCATTATAAGTGAATGAGGCCAGGCGGACCTCAGGTAGCGCATGGCTGTACACAGTAATTACAGATCTGGCAGGCTCTTGCCCTGCCAGAACGGGTAACAACAGTGTGAAACAGGCCTCTTGGTGTTCCACAAGAATTAAAGGAAAACGGAGGTGAAATTTCAAAATGTCACCTTTTTTGCAGACTTTCAATCTATTTTCCTGTAACATAGCAAAGGTTAACAGCAAAACAAACCTCAATATTGATTACCATAATTCTGTAGTTTACAGAAACATGCCATGTGTTGTAGTAAACTGCTTTATGGGCACACCACAGGGCTCAGAAGGGAAGGAGGAACAATTGGTTTTTGGAGGGCAGATTTGGCTGTTTTTTATAGCTCTACGTATGTGAAGACCCCCTGAGGCACCGCTACAGTGGAAAACCCCAAAAAGTGGCCCCATTTAAATCCCAATTTTTCATGGGGTATCCTGAGAACTTGGACCCAACAAGCTTTTCATAGAATTTAGAAACACTTAGTCCAAAATGTCAATTTAGGGCCAGTTTTTTCATTTTTCGCAGAGGGTAATAATGCACCTCACAATTTGTTACCCATGGCTCCTGAATATGGCAACACCCCATACGCAAAATTTCAGTATTCCTGCTTTCTGCTTATGCCACTTTTGAGGGCACGTTATGATTTTTGACTTTCGAAAAGCTGGCAAAAAGGTCCAGCGGGAGGAAGATATCATAGAAAACCTGAAGAAGCATTTCTGGACAGAAGTATTAGACTCAAGCAGAAGTAACTTCAAATATTCTCCTCATGATAAATTCACCCCTCGTAACCTGTTGTATAGGCACACAAGCAATAAAAAATGGGAAAAAGTTACTAAAATTGCGCCAATTTCTCTAAAATCCAACTAAAACAACAGGATTAGGATCGCAAAGATTTAAGATTGCACAGATATGGAAATGTACTATAAATTGTGCATGTAAACATATCTATTGGATGTAATAATTCAAATAGTACCAAATTCAAAATATATGATAACTTACTTCAACGGAGAGGTGGTCTGTAGAATAAAGCTCAAGACACATCCCCCCAAAATTAAGGAGAACTCCTAGTGAAAAATGGTCTTCCGTCAATATTGACCAAAATGACAAAAATGTTAGAAAGATTGAAGACAACATCACAGATTCCATTAAAGGGGTATTCTCATCTTAGACAATGGGGGCATATCGCTAGGATATGCCCCCATTGTCTTATAGGTGCGGGTCCCACCGCTGGGACCCGCACCTATAGCCAGAACGGAGCGGGGAGCGCTGCGCCTGGAGGACCCCAGGTTTCCGGGGTCCGGCCACCACCAGGCGCAGCTCCCCGCGCCGCTCATAGGAATGAATGGGAGCCGGGCCGTGCATGCGCGGTCGGCTCCCATTCATTTCTATGGAGCCGACGGAAGTAGCTGAGCCAGCGCTCGGCTATTTTCGGCGGCCCCATAGAAATGAATGGAGGGCGGCTGCGCATGCGCAGTGCGCCCTCATTCACTTCGGGGGCTCCGTTCTCGATATAGGTGCGGGTCCCAGCAGTGGGACCCGCACCTATAAGACAATGGGGGCATATCCTAGCGATATGCCCCCATTGTCTAAAATGAGAATAACCCTTTAACCCCTTCAACCCCGGGCCTGTTTTCACCTTCCTGCCCAGGCCATTTTTTGCAAATCTGACATGTGTCACTTTATGTGGTAATAACTTTGGAACGCTTTTACGCTTTTTTGTGCTTCACGACAGTAGTAAATTTGTGGCAAAATATTTAATTTTTATTTATAAAAGAAATTCCAAATTATATAATTATAATACCAAAAATTTGGAAAAATTTACAAATTTCAATTTCTCTACTTTCAAAATACATAGTAATACCTCCAAAATAGTTATTATTTTACTTCCCCATATGTCTACTTTATGTTGGCATCATTTTATAAATGTCATTTTACTTTTTTAGAACGTTAGAAGGCTTAGAAGTTTAGAAGCCATTTTTAAAAACATTTTTTTAAGCACCAATTCAGATATAAAGTGATTTTGAGGGGCTTACATAATGGAAACCACCCATAAATGACCCCATTTTAGAAACTACACCCATCAAATTATAAAAAACTGATGTTACAAACTTTGTTAACCTTTGAGGTGTTCCACAAGAATTAATGGAAAATGGAGGTGAAATTTCAAAATTTCACTTTTTTGGTATATTATTCATGTTAATAATTTTTTTCTTGCAACACAGCAAGAGTTAACAGTAAACTAAACTTCAATATACATTGCTCTGATTCTGCAGTTTACAGAAATACCCCATATATGGTGGTAAACATCTCTATGGGTTTGTGGCAGTGGTCAGAAGGAAAGGAGCGCCATACGAATTTTGGAGGCAGATTTTGCTAGAATGGTTTTTAGGCACCATTTTGTAATTGAGAGACCCTTAGGTACCCCTACAGTGGAAACCCTCAAAAAGGGTTTGACCCCCTAAGCGTTTTACGGAATTTGGAAACACTTGGCTGTGAAAATGAAAAGTTTCATTTCTTCCAATAAAATGTTGCTTTAGCCCCAAATTTTTCATTTTCACAAGGGGTAACAGGAGAAAAGCACCCCATAATTTGTTCCCCATTTTCTCCTGAATATGGCAATGCCCCATATGTGGTGGTAAACTGCTGTGGGGAAACATGGCAGGACTCAGAATAGAAGGAGCGCCATATGGATTTTGCAGCACAGATTTTGATGGATTGGTTTGTGGGAGCCATTGATTTTAATTTTTTTGAGTTATTGTCTTATGTGGGGGCTCATTTTTTGTGGGATGAGGTGACGTTTTCATTGGTACCATTTTGGGGTACATAAGACTTTTTGATCTCTTGGTATTACACTTTTTGTGAGTCAAGGTGAAAAAAATAGCTGTTCTGTTTTTTATTTTTTTACAGCATTCACCTGAGGGGGCAAATCATGTGATATTTTTATAGAGCAGGTTGTTACGAACACGGCGATACCCAATATGTGTACCATTTTTATATTTGTTAAATTTTACACATTAGATTTATTTTTGAACAGAATAAAATCTTTTTTGTGTTGCCATTTTCTGAGAGCCATATTTTTTTATTTTTCTGGCGATTGTCTAAAGTAGGGTCTCATTTTTTGCGGGAAAAGATGACGGTTTGAATGGTACCATTTTGGGTTAAATACGCCTTTTTGATCGCCTGCTATTACACTTTTTGTGAGGCAAGAGGGAAAAAATGGCTGTTTTGGCATAGTTTTAAAAAAAATATTTTTACAGCATTCACCTGGGGGGCCATCTCATGTAATATTTTTATACAGCAAGTTGTTACAGACGCGGCGATACCCAATATGTCTAACATTTTTATTTTTGTTAAGTTTTACCCATTAGATGCATTTTTGAACAGAATAAAATCTTTTTTTGTGTTGCTATTTTCTGAGAGCCATATTTTTTTTATTTTTTGGGAGATTGTCTCAGGTAGGGTCTAAATTTCTGTGGGACGAGATTACGGTTTGATTGGTACCATTTTGGGGTAAATACGCCTTTTTGATCGCCTGCTATTACACTTTTTGTGAGGGAAGGTGACCAAAAAATGGCTGTTTTGGCACTGTTTTTTTTTTTTTTTTTTACTGCGTTCATCTGGTGGGGTGAATGATGTGATATTTTTATAGAGCCGGTCGATACAGACGCGGTGATACCTAATATGTCTACTTTTCTTTTTTTCCCTTTTTTTTTACAATTTTTTTAAACTTTATTTTGGGAAAAGTGAGCTTTTTTTTTTACTTGAAACTTTTTTTGTTAAACTTTATTTTTTTCACTTTTTTCCACTTTTAGGGGTCTGATCCCCTTCACAATGCATTACAATACTTCTGTATTGTAATGCATTGGCTGTAAGTGTATTACCAGTGTAATACACTTACAGCCTGCTTCCTGTGAGATCCAGGGCGCTGGATCTCACAGGATCGCAGGGATGGCAGCCACGATGCCTAAGGAAGGCATCGGGCTGCCATCCAAGCCATCGGGTCCCCGTCACAGCAGCCCGGGGACCCAATGGAGTCTCCGTGCATACGCCCGTATTGCATGTGCCGCGGTCAGCGCTGACCGCAGCACATGAAGGGTTAATAAGCCTGCATCGGTGTTTTCACCGATGCGGGCCTACGCAGCAGGGGTCCGGCTACTGGGAACAGACGGCCCCCTGCAGATGATCGGGCGGGCGCAGCTCCTGCACCCGCCCAATTAGCGCGTCGTAGTACTACGGCGCTGGGCGGCAAGTCCCTTCTCGCAGCACCGTGCATGTATGGCACTGGTTGGGAAGGGGTTAAGGATTTTATCCACAATGAAATTGACTGGTATTTTATGTAGATATATTTGGAACTGGGGTTAACACCTAGGGGTTTGAGATCATCTTTGAAACCCACTTTTTCCAATGACTATGATTTTGTTACTAACTGGTTAAAAAATAGTGACGAATGCTCTGTTAATTTAATGAGAGCTCTGGTAACCAAGAGGAAGTTAATATGTGCAGATATGACAATTAGACTTAAAGGTTATGTCCTGTTAACTAGACAAAAACACAATGAACACTCTGTTTTTTGATGAAGAGAGAATCCTTTAGGAAATATGAATATGGGGAAGTTAGGGCTAAATGTAGCAAACTGATCCGTGACATATCTGATTATCAAAATAATATGGTTAGGATCTGGGAAAGAAAACGGGGTAGAAGAGATACCAATGCACCATCACATATCAATAGCAATGGTTTCTCCATCATTCCCACCAGACCTGACAACAATAAGCCAAAGACATATGCACAAGCAGCAAGTAAACCATCTTCAAGATGTCCATCCTCCTTGTAAGGCGCTGCCCCACTCTTCTGTAGAAAACACCTCTCCCCAAACCTTTGAAGAAACGACCCTTCCCCAGGGATCAGTTCGCTAATAATTCTGGTTTGGAGGCTTCCAATGATATGAGGAAAACCTCCAACAAACCGTACCCACGCCTCAGGGTAGACACTAATTTGAAAAATGGGACCTTCCCTGATCTCCCTATATCTGACAACATCTCCAATCTTTCCACACCAGACCATATCCATATCTGTATATCACCGGTACAGTGTATCCCCCAAAGTATATATCCTAGTCCGACTCTTCCGCAATCCCTTGGTCCTGCCAACAACAATAGCTTTAATAGATCCATATATGCCACACTTATATCCCTTGCCACATCAGTTAATTCCGGGTCTGAGATCCAGCCTTCTAGGCTATTGAAAAATAAAGACGTTGATAATACTGACATTTTGGAAGATGGATTCCATTACCAACACTTTACAAAATCACAGGAATCTCTTACCAATATCTCCACCTATTCCACATCCACTACTAACTCAGAACCTTTTTTGGCCTTACCCCACATTCTTTCAGAAAGTCCTTTTTAAAACGACTCTTGCCAATAATAACACGAAATCTGACACCCCCCATCAGGAAAACCCTATCCAGTGTCCAATTACTCAATCCAATTTTGACTCCACCAAGGGTTCCCCTAGTAACTACTCCGCAGAACAGACAGACAACAAAAATTACCCACTATTACACCCCCTTGGAACACACTCGTAAAAGGCTAAAAAGCGATATAGAGGATATAGAGGAGGGAGATTCAGACACACCACTAAGAAAAAAGCTCAAACCAAAGAAACAGAGTCCAATATAAATGGGGTGAGAAAAAAGAATGAGAAAAAAATTTTAACAGTTCCCCATCCCTCTTTATCTACATTTTATTTTTTACCCAAGATACATAAGTCACTTGAGAAACCCCCAGGGAGACCCATCATTTCAGGCATTGGGTACCTAACATCCAACCTTTCTGCTTATGTGGACGGTTTTTTGCAAAAATACGTGTTAGAACTCCCCTCGTATCTAAGGGATTCCTATCACCTTATTAATCTTCTTGATTCTGTCAAATAGGAGGAAGGATTTATATGGATTACCCTCAATGTATCCTCCCTCTACAGCAACATCAGACATGACTTGGGAATACTTGCAGTTGCCAGTTTTTAAAAAAATTGATCCCCTAATGCCAGAATCTCAGAAGGAATTCATTTTCGGAGCAATTGATTTTATATTACATCTAGAGATGAACGAGCATGCTCGTCCGAGCTTGGTGCTCGTTCGAGTATTACGGTACTCGTAAGTACTCGCTGCTAGGACGAGTATCTCGCCATGCTCGAGGAAATGGCAACTTCCGCATTTTGCATTTTTGGCGCCTATAAACTCAGCCAATCACAAGCCAGGAGACTCTGCGGTACACCCAACATCACGTGGGGCCCTTACATGTCGATAGCAGGGGTTGGCTGGCCTGATCAGGTGACCCTGGAATATACTAGTGACTGCCCGCGGTGCTCGGCTCAGATGCTGTCTGGATGTCGTTAGGGATAGAGCTGCTGCGTTTCAGGGAGAGTGTTAGGGCCTGCATTTAGTTCTTTGTTAGGCAGGAGTGATCTCACAAGAACCCAACAGCCCTTCTCCTGGCTGGGCTGGCTGGCACTAGTAGTGCAGCTATCGCCATATATAACCCTTTTTTTTTATTTATTGTTATATCTCAGTGATACAAATCCATTTCACACAGCTGTTTGGAACCATTCGGTGTGTCACAGTTCAGCTGTCCACTCAACACAATCCGTATTTTCTGTCCAGGTGACACATTCTGTACGTCACTTAATTAAAAAAGGTCTTTTGCGCTCACTGATGCAGCTAGATTAGAAAAATCTCTGTGCGACATTTGTCTGGGTTGCAGTCAAAATAGCCACCGTCAGCAGGGGCTGAGTTTGCTGTCTGATAGTTTCTGCACGTCACGTTCCAAAAAAACAAAATATAAAAAAATATATATAAAAAATATATATATATAAAAAAATAGTTTTTTTGTTGTTTTATCTCAGTGATACAAATCCATTTCACACAGCTGTGTGGAACCATTCTGTGTGTCACAGTTCAGCCGTCCACTCAACACAATCCGTATTTTCTGTCCAGGTGACACATTCTGTACGTCACTTAATTAAAAAAGGTCTTTTGCTCTCACTGATACAGCTAGATTAGAAAAATCTCTGTGCGACATTTGTCTGGGTTGCAGTCAAAATAGCCACCGTCAGCAGGGGCTGAGTTTGCTGTCTGATAGTTTCTGCACGTCACGTTCCAAAAAAAACAAAATATAAAAATATATATATAAAAAAATATATATATAAAAAAAATATTTTTTTTGTTGTTTTATCTCAGTGATACAAATCCATTTTACACAGCTGTGTGGAACCATTCTGTGTGTCACAGTTCAGCTGTCCACTCAACACAATCCGTATTTTCTGTCCAGGTGACACATTCTGTACGTCACTTAATTAAAAAAGGTCTTTTGCTCTCACTGATACAGCTAGATTACAAAAATCTCTGTGCGACATTTGTCTGGGTTGCAACTAAGCAGACCAAGTCTGCCTAATCTAATAGTTTCCGTGTAATTGCTCCATACTGCACGGTACGTAATAACATACATAATTTTGATCTAACTTATCCACCTATATATTTACTTGTTCAGATTGAACAAGTACAGCAGGCCCATTTATTTTATTTTTTTTATATAATACACTTATATACAGAAAATGTTGAACCCCAGGGCCAAGGGTCGAGGATGAGGGCGTGGGCATTCAATTACTGCAGGGGGCAGAGGCAGTGGTCCTGGGCAGGGTGAGACAGTACCTGCTGATGAGGGAGCAGGGGAACGCCGCAGAGCTACACTCCCTAGCTTCATGTCTCAACTTACAGGGACACGTGGTAGAGGACTGTTGAAACCACAACAGTGCGAACAGCTGATGTCGTGGATTGCGGACAATGCTTCAAGTAATTTGTCCACCAGTCAGTCTTCCACGCAGTCCACCCACGTTACCCAAGGGAGCACTCCTCTGGCTCCTCCACCTCAACCTCCTTCCCCCCAGTCTGCCCCCCCCAGGAAAATTTGGAATGCGATCTGGCATACTCTCAGGAACTGTTTTCTGGACCCTTCCCAGAGTCACAAACCACTTCTCAGGTTGCTGCTGACCTCGTTCCCGATGCCCAAGTTTTCCAACTGTCGCAGTCTGTGGGTGATGATGATGATGACAATGTTGACTTAGTGGAAGAAGTTTGTAAAGAGGTGTCGGACGATGAGGAGACACGGTTGTCAGACAGTGGTGAAGTTGTTGTCAGGGCAGGAAGTCCGAGGGGGGAGCAGACTGAGGAATCGGAGGATGACGAGGTGACTGACCCAAGCTGGGTTGATAAGCCGAGTGAAGACAGTGCCTCTGAGGTGGAGGCGAGTGCTGCACCAGAACAGGTTGGAAGAGGCAGTGGTGTGGCCAGAGGGAGAAGCAGGGCCAGAGCTGGTGCATCAGCAGCAACTGTTTCACGTAGTGAAGCTCCCGTGGCGAGGCCTAGATGTTCGCAAGTCTGGAGGTTCTTTAAAGAAAGTGAGGATGACCGACGGACTGTGGTGTGCAACCTGTGCCACACCAGGATCAGCAGGGGTGCCACCACTACTAGCCTAACCACCACCAGCATGCACAGGCATATGAGTGCTAAACACCCCACTCAATGGAACCAAGGCCGTTCACCTCCTGCCGGTCACACCACTGCTCCTTCCCCTGTGTCACTCGCTGCCTCTGCTAGTTAACCCCCTGCCCAGGACCCCGGCACGAGCGCCTCCCGCCGGAAAACCACACCTTCGCCTCCATGATCCTCCACAGCGTCCACCAATGTGTCCCAGCGCAGAGGTCAGCTGTCTTTACAGCAGACGCTGGAGCGCAAGAGGAAATACAGTTCCACCCACCCACATGCCCAAGCCCTCAACGTCCACATCTCCAAATTGCTGAGCCTGGAGAAGCTGCCCTATAGGCTGGTAGAGACCGAGGCCTTTCGCAATCTCATGGCGGTGGCTGCCCCTCGGTATTCAGTCCCCAGCCGCCACTATTTTTCCCGATGTGCCGTCCCAGCCCTACACCAGCACGTGTCACAGAACATCATCCGTGCCCTGACCAACGCTGTTTCTGAGAAGGTCCACCTAACCACGGACACGTGGACAAGTGCTGCCGGGCAGGGACACTATATCTCACTGACGGCACATTGGGTTAACTTGGTGGAGGCAGCTTGTCCAGCACTGGCAGGGGAACGCTCTCCAAGGCCTTTGCCAGTTTTATGTCACCCCAGCAAGACACTGTCACCTGTCCCCAGTCTAGGCAGAGTAGGGGGGAGCTGTACAGAAAGATGGTGAGGGAGTACCTAGCTGACCATACCAACGTCTGGACCGATCGCTCTGCTCCATACAACTACTGGGTTTCAAAGCTGGACACGTGGCCTGAACTGGCGCTGTACGCCTTGGAGGTGCTGGCCTGCCCTGCCGCTAGCATGCTGTCAGAGCGGGTATTCAGTGCAGCCGGTGGCGTCATCACCGATAAGCGTACACGCCTGTCAACTGACAGCGCTGACAGGCTGACGCTTATTAAAATGAACAAAGCCTGGATTTCACCGGAATTTAAATCTCCTCCGGGGGAAAGCAGCTAATACATTACTTATGTATCTGATTCCTCTTCTCTACTCCTCCTACTCCTCCTCCTCCTCCTTGTCGTCTTTGCCTAACGCTGACAAAAAAACGCCATTTTTTAGAGGTCCAACTGGCACTCTTACCACAATTTTTTAGGAGGGCCCCCTACAGGCCCTCTCTTCCAACAATTTTTCCTGAGGTCCACCTACAGGCCCTCTCTCCAAACAATTTTTCCGGAGGTCTACCTATACAAATCCATTTCATAAAATCCTTTCTTTCTCTTTAACTGATGTATACTGAACGTCACTTTTAAAAATATGTCTTTTTCCTCTCTTTCTCTCTCTCCAAACTATTTTTCCGGATAGGTGCCATATACGGTATTAAACTGAGAAGAATACATAGAACACATATCACACTTGATCAAACAATTTACCCGGGTAGGGGACGTATTAGATATTGTACAGATTTTTTTTTTGGTTCTTCTTTTAATTGCCTCCTGCGATAGTGCGATAGACGGGAATCGAACCTGGGTCAACTGCTTGGGAAGCAGCTATGCTCACCACTTTACCACCAACAGCCACAGCAACTGATAAGAACAGATACTAAACTTGATGTAAGCCAACATTTCGACAATCGATAACCCGAAACGGGTCCGCCGTCGAGCCCGGCGTTCGGCCACCCTGAACATTTCACATACTCTGACCAAGTCTGACCCTGGAGCCGCTCATGTACTGCCCACTCTGAGGATTGTGGGGCCTGCCTCGTTCACGGTTTGTCAGAATTACTATGCCACTTTCTCCAACCCCTCCTCCTCCACCTTCGAATTACCATCCGTGCTTCACCTCCTGCTACCTCAGTCTAACTCGGTCACTCTGTTGTCACTGCCATGCTGCGTCAGGCTAAATTTTTGAGTGGCTCACCTGCTACCTCATGTAACTTGGTCACTTGTTGGTGTCACCGCCATGCTGTGTCAGGCTTATGCCTGCATCGTGTGGCTGGGGATAGGAGAGCAGTGCCAGCATGGGCATGGGTGATGGACCTTTGTTGCACCTAGTTGGGTGCTTCCCTATATATTCCCACCATGCCAGCCATGGGTTGTACATTAACTAATAACAGGGAAAACAAAAAAAATATTTTACAGGAGGGTCAATCGCAGACACTCCAAAACAATTTTACATGAGGGAGTGTCTCCCAGTCTGCCATCGTGTTCGGTCAGGCTGTCAGTAGGTACACCACCTCTGTCGTCCGCAGAAGCGGCCACTATGAGGAAGGCCACGGCAAGAACATCCCCTTTTCAATTGAGAGCAAGTGTAGAATTGTAGGAGGATGACACTTTTCTTCCGCAGTGGATTCACCTTTCCCTTTATCATTGCCAGACAACAGTTGGTGAAAAAGTAATTGGCAATGATGAAGAAAATGTAACGGTGCAGTGGACCGTCTGTGACGCAAAACCTATGTATTCCCACCATGCCAGCCATGGGTTGTACATTAACTAATAACAGGGAAAACAAAAAAAATATTTTACAGGAGGGTCAACCGCAGACACTCCAAAACAATTTTACATGAGGGAGTGTCTCCCGGTCTGCCATCGTGTTCGGTCAGGCTGTCAGTAGGTACACCACCTCTGTCGTCCACAGAAGGGGCCACTATGAGGAAGGCCACGGCAAGAACATCCCCTTTTCAATTGAGAGCAAGTGTAGAATTGTAGGAGGATGACACTTTTCTTCCGCAGTGGATTCACCTTCCCCTTTATCATTGCCAGACAACAGTTAGTGAAAAAGTAATTGGCAATGATGAAGAAAATGTAACGGTGCAGTGGACCGTCTGTGAAGCAAAACCTATATATTCCCACCATGCCAGCCATGGGTTGTACATTAACTAATAACAGGGAATACAAAAAAATATTTTACAGAAGGGTCAACTACAGACACTCCTAAACAATTTTTTAGGAGGGTCAACTTCGGACACTCCAAAACACATTTTTGGGAGGCTCGCCTACAGACATTTGACTGCTACCTCAATCTAACTTGGTCACTTGTTGGTGTCACTACGCTGTCACCATGATGTGTCAGGCTTATGCCTGCGTCGTGGGGCGGGGGATAGCACAGCAGTGCCAGCATGAGCAGTGGTGTCACCTGCAGGCGGTGATGGACCTTCGTTGCACCTAGTTGGGTGCTTCCCTAACATGTGATGGGCATGTGCCTCGCCTTTCTTTGTCTGGGTGAGCACAATTGCCATGAGGGTAACCACCAGGCTGTTGCCTGAGAATTTGGGGTAATGGTGGGATTAGGCAGCCTCAGAGGCATCCATGCATGCTGCCCCTGCTGTTTCCTGTCCATTTCCGTGGTGTTTCCATCATTTTCTGATGTTTCCAGGTTTTCAGCCAGCCTTCCCTAGGCAGAGCCTTGGTCCCCTGCAAAAATGCTCGAGTCTCCCATTGACTTCAATGGGGTTCGTTACTCGAAACGAGCACCCGAGCATCAGGAAAAGTTCGACTCGAATAACGAGCACCCGAGCATTTTAGTGCTCGCTCATCTCTAATTACATCATAACTATTTTATCTTTAATGACACCGTTAATATTCAAGAAAAAGGGACTGCCATGGGGACCAAATTTGCTCCTTCTTATGCAAACCTCTTCATGGGTTCCTTTGAAGACAAAGGACGCTCTAAAACCTGCCAAGAGAGTAAAAGAGAAATCTTCTTCAAAAGCTTCCAGTAACTTTCACTGAATCTAATCACAAGATTTAACTCAAAACATACTTTCATAAAACAGACTATCCAAACATTGAAAAGTATTACAAAAAGACCCCAATCTAGGGAAAATAATACCTCAGTTTCCTATTGTCATGTATCGGAGAGCAAAAACCCTCAAATACTTGATTGCACCATTGTGTCCTAAGATCTAGAAAAACCATAGTGAAAGTAAGACCTTCCTTATATCTTCAGGTGGGGGCAGCATAAGGAAATGTGGTATTAAGATGTGTAAATTTTGTGACATCCTCACTCATGGTAAAAAGGAGATTATCGCTTTCCCTTCTGAGGAAGTGATAACCCTCAAGCATGAGATGCACTGTGGTACATCCAATGTCATCTACCTTTTACATTGTCCGTGTCAGTTACAGTATGTAGGTAAAACTACACAAACCCTCAGAGAAAGAATGAATGAACATCGCTCAAATATTAAACGGCTAATAGCCACACATATATAAATATTTATATCTTTTTTATAAGTATTTATGGGTTATCAATGGAATTTTGACTACTTTGTCTACTATTTATGAATATTTATGAATATTTCCCCTTTTTATATTATTATGGTTTTGTAATTATGACCACCTATTGTTCTGTACATGATATACTTTTATTAATAATTTATGCAATATTAGGGTATCTATTTTATTCAGTTTATTCATTTGATCAAATTAGGCCATTTTGCACCTTCGTGACCAGACTTGTTTTTGAAAATCTGACATGTATCACTCTATGTAGTGATAACTTTGAAACACTTTTACTTATCCAAGCCATTCTGAGATTGTTTTTTCGTGACACATTGTACTTCATAACAGTCATAAATTTGAGTCAATATATGTCACCTTTATTTATGAAAAAATCCCAACTTTACAAAAAATTTTGAAAAATTCACAATTTTCAAAATTTCAATTTCTCTGCTTTTAAAATTGAAAGTGATATCTCATAAAATATTTATTATTTAACATTCCCCATATGTCTACTTTATGTTTGCATCATTTTGTAAATGTCATTTTATTTTTTTGGGACGTTAGAAGGCTTAGAATTTTAGAGGCAATTCTTAAATTTTTAAAGAAAATTTACAAAACCCACTTTTTAAGGACCAGTTCAGGTCTGAAGTCACTTTGTGGGGCTCACATAGTAGAACCCCCCATAAATGATCCCATTTTGGAAACTACACCCCTCAAGTTACTGATTTTATAAGCTTTGTTAACCCTTTAGGTATTCCACAAGAATTAAAGGAAAATGGAGATTTGGAGATGGAGAAAATGGAGACTTTTTTGGCAGATTTACCATTTTAGTCCATTTTTTCTTTAACACATCTAAGGTTAACAGCCAAACAAAACTCAAATATTTATTACCCTGATTCTGCGGTTTACAGAAACACCCCACATGTGGTGGTAAACTGCTGTATAGGCGCATGTCACGCTCTGGTGTGGGGGGGAAAGCCACACCGAGCGTACGAGGGATGGGGACAGACAAAACCAGGGAGACGGTCACCTCCTGCAGAGGACCCTGTGACTAGGCCCTAGGCTGACTACCAGTATGAACAATCCTGGAAGGTAGGAATGTTCATACACAGGAACCTAATATAAATACACCCTAGAAACCCCTGCAGGCTAGTGACTCCAGAGAGTAAACCCGTTCCTCCAAGCATAAGGAGGAACAGGAGACTCCAAAAGGAAAACAACAAATGAAGACAGAAACTTAACTTAAGTCGAACTCAGCAACAGGATCTCAGCCGAGATCCACACCACTCTCAACCCAGCAAGTAGAAAATATAAACCGCAAGGGATACTGGGAGAGGAAGGGGTAAATAGGGGAAAGCTGATTGCCAAGCGGCAACAGCTGAGGCGAAGAGGTGTGGGGAAGAGCACACAAACAAAGGGAATGGCCTGTCAAAGATGTCACTTCGAAAGCCGTGCAGAACGTCTGATTCCAGACGCAGGTCTACTCGTGACAGCGCATGGCAGGGCGCAGAGGGAGAGGAGCGCCGTATGGTTTTTGGAAGGCAGATTTTGCTGGACTGGTTTTTAGACACCATGTCCCATTTGAAGCCCCCCAGATGCACCCTATAGTACAAACAATCAAAAAATGACCCCATTTTGGAAACTACGGGATAAGATGACAGTTTTATTGGTACTATTTTGGGGTACATATGATTTTTAATCGCTCTATATTATTTTTTTTGGGAAGCAAGGTAGCCAAAGAATGGATGTTTTGGTACTGTATTTCTTTTTTGCTTTTTATAATGTTCATCTGACAGGTTAGATCATGTGGTATTTTTATAGAGCAGGTTGTTACGGACGCGATGATATCAAATATGTCTACTTTCTTTGTTTGTTTCAGTTTTACATAATAAAGCATTTTTGAGAAAAAAAATATGTTTTTGTGTCTCCATTTTCTGAATGCCATATCTTTTTTATTTTTCTTCCGATCGTCTTGTGTAGGGGCTCATTTTTTGCAGGAAGAGTTGAAATTTTTATTGGTACCATTTTTGGGTAAATATGATTTTTTGATTATTCATTATTACACTTTTTGGGGCAAGGTGACCCAAAAATTGGTAATTTTGGCACAGCTTTTATTTATTCATTTTTACTGCGTTCACCTGAGGGGTTAGGTCATGTGAGATTTTTGTAGAGCAGGTTGTTACGGAAGTGGCGATACCGAACATGTGTACTTTTTTTATTTATTTAAGGTTTACACAATAATATCATTTTTGAAACAAAAAAAAAATCATGTTTTAGTGTCTTCATAGTGTGAGAGCTGTAGTTTTTTTAATTTTTGGGCGATTGTCTCAGGTAGGGGCTAATTTTTTGTGGGATGAGATGACGGTTAGATTGGTACTATTTTGGGGGGAATACGCCTTTTTGATCGCTTGGTATTATGCTTTTTGTGATGTAAGGTGACAAAAAATGGCTTTTTTGACATAGTTTTTATTTTTATTTTTTTTTACTGTGTTTATCTGAGGGGTTAGGTCATGTGAGATTTTTGTAGAGTAAGTTGTTATGGACGCGGCGATACCAAACATGTCTAGGGTATTTTATTATTTTATTTTATTTATTTTTACTCAGTTATAAATGTGCATATATGGAAAAAAAATGATTTTTTTCTACGTTTTTAATTTTTTTTTTACACTTTTTTGACTCAGACCCACTTGGTTCTTGAAGATCCAGTGGATCTGATGTCTCTATAATACACTGCAGTACACTATATAGTGTACTGCAGTGTATTTTTACTTTACAGTAAGCCTGATCAGGCTCCTGCCTTTAGCAGGAACCTGGTCAGGCTTGATATACCATGGCAAGCCGGATGGCGTCCAGTTGCCATGGTAACCATCGGGATGCTGCCACAGCAGAGCAGCGTCCCGATGGGAGGGGGAGGAAGCTCCCTCCCTCTCTCCTGGCCACACCATCGGTGCGCTGCCAGTGCACCGCAGCCCCCGATGGGGGAGGGAGCTTCCTCCCTGTTAACCCCTTCCATGCCGTGGTCCCTACGGACCGCGGCATGGAAGGGGTTAAACAGCCGACATTACTGCCAGCAGCGATGTCGGCCGTTACATTAGATTGTCAGCTGTATGTTACAGCTGACAATCTAATACCGCTCGGCCATCCTGATATTGGGGGGATTGAAGGTGGGGGGGGGCTTTGGGGTAACTTACATGCTGTGGGAGGGTGGGGAGGGCAGGGCAGGTCCCGCTTGGCCATCCTGAAGTATTAGAACATAGCAGTGCAGCCCCGATGTCCTCAAGGACATTGGGGCTGCGCTGCTGAACTCTGCGATTGGTCAGTCAAATCTGACTGACCAATCGCAGGGGTTCTAAGGCGGGGACCACTGTGACTGTGACACCAGTTTGCAAGCGTCACCGCAAGTGTACTTGTGGTGACACTTGGAGCTCATGACGCACTGTGCACGTCATGATGCGGTAACTAACACCACATCATGACGTACATAGTACGTCATCAGTCACTAAGGGGTTAATTATATGAGATTCATTATCTTATTTATTTATTTTATAATAACCAGGGATTTATGATGTTACAACTATTAGTGATTTATGATTTATTATATGCATATATACCAATCATGTATATAGATAAGTGATTGCTTAATCTCTAGTCCCCCAGTGAGGTGCACTACTTTAGGGGAGCGCACTCTTTTCCATCCCCTCTCCGTTCTCAAATTAGAGAATCGACAGGCATGTGGAACGCATATGCGTTCCACCCCTACTTCCGGGTCTGCTACATCCGGGCTTCCGACACTCGCTGTGGAACGCATATGCGTTCTACAGCACTCCACCGCCCGAAAACCTGATCTTGAGGTCTCTAACCCCTAAGAGACCTATTTTTAAGAATGCATAACAGTTCCTCCCCGCTGCCACCAATGTTTCCTATATTTTAGCCTCTCATTTATTTTTTTTATACAGATTTATATCAGTTACCATATGCGTTCCATGGTGGAACGCAAATCCTCATTTTGACCACTATTTAAAGAGACAGCACCAGATATATTGTATGTGTTTTCGTGTGTGATTCTACCACTATTTACTTGCTCCTGATGAAGGGGAATTTACAATTTGTACCCCCGAAACGCATTGAGTTCTCCTTTTGATACCTATAAAGGGTTTTACCTGAATCACCATCCTTGGGCTGCCGTGAATTCTAATATTCTACAAGCGACCTTGGCTGGGGGGATGTGTCTGTTCGTGTCTTGAGCTTTATCCTACAGACCACCTCCCCGTTGAAGTAAGTGATCATATATTTTGAATTTGGTACTATTTGGATTATTACATCCAATAGACTTGTTTACATGGACAATTGATGGTACATTTCCATATCTTAAATCTGTGCGATCCTAATCCTGTTGTTAAATTTTGATTTTAGAGGAGTTGGCACCATTTTTGTGTTTTTTTTCCCTCATTTTTTATTACTTATATGCTTCTATATAGGTGTAGAGGTTCTACACCATAAGCTACTATGGCAGCCTTCTCCTTTCAATACCCTCTTAGTACACCTTCATTATATTGTGAATTTTAAGGGACGTTTCATCCCCCTCTGGGACGTTTCATCCCCCTCTTTACATTTTTTCCTCTTCCATATGGGCACACAGCAGGGCTCAGAAGGGAAGGAGTGGAAACCCCCAAAAATTACCCATTTTAGAAACTAGCATTTTGATCCCATAGGTGTTTGCAGACTGTATAAAATTAAAATTGCAGGTTTTCCACAGATACGGCTTTTCAGTGCCAGCAAAGTTTATTTTTCTCTCCATGGAGCTGTGTGAGGGCTTATTTTTTAGTGGGATGAGTTGCCATCATTATTGGTTTTGTTTTAGGGTACTTACAGCTTTTTGATCACTTCCCATTTTGCTTTTTGGGAAGCAGGATAAAGAAAGGGCAGAAATTATGTCACTGCTTTTTGAATTTTGTTAGTGAGGCATAGACCAAGCAGGAAAAATGACACATTATTTTGCTGGTCAGTACGATTACAGAGACACCAATTTTATATAGTTTTTTAAAGGTTTACCACTGTTACACAAAGCATTTAAAAAAAAAACAAAAAACATGTTTTTGAATTGCTATTTTCTGAAAGCCATATTTTTTTTATATTTCTGTGGATGGTCTTGTGTGGGGGCTCATTTTTTTGCGGGATGACGTGACTTTCATTCATATTATTTTGGGGTACATTCACTTTTTGATTGCTTGCTATTACACTTTTTGTGAGGCAAGGTGACCACAAAATAGCTGTTCTGGCACTGTTTTTATTTTTTGTTCTTTACAGCATTCGCCTAATGGGCTATTTCATATAATATTTTTAGGTTGCTACCTACAAAGCAATACCTAATATGTCTGTTTTTATATTTTTGTTCGGCTTTATACAGTACAATAAAAGCATTTTTTTTAAAAACAATTTTTGTGCCGCCATTTTCTGAAAGCCATATTGTTTTTTTTTGCTGATTGTCTTGTGTTGGGGGCTGGCTTGTTTTGTTGCGGGATGAGTTGACATTTTTATTGGTATCATTTTGGGGTACATAGTATCTTTTTGCTAATTTTTTACAGCGTTCACCTGACAGGCTAGATTATGTGATATTTTTATATCACATGACATGATGTTCTTATTCTGCAGCTCAATACAAATCCAGTGATACCAAACTTGTATAGGTTTTTGGTTTTTTTTTACTACTTTTAAAAACAAAAATAACCTTTGAAATAAATCAAAATTTTCTTTGCATCACCATTTTCTGAGGGCCATAACTTTTTTCGTCCACAGAGCTATATGGGTGCTTTTTTTGTGGAACGATCTCTAGTTTTTCTTGGTGCCATTTTTGTGGTATGTATGACTTTTTGATCAATGTTATTCAATTCTTTTGGGGGGAAAGATGATTAAAAAATGGTGAATCGGCTGGGGGCGGGGCTTCAGCATGACCGAGTAGAGACGCATGCAGCCTGGGCTCCGGTGCCATCCACAGCAATCCGAGGGAACAACTCACCTCCAGGGCCTGAAAACGGGCCATGACCAAAGGGAAGCGATCCAAGAGCCAGCCAGTGGCGACCCCGGAGCAGTCCATCGACAGATTCCTCCGTTCGGGCAGCATCAGTGAGACGAGGCGGGAAGCGGGCAAGATGGCGGCGCAAGCAGACACTCTGCGTATCACGGCAGAGTCCTTCGTCCCCGCAGCTCAGAATAACCCGTCCACAGACAGAAGAGTATCGCCGGCGGTCTCCGGGAACTCAGCGGAGGTAGGAGAAGCCCCGGTGGGGGAAGATGGAGTACGCGACACGCGTGGTCCGCAGGCCGGAGAGGCCCAAGGTGGGAGTCAAGCAGACAGCAGCCATAATGCAAGACCAGACTCACAGCAGCAGGGCAGGCCTTATCCGCAGGCCATGATACAAACGCCTACCCGAAGTACGATACGGGGTGAAGCCTATCGACCCCCACTTACTCAGGTTACTCAGGCCGCAATATTAATGCCATCACAGGTCTCTATGATCCTCAGCCAGGACATTCCACCTATATTTAACAGAACTCCCGCTGAAACAGAGGACCTGCATAGGAGCTCCCCTCCAATCTCCATAGACCGTACATTAGCTGAACTATGGGAAATGCTGCGGGCCCTTCCAACTAGGTCAGAACTAGAAACACAGATAGCCCAGATTGAGCAGAAACAGGCACAGGCCTTGCAAGCGGTAAATGAGACTGTGCACTCCCTCTCAGAAAGGGTTACTGCCCTGGAGCAACAGATATCTACAGTAAACGCATCCATGTCCAGCACATCTGCCACCGTGGATACTCATACCAGTCAGATCAAGGACTTCTCCCTCCACTTAGATGATGTGGAAAACAGAGGGCGCCGCAACAATCTAAAAATAAGAAACCTGCCAGAAACAGTCACGGCTGAATTATTGTATGACACAGTGGTTGATATCTTTAATAAGATCCTGAACAGACCACGAGGCTCCGGGATGGAACTAGACAGAGTGCACAGATTGGCAGGCCCGAGAAACAGAGAAGCGGACAGGCCACGTGATGTTATCTGTAGGGTTCACTTTTACAGAGTCAAGGAGGAAATCCTGAAGGTATCCTGGGAAAAAGGAGACATATACTTTGAAGGGGTCCCCTTAACCATTCTACCAGATGTGTCACGCCTCACTCTTAACATGCGCAGAATAGTGCATCCACTTCTGGAGGCCACAAAGCAGGCAGGAGCGTCATACCGGTGGGGCCACCCTTTCCACATTATCATTCGCAAACCAGTGGGTCAATCACTGGCAGTATTCTCCCCGGAGGACCTTCCAGAAGCGTTCGCTTTCCTGAATGTACAGCCAGTAGAGGTTCCGGACTGGACCATACCTCCCTTACTGGAAGCTTCGTCTGTAGAGGGCAACGGGTGGAAAAGAGGCCGCTTCAATTCTCAGAGGGGGAGACCCAGAGCTTCGCCGCCACCTCAACAGCAGAGAAGGGGTTCTGAGGCGCCATGGAACCGTATGAGGCATCGGGGATCACCATTCGGAAGAGACAGGTCACGCTGAGGAGAATGAGCAATACTACCTGAGTCTTCTCCCAAGATAGAGTTGATAGAAGATGGGGTCGATGATCTAATTGCCAGGACTCATCCCAATGGAAATCACCAGGGTACTACCTGTATACCAATTGCCCCAGTGTGACTCCCAGGGGGATGAGGAAAAGGATTAATGTTGGGATTGTTGGAGTTGGGGCCATGAGTGTCTAGACAGGTTGGATTGCATATTGTTTTACTGTTCCCCTCCAGTAGACGTTCTTACAGGAGTGCACCAGGTTAGCCGGAATGAAGAAGGTTAATGTTTAGTTTTTGCTGGGTTGCGTCGAATCACTAACCCCGGTTAGTCTACTGCAGAAATTAAGTAAACTGGACAGATCAGAGCAGGGGAACTGCAGTTTAGTAGAGTAAATCTCTGTTATATTTAGGGAACTTAGTCCCTTGTTTTTCTGCATATTCAAGCTTCCACTTTCCTAGTCCCTTGTCTCTTTCCTTTTCCCTCTCCCCCCCCCCCCTTATTTTTCACTTTTCTTTGATACCCCTTCCTCCTCATATAGTCCTCAGCTTGATTTACCTCGCCCTCCTCCCTCTGGCCACCTCTCAACAGTTTAACCTTACAGGTTGTCTTGTTTAGGGTCAGGATGGCTGAACTGTTAATTGTCTCTCTTAATGTCCAAGGTCTGAACGTACCTGAAAAGAGGTCCTCCCTCCTTCGTCTTCTGTGGAAAAAGAACGCCCACATTGCATTTATACAGGAAACTCATTTCCGTTCTGACAAAATCCAATCCTGGACGGGCAAGCGGTTTCCATATGTCTACCACAGTACTTCCCCAGACTCCAAAACCAAAGGAGTATCAATCCTGATCTCCAATATAATCCCATGGGAATGCCTTGATTGCCGTTCAGATGAAGCAGGTAGATATATCTTTGTTAAAGGTAAGCTGGCGGGTACTATGATTACATTGGCCAACATCTACACTCCGAACACCAAGCAGGTACACTTCCTGGACTCTACCTTGGAAAAATTGGAGGAGTTTACGGAAGGAATTCTGGTACTTGGGGGGGACCTTAACCTCACGCTAGATCCAGCAAAGGACACATCCAGGGGGCATACATATGTCCCACACGCTATACAGGTCAAACTAAAGGAGCTTTTGAACTCGCATCGTGTGGTGGATGTATGGCGCATGTTACACCCACAAGATAGGGATTACACGTTTTATTCATCCCCACATAATTCCTACTCTAGACTAGACTATTTTTTCACTCCCCACACTAATCAGTATTAGTGATTAGAATCAGATCAGAATTAGTGTTAGAATCACACATAGATCCAATAGTTTTTTCAGACCACGCCTTAATCTCCATGAAACTGTCCATCCCTTCACTACATGGTAGGGAATGGCATTGGCGCTTAAACGAGTCCCTACTACAGGACATACAAGTACAAACGGAGGTGAGGAAAGACTTGACGGAATATTTCACACTTAATACGGACCATGACAGCGACCCCATAATGGTATGGGAGGCCCACAAATGTTATATTAGGGGCACCTTCATCAAAGTAGGTTCTCGTCTCAAAAAAGAGAGGGCAGCTGAACTGGCTAAACTTATAGCTAAAATACATGAGTTAGAATGCCTGCATAAGTCCTCACTTAATACTCAACAGGGAGTAGAACTAACACAGCTTAGGGAAAAAGTCAAATCTATCTGCCTGACAAAAGCAAAAGCTACACTAGCCAAGTGCCACCGTCATTATTATGAGTTTGGAAATAAACCGAGCAGGACTTTGGCCAGGGCGTTGAGGAAGGCCAGGACTTTGTCGTACATCCCTCACATATCTGCTAGCTCGGGTGCAAAAATAACCCTACCTAAACAAATAGCGGAGGCGTTTAGATCCTACTACCATTCTTTATATAATCTGAGATCCTCCTCAAACCAGGAATCACATAGCACACTGATCAGGGACTACCTCGCAGCTTCAGGAATGGGTAGGTTACCACAGGAGGCGATATCAATGTTGGAAACCCCTATAACACACACTGAATTACTGGCAGCCATTAAGGATTCACAGACAGGGAAGGCGCCAGGACCAGACGGCATCCCTTTAACATACTACAAATCCTTTTTGGATATTCTGTCTCCACAATTTATCAAGGCATTCCAGTCTATGGATAATTTACGTCTCTTGCCGACAGACACGCTCAGGGCGCATATTACGGTGATACCAAAAGAGGGGAAAGACCCATCCCAATGTCAAAGTTACCGGCCTAGGCCTATCTCCTGCACTTACGTCCAAGGTCCCCATGTTTCTACTTTCCACAGATGCTAACAAGGCCTTTGATAGGGTTGATTGGTCATTTATGATGGAGACATTGGGGTATATTGGCCTTGGAGAAAACATGTTGGCTCGAATCAGGAATCTATATTCCAACCCATCGGCTATGGTTAAGGTGAACGGACATTACTCAACTCCCTTTTCCATAGGAAATGGAACGAGGCAGGGCTGCCCCCTCTCCCCCCTAATTTTTATATTGTGTCTAGAACCCCTCTTGTGTCAGGTGAGGACAAATCCGGATATAGCGGGAGTGAAATTGCAAGGCGCCACTTATAAAGTGGCAGCCTATGATGACGATCTCTTGTTTTTTCTTACAAAGCCACGGATCTCACTCCCGGTACTCCTAAAAGAGCTTCAAACATATGCCACATTGTCCAATTTTAAGATCAATCTACAAAAGTCAGAGGCAATGAATATCTCCCTCCCTTCAGCTGTAGTGACAGACCTAATGAGTAGTTTCCCTTTTAGATGGACAAAATCCTCCCTCAAATACCTAGGAATACATTTAACTCCGTCAATAGCAGACTTATATACGGCAAATTACCCAGCTCTCTTACGGAAGATCAAGTCTGACTTGGACAGATGGAATAAGGGGACTTTTTCGTGGTTTGGTAGGATAGCTATCTTCAAGATGAATATCCTCCCGAGAATATTATATTTCCTACAGGCACTACCCATATATATCCCTAGGTTATTTTTCCATACTCTACTATCTACCCTGACGCGCTTCATATGGGCAGGTAAAGTCTCGCGCATTGCACGCTCAATACTATTCAGGCCAAAGATGAGAGGGGGGTTAGGTTTACCAGACTTTATCTGCTATCACAGAGCCTCCCACCTCTTGAGGATTGTAGACTGGTGCAGGCATCAGCAAAGCAAACAGTGGATAGCTATTGAGCAATCCTTCACGAATTTACCGTTGGTGGCCCTGCCCTGGTTGGGGTCTCAAACGTCTCTCAAGGCTCGGTTACACCCTACCATTGGTCCAACATTGAAAGCATTGGGGAGCATGGGGGATTTGACCGACGTATCTCCGGTCCCATCGCCTATGTTTCCCATTTTAGGGAACCCCTCCTTTTCCCCGAGCTTGGAACCAGGTCCTTTCAGGAGATGGATTCAAGCCAATCAATTCAGAGCTCATCGCTTTGTAGAATCCAATGCATGGATACCCGTGTCCCAATTGAGAGGAATGTCAGAACCAACCCCTCTTTCAGATTGGCATATACATCAACTCCACCACTACTTAGCTACATTATCACCGGCCACGTCTTACACACGTAAACTCACGGAATTTGAGCGCCTTTGCGATGGGAGGGGAGTAGTTAGACATGCACTCACACCTTTATAACATACTTATCTCTCCATCTAACCAATCATCTCCGACATATCTTCTTAACTGGGAGAGAGATTTGGGGACCACATTTACGGCAGAACAAAAAAAACGCATTTTCACTCTGACACATAAAACCTCCATAGCCAGCAAGGTGCAAGAACTAGGGTTTAAGGTCCTCTCCAGGTGGTACATGGTTCCCACGAGGCTCCATTCGCTCTTCCCGACGGCATCCCCGCTTTGTTGGCGCTGTGGGAGGGAGAGAGGCACGATGCTTCATATCTTCTGGGAGTGTTCCGTGTTGGCTAACTTTTGGCAAACAGTGTGGAGTATTACTTCAAAATTTACGACATACAGTTTGCCCAAGACACCAGCATTTTTTCTGCTTCATCACTGCGACATTCCGATTAGTACATACAGGAAGTCTGTGGTGAGACATATGGTGAACACGGCAAGGGCATGCATTCCGTGTACATGGAAGCAAACTTCAGCACCCACAATACCTATGTATTGTAAACTCCAGGAGGTCATGAGGATGGAGGACCTCACCTCTTCTTTGAGAAATACTTCTAAGAAATTCCAAAAAACATGGCAGCATTGGCTAATGTTCCAGGACACCGACGAATTCAGGGATCTTCTGGTGTGAGGTGGCTGGGGGTGGGGGGAAGAGGACTGCCCCCCTCCCCTCCCCCCCCCTTTTTTTTTTTTTTCTTCTTTTTCTCCTTCCCGGCCATACCTATTGTCTTTTCACAACCACCCCGTTTGTTCTACCCTCTGTCCCTTTCTCGGTTAGAGGGTTAATTGTTGATACAGAAGTAAGGGAATAGTGCCTTACACAAACCATGCCGCCCGGTATTGGTCAGGCCTGTTCAAGGATAGTAACAGAATACTATCATATGGTGTTGTGTGTTTGATTCTCCTCGATGATGAGGTTAGCTTTCCAGCGGAAATGACAGTCAAACAACATCGAGTGTCATACGTTTTAATTTTATTTGGTAATTATATGATTGGGGCTGCGTCCCCTGGAATGTTATAAAACTCTTGAAAATATTAAATAAAGAATTCAAAAAAAAAAAATGGTGAATCATGTGGTCATTTTTTTTTCTGTTACAGCATTCACCGCACAGGAATTTTTTTTTTACATATTAATAGTTCAGATATTTTCATACGCAGTGATACCTGATGTTTTTTTTTTATTGTTAATATATTTTTATCTTTAAAACTTGGAAAGATGGGTGATTTAAACTTTTAATTTTACGTTTTTTTTGTTTCTTTTTTTATTTCTTTTTTTTTTAATAACTATTAGCACCTTAGGGGGCTAGAACCTAGGATCTTTTGTCCAATTCACCCTAACAGAGCTCTATTATGCTGTGCTTTGTGCACACAGCAGCAGGGAGCTTACCATGGCAGCCATGGATGCAGATGTTAGGCCTGCTGAAAAGGTCCTCACTTATATTTACTTGAGGGGAAGGAGTAGAAAGTAATTCATAACAGAAGCCACTTACATTTAAAGGGTTGCCTGACCCTAAAAAATTAGGCGGGAACCTGTGGAAAACAAAGAAAAAACCCACTCTGTGCCGGCATCATGGCTCCGATCCCTGCTGCTCTGGTACCTAGTGGACTAAAAGTAATGACGTCTCATCCATAGTCACATTGCCTGATGCAGCCATTCACTGACATCTGCAGTGACGTGTCCATGAGTGATGTATAACCATTGAATATATGTGGTGGAACAGAGCGGCTTTAACCCTTAGACTCCTAGAGCCGTACATGTACGGCGCAAAAAGCCGGGACACAAGTCCCAGCGCCGTACATGTACGGCGCTCTGATCGGGCGGGCGCAGGAGCTGCGCCCGCCTGATCAGCGGCGGGGGTCCGGCTGTGCCGAGGTGCCGGACCCCTGCTGAATGCGCCACCATCGGTGAAAACACAGATGCCGGCGCATTAACCCTTCATGTGCCGCGGTCAGCGCTGACCGCAGCACATGTGGTGTGCGGGAGTTCAGGATGGCGAGCAGGAGGGCCATCGGGTCCCTGCACTGCTGTGACGGGGACCCGATGGCTCGGATAGCAGCCCGATGCCTTCCGTGGCTGCTATCCCTGCGTGCCTGTGCGATCCAGCCCCCTGGATCGCACAGGAAGCAGGCTGTAAGTGTATTACATTGAGTAATACACTTACAGCCAATGCATTACAATACAAAAGTATTGTACTGCATCGTAAAGGTGATCAGACCCCCAAAAGTTAAATAAAGTAAAAAAAAAAAAAAAGTTAAAAAATAAGATTCCTAAAAAAAAACAAAAAAAGTTTCAAGTAAAAAAAAAAAACGCCATTTTCCCAAAAAAAGCAAAAAAAATTGTAAAAAAAAAGGTAAAAAAGAAAGAAACATATTAGGTATCGCCGCGTCCGTATCGACCGGCTTTATAAAAATATCACGTCATCCACCCCGCCAGGTGAACGCAGTAAAAAAAACAAAAAAAATGGCCAAAACAGACATTTTTTGGTCACCTTCCCTTACAAAAAGTGTAATAGCAGGCAATCAAAAAGGCGTATTTATCACAAAATGATACCAATCAAACCGCCATCTTGTCCCGCAAAAATAATACCCTACCTGAGACAATCGCCCAAAAAATAAAAAAAATATGGCTCTCTGAAAATGGCAACACAAAAAAGATTTTATTCTGTTCAAAAATAAATCTAATGTGTAAAACTTTCCAAAAATAAAAAAGTTAGACATATTGGGTATCGCCGCGTCCGTAACAACCTGCTCTATAAATATATTACATGAGATGGCCCCCCAGGCGAATGCTGTAAAAAATAAAAAAAACTATGCCAAAACAACCATTTTTTCCCTCTTGCCTCACAAAAAGTGTAATAGCAGGCGATCAAAAAGGCGTATTTATCCCAAGATGGTACCAATCAAACCGTCATCTTGTCCCGCAAAAATCATACCCTACCTGAGACAATCGCCTGAAAAATAAAAAAAATATGGCTCTCTGAAAATGGCAACACAAAAAAAGATTTTATTCTGTTCAAAAATAAATCTAATGTGTTTTATTCTGTTCAAAAATAAAAAAAGTTAGACATATTGGATAACAACCTGCTCTATAAAAATATTACGAGATGGCCCCCCAGGCGAATGCTGTAAAAAAAAATTAAAATAAAAAACTATGCCATAACAGCCATTTTTTTTCACCTTGCCTCACAAAAAGTGTAATACCACACGATCAAAAAGGCGTATTTACCTCAAAATGGTACCAATCAAACCGTCATCTCGTCCCGCAAAAAATGAGCCCCCACATAAGACAATAACTCAAAAAAATAAAAATCAATGGCTCCCGCAAACCAATCCATCAAAATCTGTGTTGTAAAATCCATATGGTGCTCCTTCTGTTCTGAGTCCTGCCATGTGCCCCCACAGCAGTTTACCACCACATATGGGGTGTTGCCGTATTCAGGAGAAAATGGGGAACAAATTATGGGGTGCTTTTCTCCTGTTACCCCTTGTGAAAATGAAAAATTTGGGGCTAAAGCAACATTTTATTGGAAGAAATGAAACTTTTCATTTTCACAGCTAAGTGTTTCCAAATTCCGTAAAACGCTTAGGGGGTCAAAGTGGCCAGTACCCCCCTTAATATATTCGTTGAAGGGTGTAGTTTCCAAAATGGGGTCACTCTTTGAGGGTTTCCACTGTAGGGGTACATCAGGGTCTCTCAATTACAAAATGGTGCCTAAAAACTATTCTAGCAAAATCTGCCCCCAAAATCCGTATGGCGCTCCTTTCCTTCCGACCACTGCCACAAACCCATAGAGACGTTTACCACCACATATGGGATATTTCTGCAAACTGCAAAATCAGAGCAATGTATATTGAAGTTTAATTTGCTGTTAACCCTTGCTGTGTTGCAAGAAAAAAATTATTAACGTGATTAATCTACCAAAAAATTGAAATTTTGAAATTTCACTTCCATTTTCCTTTAATTCTTGTGGAACACCTCAAGGGTTAATAAAGTTTGTAACATCAGTTTTTTATAATGTGAGGGGTGTAGTTTCTAAAATGGGGTCATTTATTAGTGTTTTCCATTAGGTAAGCCTCCCAAAATCACTTTATAACTGAATTGGTGCTCAAAAAAATGGTTTTGGAAATTTTGATGAAAATTTGAAAAATGGCTTCTAAACTTCTAAGGTTTCTCATGTCCAAAAAAAGTAAAATTACATTTATAAAATGATGCCAACATAAAGTAAACATATGGGGAATGTAAAATAATAACTATTTTTGGAGGTATTACTATGTATTTTGAAAGTAGAGAAATTGAAATTTGCTAATTTTTCTAAATTTTTGCTAAATTTGGTATTTTTTTATGAATAAAAATGAAATATTTTGCACAAATTTACTACTATCGTGAAGCACAATATGTGACTAGAAAACAATCTTAGAATGGCCTGGATAAGTAAAAGCGTTCCAAAGTTATTACCACATAAAGTGACACATGTCAGATTTGCATAAATCGTCCTGGGATTTAAGATGAAAAGTGGCTCGGTACTGAAAGGATTAAAATGGTGCTGTTGTTTTTGTTTTTTTGTTTTGTTTTACACAGTTTCCCGATGCTCAACAATTTCTGGGAGGATTAGAAAACCCCTTTAAGAATGAAAGAGAGAGCACGAATTCCTAGGTCATTTTCAGGTGGTGCAGATTTGCAGTGTGGATAAAGCACCACAAATCCATGGCAAAGTAAAGTAAAATACATGTAGATGGGGGTTTCAGAACCCCATCCACACAAAGCACTAATAGGAATTAGTCCTACTGGCAACTGGTTCTCCAGGAGTCCAACATGACAGCACTGCAGGTTGCCCTTCTAGGCCTCTGTAGGGACAGGAAGCACAGAGAGGCCTCTCCCACCTCCAATCTTTAACTTCAGCTTTAAATAATACTAAACCAGGATGGATGTAACATATTTTATATTTCCCACCAAAGTTGGTTCACATAGCAGATACAAACCATGGGAGGGTAAATAAGGCCATTGTCATGTTGGACTCCTGGAAAGCCGAATTCCTACTTTCAAGGACAGCCCTATGACAGCACCGCAGGAGCAGTACCAAATAAGTAAGCTCAGGGTGGCACTACTGCCTGAAGGACTTTCCGTCCAAATGCTTAATCATGATTTGCCAGGAAGTCAAGCCTGTAATGTAAAAAAAAGTAGGCATGTTGACCCAGGTGACTGCCCTGCAGATCTGGTCTATGGCAGCTTCAGCCTTTTTACTCAAGAAGAGACAACTCTGGTGGAATGTGTCTTTATTCCTAAGGGACATGGAACTTACACTCCTGAGTCCCATATGATACTTGAATGGCAGCCCTCATGTCCGCCACTGTCCTGGGCAAGCACAGGCATCTCTCCATTCTCCCTGTGTATACAGGAACTAGTGCTTAGTGAACTCCTTTCAGCACTATGAGAGTTAATCCCTTCCTCCTGCCCCTGTCCAAGAGCTGGTTAAGTTGATGATCGGCCTCTCTATTTAGCTAGGATGTGGATCCACCTCCTCGACGGAGATTTGAGGTCATCATCGATTCTGCTCCTTGCTGCCTGCCCCAACCTTGGAACTGTGACGTGGATTATGCTCATACTCAGCCTAACCTGACGTGGGAATTACTATTTGAAATACACAAGTACTCAGCCTGCCCTGACTATTGGACTGTGTTCAGACTATGCTTTTTGCCTTTGCACCGATGTCTCTGACCCCCAGTAGCAGCCTAGTGGGCTCCTTGTAGTGAAGTCCAGAACTCTGTACAGGAGTTAAAAGATGAATACCAGGAAACCACCAGGGTAACGCCCTTAGGTTTAGCCCAAAGCCTAACTGGTTAGTTGGTACAGTGGGTCCACACCCACTGACCATAACACTGAGATTTGGCACCTTAAAGAGGACCTTTCATGGGTCCAGACTTTGTTAACAATGTAGCCCGTTATGGAGAGCATGTGGGACTGGGGTCAGAGGACTTACTACTTTTGCAGGGCGCCACTCCATTTGCCCGCTGTCCCACTGTAAAGTTCTGGCGCGCGCTATGCAAATGCATAGCATTGGAACAGGGAGGATGAGACGCCCGGGATTCTCAATGGGCGTTTCCTTCTCCCTGGCTGGAGCGCTGTCCAATCGCAGTGAAGAAACTTTCTCCCTGGCTGTGACGCTCTCCACTGCAATTGGACAGCATTCCAGCCAGGGAGAAGGAGACGCCCATTGAGAATCCCCGGCGTCTCCTCCTCCCTGTTCCGATGCTATGCATTTGCATAGCGCGCGCCGGAACTTTACAGGGGGACAGCGGGCGAACGGAGTGGCGCCCTGCAAAAGTAGTAAGTCCTCTGACCCCAGTCCCACATGCCCTCCATAAAGGGCTACATTGTTAGCAAAGTCTGGACCCATGAAAGGTCCTCTTTAATAGACAGAGCTTAAAACTCCCCCAATCCTCCATGCTAAGGTTATTGCCACTAGTAAAGCTTTTATAAGGGATAGAAATGTAATACTAGCTGAAGCTATAGGTTTGAAAGGCTGATTACATTTAAGTCCTTTTAAGACTAAAGTGAAGTCTCATGGGGGGAGGATTAATAGATTTATTTTTAGGATCTGTCTCAATCAAGAAATAATTCTAGTGAACCTCTTGATTCACTGATGTCCCACAAGTGGGAAGTCCAGATAGCTACTGAGCACTCAAATTTGAACCTTTAGAGCACTAGGACTGCTGTCAAAGTAACTCTGAGGGAATTCCAAGCTTTTTTTGTAATGTCTGGAAAGAACTGTTGTCACGGGGGAGACAAGCGAAGGTGTGCCCTGTACTTGAAACCTTCTTTCCCTACCTACTTGCCTCAAACGGCCCTAGGCGGCCGCGGACAACCACGAAGACGTTCCCTATACTGGGTAAGTGCAGAGGGAGGGAAAGGGAACACAGGGAGAGACAAAACACAGACGGAACAAACACAATGATAGAGTAGTCAGCAAGCCGGGTCAAACACAGGAGATAGCGTAAATACCAGGGGTCAAGAGAAGAGAGGTCCAAGTCCAAGTCCAAAGTCAGAGTCCAAATAGCAAATCCAAAACACAAGGTCGCACAAGCACTGATCAAAAGTATAAACTAATCACAGGCATCTGAGTGAGGCAGTTGCCATCTTTAAATAGCCCGCCCAGGATCATGTGATGTGGCCAGCATCACATGACCTGAGGCGGAGCAAGCTGTCCAAACAATATGTAAAGTAGCCATGTGGTGTGATCAGCACCACATGGCTAAACCCAAACAGAGAATTAACTCATGAAGTGCTGGCTGACAAGACCAGCACTTCAATTCCCTATTGCTCGTCTCTAGGGGGGCGGAGAGGTCCGGCGACGTCGTGCAGAGGGAGCGCGACGCCGACCTCGCGTGACAACTGTCCCGTATGCTGTAAATTATACAGAAACATAACTTATTCTAAGTCTTATGGTAAGTGATATAAATTAACTTCTTTGCACCTCTGCTTTAAGGTAGTAATTACTTTATCTTAGCATCCTCTTTCTCTAAGGATTTCCCTCAGGATAGAGGCTGTAGATTTACATTTTTCTACCTCTTGGTAAAAAGCAGACCTTGCTAAAAGAGGTCCTGTCTTTCTGGAAGAAAGCAAGGTTCCTACAGAACTAGATGTCCTTGCATTGGGAACCAACTGTGTTTCAACCAGGGAGCATTTAAAATCATTCTGCGCTTCTCTCCAAATTTCCTGAAAAACCACTGGAATAATGGGTAACAGAAGAAAAGCTGACACCAGGTCCATATAGGCATGAGACAGATTGTCTACCCCTACCGTACTGTCTCTGGAAATGAATGAAAAGAAACATTTTCTTTGAGCAGTTTTCCTTGTCGCAAATAAATACATTATGGAAGGCCCATTGCTGGGACAGGAGAAGGAAAACCTCTTGGTTCAGGGTTCATTCACCTGTCTTCTCATAAAGTCTGATGTTACATTTTCAGTACCTTTCAGGCGAATAATTAATATAAGAGAACTGTTTTTTCGACCCAAAACAATATTTCTGAAGCTAGGTTGTGAAAATAGCAATATTTAGTTTCCTCTTAATGATATAGAAAGGACAGTTGTAATATCTGAAAGAAATCTTGGATGTTGGTTCTCCACGGGCGCCTGAGCCCTTTTTAGCATCTCAAGTACAGCCCTCATTTCTCTGTAATTCGAGGACAAGGTCCTGACTTCTGGAGACCAGGTTCCCTACAAGTAATGGTCCTGAATTTGAGTTTGCCACCCTCTATACTGATGTCTCTGTTTATCAGAATGTAAGGGGTTATACTCCATGGAATTCCATGGTTGCTGGTGCAAAGCCACCATTCCAGAGATGCTTTGACTTTTTGAATGAGAATGATTTTCAAATTTAACAATCTCTGATTCCTGTCCCAAGAAGGTAAGATTAGACACTGAAGGCCCAGAAATAAAATTAAGTGCAAGGTACCATTGGAATGCATCAACAACCAGAATCCTCCTTTGAAAGGGTTTTGAGTAGAGATGAGCGAACGTGCTCGTAACGAGCACTGTACCGCTCGGCTCCCCTGCACTCGCATGGGCGCAGGCATCCGGATCCGTCCTCATCACCCGACGGAAGCGGCTGCCTGCGCCTATGCGAGCGCAGGGGAGCCGAGCGGTAAAGTGCTCGTTACGAGCATGTTCGCTCATCTCTAGTTTTGAGTCAAGATAGAAAACCAGCTAGTTTGAACTGTGGAAGAATATAAACCTGAAGAATTCAGGAGAACTTCCAGGAATGTCTTTCTGTTTCAGGAACCAAGTCTGATTTTTCATGGTTGATAAACCAACCTAGTTCTGTCAGATGAGGTAATACTATCGATAAGTAGTTTTGGAGTATTTGAGGAGAGTCTACTAATGTTATATCTGCAGTGCAATCCTGTCTCCTCATTCCTACCAGTAGCTTGAGCGCTCATCTGCTCTCCCCTGCCGTCTCTTAGGCAGGCCATGTTTGCTGGCGTCTTGCTGCTCACTCTCAGCAGGTCCACCGTCCAACCTCCAAAGTAGCGCTGCTCACTCCATGTAGACTGAGGCCCCTATCATTTCACTTGCTCTGTCTCTCACTGCCCGTAGAGCAGGTTCACATGTTCCTTCCAGCTCTTAAATAGCCAGGGTGCGTACCGTAATCTTCCCCAACTTAAGGCTGGCCACCTCAGGGTATTTAAGGCACCTTCCCTTTTGGGAAGGTGCCTGAGCCATAGGTTCTAGTTAGCTGGTTTGCTGTAAATGTGTGCTGCTGTCGTTTGCCTGCATGTGTACCAATCTCTGTCTGTTTCAGGATTTGACCCTTCACTGCCTGACCTTAGCCTGTTCTTCATTTTAACACTGTGCTACCCGCCCTAACCTTTGGACTGTTTACTGCAGTGTTCCTCAGGGCCCACCTAACGGTCAGGTTTTCAGGATTTCCTTAGTATTCAGCAGGTGATATAATTAGTTTATTTGCATCAGGATTTACCACAGGTATCCATTCTGTGGGATATTCTCAAATTCTGACTGTTAGGTGGGCCCTGAGGACTGGAGTTGGGGAACACTGGTTTACTGTATTGCTCGGCCACTGCCTGCCATGAGCTTGGCTTGTTTCCTAAAGCTTTGCCTTACTCTTTGGTGCTCTGCATCAGTTTCTCTTAGTCCCTGTGGGTCAGTAGCCACTGACCAAAAACCTAAGAGGTAGCAGTCAAGTGGTTCCCCTGCAGCAGAGTCCAAATCCCTGTACATGGGTTAAGGGGTAAAGACCCGGGGGACCTTTAGCCCTAAGTGAAATCTGTTTATTGGCACAGCAGATCCACATCCACTTACTTCACAGCCAGAAGAAGAAAGATATCTAAATATGGTATAATTGTCTTTTTTTTATAGGAATGCCATGTTTGTTATTACAGCTTTGTAAACACTCAAGAAGTTGAAGCAATGCTGAAGTGCAGACAATGAGACTAGAAATAGCAGGCGACTGGCCCTTCCTGAATGGCGAATCTGAGAAATTGTTGGTGCCAAGGGTGATGGAGAACATGGTAATACGTGTCCTCCAGATCTATGATACAAATAGACCAAGTTGATTCCACCTTGAATCTTTTGTACTTTATGGTCCTCTAAGTGCCACTTTTTTTAGCCAGAAATAATCAGGAATAAGCCCAGAATTTTTTTTCCAGATATCCTATTACTCTGCTGAATATGTCCTGTCCAGCTTGTGCCACCAAAGACACACACCCCATAAATCATGAGGGATCTCCCGAGTATGACAATACTTCCCATATGGCTATTTTCTACTGTCTGAGCACACAGCAGGGCTCATAAGAGAAGGCTCAATATGCGGCCTTCAGGTCTTAAAGGGGTTCTCCAAGAGTATAAAATGTCCCCTCATATGCTGGGCCCCCCACATGGAATATACTTACCCTGCTCCGCCGCTGCTGCTTCTCCCGGCACACGGATGAAAACATCTGGTGTCGGGGAAGGGGGGAGCAGCCAACTTTTTTAATTTTTATGTGTACAGAGCTGTGTAAAGGCTAATTTTTTGAGGGGCGATCTGTACTATTCATTGATACCAATGGTGTGTGTGTGTGTCTTTTTGATCACTTTTTATTTCATTTTTTGTGGGAGGCGAAGCAACCAAAAGAACATTGAATTCCATATGCTGATTGCCATATCTAATAAATATTTTTATATTACGGGCGGTGATATTCTTGTTTATTTTTTAAATTATTTATGTATTTTTATTTTCATTTTGGGGAAAGGGGGTGAATTGAATTTTACATTTTTATTACACTTTTTAATAGTTCCTATAGACTGCATTAGCATTGCAGTCTATGAGAATTACACTATGTTCCTATGGAGCTGTGCGGTAGAAATATGTCCCCATTGTCTGATATGTACGGCACCTACACCGAGAACGGAGCACTGAAAGTTGTGGAGGATGCACTGCGCATGCACCTTCCATTTATTTGTATGGGGCCACCAAAAATAGCTGAGTGCTATTTTAAAAAAAATTAATGGGAGGGGTGGCTGCGCAAGCACAGTGTGCTCCCATTCACTTTTATTGGGGGAGAGCTTGGTGGTGGCCAGACCTCAGGAAACCAGAGGTCCTCCAGCCACCACCTTCATCACTCCACTCTAAATACAGGTGTGGGTCCCAGCAGTGGGCCCCGCACCTATCAGACAAAGGGGACATACTTGTATTCTAGCCATATACCCACATTGTCTCAGATGGGAATACCCCTTTAACCCCAAAAAGGAGGAAATCCCAGACCACACCTCCATCTCCACTAAGTCACATCCCCTCTCCCAGGTAAAGATCTTAATGTTAGTCGCACACAAGTGCGAAGACACAGAAAAGGAGGACATCCAGGCTTTGTGCCGGACGTCTGGCCACCCTAGGTTAAACAGAAGGTGGTCGCACATGTGCAGTGTGCTCGCTCCACTTTGTTGACCTGGATCTGGAGTCATGATCGAATACCAGAAGTGGGACATGGCAGTATGCCCTGAATGTCCCTGATAAATAACCGAGCAAAAAGTTAATGTTTTTGAAGCCACATATAATAAAAAAAAAAATATAAAAACATACATTAAGGAAAAAAGTGTCACAAGCAAGGAAAAATGGTCTAGAACTGACTAAAAAGTGGCACACGTGAAAACCTGTGCCAGGGCTTTTTCCTCACACCCCACACGTTTTATCAGGTTTTTCTGTCAGAACTGGCACTGAACCGCATCTCTCACTACTCAGTGTCTCAAGCTGTGTAATGTAAAATACGACGTCAGGTTTTCACCTACAGAACTTCCCCCATGACACCCAATGTGTTGACAGTTTCCAAAGAAAAGCTCTGACACTAGAGGCAACCGTCGTCTCGCTCCACATATAACAGCCGTGTATAAATTACTTCCTCTACATACACACGTACTGCTAGCATGAGACCAAGCAGAAGCTACAGGAAAGGGAGGAGCTACACGTCCAAACGCGACGGGACCACAGCCTCTCATGAAACGTGTCACTACCGTGCAGTTTCGCCATCTTTGTTGAGGGAAATGTCAGCATTCTGCGTATATTTAGAAAAGTTTTAAAACTGTTTTGGAATGTTATTTTTTATTTCTCTACGCTTTATGGTGTCATAGCCTGAGACTACAGCATTTAATGGTGGCATAGTTTATATTTGCTATCAGTACAACGCAACCTGTGCCAGTGATAAAAATGGAGCCTAGAGTGCTGTCGCGTTTTCATACGTCACTCATAACCCTGCTGATTTTCCTTATCGGGTCTGCCCGTAGTATTCTGGTGCTTGAAGATGGCGAGTTCGGGGGGTGCAGCTGGTTCGTCTTCCTTGGCTTCTTTGTGGAGCGATGTCAATAAAGCCGGACAGAATGGAGACTTTACCAGGGTCCTGAAGTCGGTGAACAGGAGTGAGTGTGTATTATTAATATGTATACTCGTCTACTTGTGGCTGCAGCTCCCAGCCTTCATTTTAGGGTGACATTTGGGATTTGGTAGAATTCTTGTTTTTCCTGGAGTGGAGTTAGGTATTAGGATATTGCAGGGGTTGTGTCACTTCAGCAAATAGCATTTATCACGTGGAGAAAGTGAATACAAGCCACTTACTAATGTATTGTGATTGTCCATATTGCTTCCTTTGCTGGCTGGATTCATTTTTCCATCACATTATACACTGCTTGTTTCCATGCTTATGACCACCCTGAAATCCATCAGTGGCGGTTGTGCTTGCCTGCTATAGGAAAAAGCGTCAGCCTCTTTGGTGGCCAGGACTGTAGAAGTGTATGTAGACACGCATGCAGCCAATCCAATCCTATCCTGGCCACCTTGTACCTGCTTTACAGGGTGGTCATAACTCCTGGAAATGAGCAGTGTATAATGTGATGAAAAAATGAATCCAGACAGCAAAGGAAGCAATATAATTTTTGTTAAAATATACCTAATGCCCTACCAACACTTTTTGTAATATATTTTATTAATGGATTTTTCATTTTTAATAGACTTTTCCCTCCCTAAAGCATACCTTTCCCACTTTTCTGTACACCGCTGACTGCTCAGCGGTGTACGGACTCTACAGTTTATCAACTGGGCCTCAGCAGCAGTGCGTATGGGCAGGAGCCCACATTTCTGCTCCTGCCCGTGCTCTCTGGAGGTTTACTAAATGCTGGCATACCACATGGGTACCCTGTAACCATGTACTATGCCAGGATTAGCTGAGTGGAGGGGACTCCTGCCTCCACCTGCTTTGCTAAGCTGAGAGTCCTGCATGTAAGCTTTTAGCTTAGCGAAGCAGGCACAGGCAGGACCCGGTCTGCTCAGCTAATCCTGGCGTAGCACATGGGTACCCTCTACCCATGTGCTATGCCAGCATTTAGTAAACCTCTGGGGGGGCACAGGCAGGAGCAGCAATATGCGCCCCTGCCCATATGCCCTGCTCTCCCATTCATAATCTTTAAGCGCACAGGGAAAGGTGCACTTTAGGGGTAGTAAAGTCTATTAAAAATCCGTTAATAAAGTATATTAGAAAAACTAGGGACATTTTAACAAAAATTTTATCAAAGGTTTACTTACTTTTTAAAGAGATTTTCTGGGATTTTAATTTTGATGACACCCCCACCAATCAGTTGGTTGAAGAGAAGGCCACTCTCCTTGAGAGTGAAGCCTTCCCTTCAATGTTTACCTGCATACCGTCGACATCTCAGTGGGGAGCAGGAGTAATTACAAGCAGTCCCATTCACTTCAATGGGATGGCTCCTTCTTATTCAAGTGTATAGGAATGGCGATCTGATATTGATGACCTATACAGAGCATAGGTCAGTATTTTTAAGTGTTGGAAAACCCATCTAACAAACTGAGTTTTTCTACATATTTCTTTTTATCAGAGGAACATACAGCTCATTTGAGTATTAGTGGTTAAACATCATGGCACTTTTCTTGTAGGATTTGTACATAGTTTGCAGCACTATAGCCTTTACCTTGTTTTGTTTTTTCTCTCCAGCACTTGAATATGATTTATTAAAGGGTCTCTCCAGGATTTTGATATAGAAGGCCTACTGATCCTCAGGATAGTCCAGCAATATCAGATTGGTGGAGGTCCAACACCAACTAATCAGTGCACAATGAATGGAGCTGTGTAGTTCCGATGCCAGAGCTCCAACAAACACCTCCCCTGTGTACAGCTATCAGTGACTGACAGCTATCTATGTATATACACTTACACAGAGAATACTATCAATCACTGATAACACCTCCCCTGTGTACAGCTATCAGTGACTGATAACTATCTATGTATACACACTTACACAGAGAATGCTATCAATCACTGATAACACCTCCCCGTGTACAACTATCAGTGACTGACAGCTATCTATGTATACACACTTACACAGAGAATGCTATCAATCACTGATAACACCTCCCCTGTGTACAGATATCGGTGACTGACAGCTATCTATTTATACACACAGAGAATACTATCAATCACTGATAACACCTCCCTGTGTACAACTATCAGTGACTGACAGCTTTCTATAGATACACACTTACACAGAGAATGCTATCCATCACTGATAACACCTCCCCTGTGTACAACTATCAGTGACTGACAGCTATCTATGTATACACACCTACACAGAGAATACTATCAATCATTGATAACACCTACCCCATGTACAACTATCAGTGACTGACAGCTATCTATGTATACACACTTACACAGAGAATACTATCAATCACTGATAACACCTCCCCTGTGTACAACTATCAGTGACTGACAGCTATCCCTGTATACACACTTATACAGAGAATGCTATCAATCACTGATAACACCTCCCCTGTGTACAACTATCAGTGACTGACAGCTATCCCTGTATACACACTTATACAGAGAATGCTATCAATCACTGATAACACCTCCCCGTGTACAACTATCAGTGACTGACAGCTATCCATGTATACACACTTATACAGAGAATACTATCAATCACTGATAACACCTCCCTGTGTACACCTATCAGTGACTGACAGCTATCTATGTATATACACTTACACAGAGAATACTATCAATCACTAATAAAACCTCCCCTGTGTACAACTATCAGTGACTGACAGCTATCCATGTATACACACTTATACAGAGAATACTATCAATCACTGATAACACCTCCCTGTGTACACCTATCAGTGACTGACAGCTATCTATGTATATACACTTACACAGAGAATACTATCAATCACTAATAAAACCTCCCCTGTGTACAACTATCAGTGACTGACAGCTATCTATGTATACACACAGAGATATAAATCTATAAATTACAGGTTTTACTGAATCTTTTCCCACCAAAGTATATATATATATATATATATATATATCTGCTCAGCTTCTCCTGCACTATCCCATGCTGCCTGCGGATTGCTCAGGTTATCTTTAAAGGGAGTCTGTCACCCACATATGCCCCTATAAAGCACTGACATAGCCCCACAGCACACCTAATCACAAATCTAATGGTACCTGTGGCGCTTTCTTGTGACTTGTAGAAGCTGCAAAAACATAGTTTAAAACATATGTAAATTAGCCGTTGGAAGTGCCTGGAGGCGGCGTCCACTGCCATGGAGCCTGGGCTCCTGTGCGCTTTTTTTCATGCTTTCCCCGCCCCAGCCATTGCCTCTGCCTACCCTCCTCTTCTCTTGCGTCCTCCGTCTGTTCCAGTCACTCGCTGGGCCGGCGCATGCGCACTGGCTACGGCGATGCCGTGCCCACAATGGGCAATGCAGTGCGCATGCCCCGGCCCGGCGAGAGACTGCACAGGGATCTCGCCGCAACAGACGGAGGATGCAAGTGAAGAAGAGGGCGGGCGGAGGCAATGGCTGGGGCGGGGAAAGCATGAAAAAAAAGCACAGGAGCCTGGGCTCCACGGCAGTGGACGCCGCCTCCGGGCACTTCCAACGGCTAATTTACATATGGTTTAAAGTACGTTTTTGCAGCTTTTACAAGTCGCAAGAAAGCGCCACAGGTACGATTAGATTTGTGATTAGGTGTGCTGTGGGGCTATGTCAGTGCTTTATAGGGGCATACGGAGGTGACAGACTCCCTTTAAAGGGACGTCTTGGGGATTTATATTTTCTGCGGATGAATGGAAGATGCATGCTCTTTTACAACAACTATGTCTCTGCCTCCATTTTTATGTGTTGTGTTTTTAGCAGCCGTGTTTCACACTTATCATTCATGTGTTTTGTAGTATTGCAGGTGGTGAAGGATGATGTGAAGGCACTGCATTGTAAAGTTGTTTGTCTCATTCAGAACGGAAGCTTTAAGGAAGCCCTGACTTTAATTAACAGCAATTCTAAGCTGCTAACAAGGTAAGCTTACAGTTATTGGTGTTCTTACTATGTGTATGAAAGGGAACCTGTCAAGAACTTTATGCTGCCCTCACTGAGGGCAGCATAAAGTAGTGACAGAAATGCTGATTTCAGCAGTGTGTAACTCATGAGCTAATAGTACCGTATTTTTCGCTTTATAAGACGCACCTGAAGATAAGACGCACCCCAGATTTTAGAGTGGGAAAATAAGAAAAAAATATTTTTCATCAGACCCCCCCATAAATTTCAGGACATCACATCAGACCTCAGAACAGCCCAGTGTGCCCCCATCAGACCTCAGATCAGCCCACCCAGCCCCATAACAATAAAATAAAAACCTCTCTTTCCTGTCCTGCGCTGCGGCTCCTCTGGCTTCTAAGGCCGACACTGTCACCTGACTGCGTACCTCGTCAGGTCATAGTGCGCGCACTACGTCCTGACGCTGTACGCAGTCAGGACAGTGCAGCACCGGCCCGGGAAGCCAGATGAGCACCGGACCCAGAGCAGAGCCGCGGCGCAGGACAGGTAAGAGAGGTTTTTATTTTATTGTTATGGGGCTGGGTGGGCTGATCTGAGGTCTGATGGGGGTGCCGCAGCTAAAACATACAAGTGAGCGCTTCCATAATGGAAGCGCTCACTTGTATTCGCGTTATAAGACGCACTGCAATTTTCCCCCTACTTTTGGGGGGGAAAAAAGTGCATCTTATAAAGCGAAAAATACGGTAAGTGGTTGCCGAGAACCAGCTTTATAATCTTTACAGCCCAGGGCTTGAAAAGAGTCAAATCCACTTGAGAAGAGTCATGGTTATTCCTAATCTCCTGCTCTCCCACCCATCTGCTGAAGGTTGGCAGTTCTCTCCTAGAGAGAAAGGGAGAAAACTAGGTAGAAGACTGTCATCAGCAGGGAGAGCAGGATTTCATGAATAACCAGGACTTTTTTTTTTTTTTTTTTTTTTTTTCCCAGGCAATGATTATGATGTTGGTTCTCGGCAACCACTTACACTTAACTTTTAAATGACAGACTGCTGAATTCAACTCACCTGTCTCTACTTTATGCTGACTTTAGTATGGACAGCATAAAGGTGATGACAGGTTCCCTTTAAGCTGGGCATCCAAATGAAGCCACCCAGCACCCCACCTATTGACTATATGAAGAGAAGGTATATGCATGCCGTCTCCTGTCTCTCTTCCTGATCGCTGTCGACATAGCAGAGTCGAGCTGGAAGAGGGACAGGAGATGGCACATGCGCACAGGCGGTGCCTTCTCGTCATACAGCTGATCAGCGGAGATCCTAAGGATAGGGCATCAATATTAAAAGCCTGGAAAACCCCTTTAACTGAAACAAGGCATCAGTCAGGCGACATCCTTTGCATCATGTGACCCCCTAACAATTAGTAAGCCACTGGGTTACATGACATGCATGTGCTGTGTCAATACATTTTTGTGATAACTAAAGAGGATTAGTGGTGGAATAATTTTTGTGGTCCTTACAATAACTACATGACTCTATATACAGTATTTACATGGCTGCCGGTTTCTAGGTGATTTATAAATTTGCTGCCTGTCTCTTGATGATGTCATTCTGGGATATGTCAATAAATTTGACATATCCCGTAGATGGTATATAAATGGGTGATGGTGATACTGCAGGTCCCCACCTCTGGATTCACACCTATTCGGAGAACAGGGTTCTGTTACCATGTCTCGCATATTCTCTACAACCACTGTCTCCAGGGTGTGCTCTCTCCATTTCTCTTAGATTTGGAGGGGGCCACAAATATATGTGTTCTTTAAAGAGCACAGCTCTGCTTGCTCAGATCTTGGCTTAGATTAGTTTGTCTGTATTATACATCTATGTATATGTGTTTTTTTTTCTCCTGTTTTTCTTATAGTGATGTCATTGCTTTTGAAAAAGCATACTGTGAATACAGGCTAAATAAAATTGAGACTGCATTGAAAACAATAGAAAGTGCACCTCAGAAAACCGAAAAGCTAAGCGAACTTCATGGACAAGTGGTAAGTCCTTCAATACTTGTAATTTCAATGGATAGCTCACAAATACCAATTGTGAATTCACAGGGGTGGTGTAAGTACCTGCACCACAAGTACTGTTCATACCTTCTTACCCTATTCACCTCAAAATGGTTTTGATAATGGGGGGGGGGGACCATTACATAGTGTCACAGCTTTAATCTTGTGGCCTTTTCTTCTAACCTTAAGCTTTATAGGTTAGAAAGATATGAAGAATGCTTATCTGTCTATCGGGAACTCATCCGTAACTCTCAAGATGATTATGACGAGGAAAGACAGACAAATCTGTCTGCAGTGGCCGCTGCTATGAGTCTCTGGTCCAAGGCAAAGTCTGTAAGTGTCCTCCTTTAAGGGGATATTATTTTAAGGCTACAGTCACACAACCGTAGTGTTTTGCAGAACCGCAAAACACGGATACCGGTCCGTGTGCGTTTTGCACATGGCCACTGCTATGATAGAAAAAGCCTATTCTTGTCCGCAATTGCAGACAATAATAGGACATGCTCTATATTTTTTGCGGGGCCGCGGAACGGAACTACGTTCTGTCCGCATCTTTTGCGGCTCCATTGCAATGAATGGGTCCGCATTCATTCCGTAAAATTGCAGAACGGATGCGGACTCGTTCTCACGGTCATGTGAATGAGCCCTAATAATGTTTTTAAAAAGTAAAAGTCTGTCGATGTTAGTTATCAGGTATACTCAATCAATGACCTCTTTCATGTATTGTTTTTTTAGGAAGACCTTGGTTTGCAGGAGACATCCTATGAACTTTGCTACAATGCTGCCTGTAGATTAATTGGACAGGGGAGGCTGAGGGAAGCGATGAAAAAGCTGCGAGAAGCTGAAAGTAGGTTCCCTTTGTCCTACTCTGCAGAACACGTGCTGATTCACTTTACCTGTGGGGGTGTTGCACCTTATGCTGACTTTGTGAATGATGGTTAAAGGGGTTCTCTGGGAATTAAGAAAATGAAAATACTTAAATATTACTTTATTATAAATATATTCCCAAATACCTTTCATTAGTTATAATGGCTTGTTTTGTCTGGGGAGCAATCAGGGAAAACAAAACGGCCGCCGTCCCGTTAGTGCACACAGAACCTGTCCTAATCATACAGCAGGACAAGTTACTTTACAACACTGAGGTAAAGAGCTGCCTCATCCTCCTCTGCTCTGCTTGTCAGGGATTATGTTCCTGAATACAGATGATAAGATCTTCAGCTAAATGGAGGAATGGAGTTCATGAGCAGATGTGGCTGATGAGCAGCAGCACGTGTATGCAGTCTCCGTTACCACAGTCTGTCCTGTCTGTCCTCTCTGTACTTCGTCTCCTCATGGACTCCATTCCTACAGAGATTCAGCTGAAGATCTTATCTGTGTTCAGGATCATAATCTCTGACAAGCAGAGCAGAGAGGAAGATGAGGCCGCTTTTTATCACAGTGTTGTGAAGTAACTTGTCCTGACGGGTTTTGTGTGTACTAATAGGACGGTGGCCATTTTGTTTCCCCTAATGATTGCTCCCCAGACAAAACGAGCCATTATAACTAATCAAAGGTATTTGGGAATTTATTTATAATAGTCATATTGAAGTATTTTCATTTTCTTAATTCCCGGAGAACCCCTTTTAAGATGGTAACAAGTACACCAGGACCACCAGCACATGCATAGCCTGCACACAGGAATCTTGGCTTCACATTTAACAGGGCAACATATGCATGTGGGTTCAGAAAGAAGATTGCACATTGTCCCAGTTTTGACATTTGTATATGAAGTTCTGAAAACTTCCTAATACATAGGGTGAGGCAAAAGTCTGGAGACACCTTTTTAACTGGTGTCATTTGGAGAGAAGCTGCATTATTTGGTGGAGGAAACCTTTGCGGCCGACATATTGAATTCAGCTCAGGTTTTTTCCAGTGGGAAGGGGGTCACGTGATATATCAGTCTTGGCTAGAATCTTCTCCGAAACACACTGGAAATGACAGTTTTGAACTATCTTTAACTGATTAGGAGTAAAGCAAGGTCAAAGTTTCCTAAAGTGTTTTACATCACGTGTTCTGTGTGTCCACCATTCTCCCGGATGCACATGGTTTAATATTTAATCCAGTGTTCGCGAACACGCTGAAGATCCACAGGTGATACTACTTCACGTATTACGTATGGCTCACCTGAATTAGAGATCCAAGAGTGCTGGATTAAGATGCAAAATGAAGAATATCCCTGCACTGGAGTAAGAAGGATCTGATGTATTTGGAGACAGGTGCCTCTCAATTAGATTAATCTCTGGCACTCCATGCGCCGGAAACTGAAATCGACGCCAGCCTTTCTGACAAAGGGTCTAATAAATTCTGCAGGCGATGTGGCGTCCCAACCTCCCATTAGCCCCGTATCCCCCACCCCTGACTTTTTTGGCATGTTAGAAAAGTGTTGAAGCTCAAAAAGTGCACCATAATTTGCGACTTCTTAACATCACAAAAGTGGCATAAATAGAATGTATCCTTGTTTGTCTGGTGCATACCCCTTAGGGTCCATTCACACATCCTGGAAATGTGTCCGCATTCATTTTCAATGGGGCCGCAAAAGATGAGTGTGCCGTCCGCATCCGCACTTCCGGTCCGCGGCCCAGCAAAAAAATAGAACATGTCCTATTCTTGTCCACAGCCACAGACAAGAACAGGCATTTCTATTATAGAGCCGGCCATGTGCGGTCTGCATTTCACGGACCGCACATGGCCGGTGTCCGTGTTTTGCGGACTGCAAAACACTTACGGACGTCTGAATGAAGCCTTAATCAAACGGCAGCATATTGCTTAGTGCATTTTGGATAACAGAACAGACCTGTCCTTATAATATGGTGCCCATACATGTTCAGGTAGAAGACTACTTTAATGTATTGGAGTGATTGGAGGTAAATTACTTCACGTGTTCCAACGAGGCATCCCAATTTTAAACTGGCTTTTGTTTAGCACTATAATGCTGCTATACAGTTCTGTACTGATCTCCATTGTGTTTTTTTTTTTTTTTTTTTTTTTTTTGTCTTTTTAAGATCTCTGCAGACAATCCATTTCAGAAGACACTGTAAGTATAATTTTCCAACCTCTGTGACTTAAATTATCTCCTGTAAAAAAAAAATAATATATCTCCAGTTTTATTTTCTCAGCTTGAAAACATTAAAAAGGAGCTGTCACCTCTTCTGACATGTCAGTTTTAGTAACTACATGCATTCCCCATGTAACAATTCTGCAGCATCCTTTCTTATGACTCTGTTGTTCTATTCCTGTATTATTCCTGCTACAAGTTTACAAATAAATTGCCAGCAGTCTGCAGTAACGGGACTACTGGGTCTGACCAGTAGTGGGTGTGTCTGACTGTCCATTCAGTGCTGCTGGTGTCAGACTGGCAGGGACACCCCCCCAACTGGTAACACCCATCTGTACCTTTACTGCAGACTGCTAGCAATTCATTCATAACTTGTAGTAGGAATGTAAAGGACTGGCACATCATAGAGTAATAAGAACAGATGCTCAAGAATCCTTATTAGATGGGTAATGCAAGTAGTCACTACAACAGACCTATCAGGAGAGGTGACAGGTCCTCCTTAAAGAGGACCTTTCATCACTTTTTGAAATACAAACTAAAGGATCTACCTTATAGGGCGGCCCCCACTGATGCCCTGTTTTTTTTTTTCCAAAAGAGCCCCCCGTTCGTCCACAGGACCCCCCGTTGTATGTGGCGCGGATTATGTTAATTATTATTATCGGAACAGGGAGGAGGAGACTCCCTGTTCCTCAGTGGGCGTTTCCTTCTCCCTGGCTTTGAGTGCGATCCAATCAGAGCGGACCGCTCACAGCCGGGGAGAAGGAGCTCAAGTTCTCACGAGATTCCCGCTCCAGAAGCACGCAAGAACTTGAGCTCCTTCTCCCCGTCTGTGAGCGGTCCACTCTGATTGGATCGCGCTCAAAGCCAGGGAGAAGGAAACGCCCAATGAGGAACAGGGAGTCTCCTCCTCCCTGTTCCGATACTAATAATTAACATAATCCGCGCCACATACAACGGGGGGTCCTGTGGACGAACGGGGGGCTCTTTTGGAAAAAAAAAAACAGGGCATCAGTGGGGGCCGCCCTATAAGGTAGATCCTTTAGTTTGTATTTCAAAAAGTGATGAAAGGTCCTCTTTAAGCTAAATTACCCTTTATATGTTCCCAGGATTTGACAGAAGAAGATATAGATGCTGAACTGGCAATCATTCATGGTCAGATGGCATATGTCATGCAGCTCCAGGGATCCATAGATGATGCACTCCAGCTTTACAATCAAATCATCAAACTAAAGTAAGGATTAAATAGAAGCCGTAAGTCATGTCTCTCTGACTACCTGCCAATAGCCTAACGGTGGTGTACCAACTTGTACCCACAAGATAGAGGATAAGTATTGTGCTGGGTGTTCCTGAGTCGCCTGAATGAATGGGCTGTGGTTGGGCATGCACAGTGCTGCTGATCAATTCATTCTTTATGAGACTGCTGGAGATGGTTAAATACAGCACTTTGGTATCTCTGGCAGACTCGCAGAATGGATGGAGCAACAACATGCATGCTTGACCACTGCACCATTTATTTGAGGAACACTGATTACATGGGGATGGGGTTCTAATGTGGGTCCTAGTTGTCGGAGCCCCAGCAATCAGATGCTTAACCCATATGCTGTTTGTATTTTAGGACAACCCCTTTAATGCTCTCCTTTCTTACAGGCCCACTGATGTCGGCTTGTTGGCTGTTGTGGCAAATAACATCATAACTATTAACAAGGTTTGTATAGTTCTTTATTTTCTGGTTTGTATTTTGGTTTTTAAATGAACCTTTTTTTCACCTATTAACTGTCAGTCATGTTCCTTCCTTTATTAAGGACCAAAACGTGTTTGATTCAAAAAAGAAGGTGAAGCTAACAAGCGCTGAAGGAGTAGAACATAAGCTGGCGAAAAGACAGCTTCAGGCCATAGAATTTAACAAGGCTTTGCTGTCCATGTATACAAATCAGGTATGCAGCTTTATATAATACCCTTCATTTCATTCACAAAATGTCATTTTACCAGTGCCTTTCTAGAGACACCAATAACCTCATTGCTTCTTTTTGTTTTAGGCAGATCAATGTAGAAAACTGTCCAGCAGTTTACAAGCTGAGAATCCCGAGAATCTTCTTCCTGTTCTCATTCAGGCTGCCCAGCTTTGTCGGGAGAAACAGCATGCGAAAGCTATAGATGTTCTACAGGTATACATGCATATAAAGTGCTGCTGCCAACCATTAGGATACATTCACATTCAGAGTGACCGTGTGCCAGAAAGCTGCAAACATTGCAACTACTGGTCAATGTGTCAACGCATAGAATCTCTCTAAAAATGGTGCACTTTTAGGGTTTCTACAACTTTTTCCAAAGAAAGTAGGGCTTCATGGGAAAGGGGATGGAAGGTTCCGCACCAAAACTGCACCACAATTCTGGCAAAAAATTCTGTTGCAAAGTAAGCCAACCAGTAGCATACTCTGTCCTCGCTGCAGGAGACTGAAGCGAGATGGGCCCATAGAATTTCTATTTAGTCTATCTTACTTCTTCTCCTGCAGCGAGGAGAGAGAGCACATTATGTGAACACTCAGACCCCCACCAACCAAAACTTTGCATTGAGGCATCAAAAGTTTTGTGAAAGCTTAGTGACCCTCCAACCTTATATTTTGCAGTGTTTGTCCACTATTTTCTATTGATAACCAATTCACAGGATAGTTTATCAATATCAGATTGGCGGTCGCCTATACAAGCACTGCCTTCTCCTTTCTGTTTACCTGCTCACCATTGCAACTGCAGCAGCGAGCAGTGTAATTACATCTTTGGTGTCCCCATCACTTCTATGGAGTGGCTCTGTCCTGTTCACTTGAATAGACAGGAGTTGTCCCATAGAGGTGAATGGGGACGCCATACTTGTAATTACAAGTATGATCTGATTTAGATGACCTACCCTAAGCATAGGTAGTCAATAGAAAAAAAACGGTCAACCCTTTTTAAGTCTTTCATAATTAAGCCAATTTCACACAAGCGTATTCAGTCTGGGAAACCTGCTCCATGAGACAGCTGTATTATCCACTGCTCCACTGATGGAATTCACAGCATCATAATGATATACGATGCTTTAGCGGCATTACACCATGTTCCAAATTATTATGCAAATGATATTTATCTCTGATTTTCCTAAATGGTCGGTGCAAATGACAGTCAGTATAATAAAAGTCATTACCTGTTAGAGTATACATCGAATTTTATTGACCAAACCTCCCAATGATAACAGTATATTCTTCAAAAATTAAAAAAATTATTATGCACAGTAGAGTTTCTAAACATTTTATATGTTTTTAATAGAGATGAGCGAGCATGCTCGGGAGCAATTTTCGAGTAGTAGTGTACGCATTTTATAATCTGTACGCTAATGCATACGCATCTTCTAATCTGTACACTAATGCGTACGCATCTTATAAATTTGTACGCTAATGCATAAAAATTACAAGATGCGTACACATTAGCGTACAGATTAGAAGATGCGTATGCTACTACTCGAAAATTGCTCACTCATCTCTAGTTTTTAAGAACTGAAAATGCTCATTTGTGGAATTTGCAGCATTAGGAGGTCACATTCACTGAAATAAAAAGCTATTTAAATCCAAAACATCCTAACAGGCCAAGTTACATGTTAACATAGGAACCCTTCTTTGATATCACCTAACGATTCTTGCATCTATTGAACTTGTGAGTTTTTGGAGAGTTTCTGCTTGAATTTCTTTGCATGATGTCAGAATAGCCTCCCAGAGCTGCGGTTTGATGTGAACTGCCTCCAATCCTCATAGATCTTTTGCTTGATGATACTCCAAAGGTTCTCTATAGGGTTGAGGTCAGGGGAAGATGGTGGCCACACCATGAGTTTATCTCCTTTTATGCCCATAGCAGCCAATGACACAGAGGTATTTTTTGTAGCATGAGATGGTGCATTGTCATGCATGAAGATGATTTTGCTCCTGAAGGCACGTTTCTGCTTTTTGTACCATGGAAGAAAGTTGTCTGTCAGAAACTCTATATACTTTGCAGAGGTCATTTTCACACCTTCAGGAACCCTAAAGGAACCTACCAGCTGTCTCCCCATGATTCCGGCCCAAAACATGACTCCTCCACCTCCTTGCTGACGTCGCAGCCTTGTTGGGACATGGTGGCCATCCACCAACCATCCATCTGGACCATCCAGGGTTCACGACACTCATCAGTAAACAAGACTGTTTGAAAATTAGTCTTCATGTATGTCAGGGCCCACTGCAACCATTTCTGCTTGTGAGCACTGTTTAGGGGAGGCCGAATAGTAGGTTTATGCACCACAGCAAGCCTTTGAAGGATCATACACTTTGAGGTTCGAGGGACTCCAGAGGCACCAGCAGCTTCAAATATCTGTTTTCTGGTTTGTAATGGCTTTTTAGCAGCTGCTCTCTTAAAGGGGTATTCTCATCTTAGACAATGGGGGCATATCGCTAGGATATGCCCCCATTGTCTTATAGGTGCGGGTCCCACCGCTGGGACCCGCACCTATAACCAGAACGGAGCGGGGAGCGCTGCGCCTGGAGGACCCCAGGTTTCCGGGGGTCCGGCCACCACCAGGCGCAGCTCCCCGCGGCGCTCATAGAAATGAATGGGAGCTGGGCCGTGCATGCGCGGTGCGCTCCCATTCATTTCTATGGAGCCGACGGAAGTAGCCGAGCCAGTGCTCGGCTATTTTCGGCGGCCCCATAGAAATGAATGGAGGGCGGCTGCGCATGCGCAGTGCGCCCTCATTCAGTTCGGGGGCTCCGTTCTGGAAATAGGTGCGGGTCCCAGCGGTGGGACCCGCACCTATAAGACAATGGGGGCATATCCTAGCGATGTTGAGGTGGACTTAAACCTGTCCTTTCTGGAATTCAGTCAGTCATTCCGAATTGTTTTGAACACGGGTGCGCACAATAATTAAGGACAAAACACAGACTTATGATTCCAGTATTAAGTCCTTTGGCCGTGCTTTTGTGGCAAAATCATTACAGCCTCTGGCTTTTCCTTTATTAACACACGTACTTATTCGATACAAAAAGGAAAGGGGGGCGTAAGCATGCAAATAGCAAACAATATCATTCTTAAATGGATAGAAGTTGCATTCCATTCTACGTCACTAGCCTGAAAAAGTCATATTGATAAGAGTACGGGGGCCATCTTGGACTAGTTAAATATATTATACGCAAGCTTTATAAAAGTTACAAAGTATAAAAATATAATATAAAAAGGTGGGGGGCTTTGTCCACAGTCTTGTTTCCCCAGCAAGCTGATAAGCATTATACACGCATTCCTTTGTGACACACTGCACCGCAGCATCTTGGACACAATACCAGGATATAGACATTCTATACAGCTGCATAAGCATTTACAAAGCTGAGATATATATATATATATATATATATATATATATATATATATATATATATTTGTATAGCATTAAATACATGTATATACAAATGACATAACACTGTGAGGGGAAAATTCAGTATTTCTACCGGTCTACCTTCAGAGCGATATGCCCCCATTGTCTAAAATGAGAATAACCCTTTAATCCGATGAACTTTCCTGGCAGAAACCTTCCTCATTCTGCCTTTATCAGCACGAACACGTCTGTGCTCTAAATCAGCCACAAATCTCTTCACAGTACGATGATCACGCTTAAGTTTTCGTGAAATATCTAATGTTTTCATCCCTTGTCCAAGGCATTGCACTATTTGATGCTTTTTGGCAGCAGAGATCCTTTTTTTCCCATTTTACTTGAAAACAGTGGCCTGCTTAATATTGTGGAACATCCAGTTTTCCTTTAATTGGGCTCACCTGGCAAACTAATTATCACCGGTATCTGAGATTGATTTCAGTAATCCAAAGAGCCCTGAGACACAACACCATCAATAAGTTTCACTGAAAAACACAAAATCCAATTTGCATAATCATTTGGAACATGGTGTATAGTATGTGAGTACAGTTTTTAGTAGACCTGGTCAGGTAAATCCTTATGATGCTGGGAGTTTGGTACAAAATACAGCCATTACATGGAGCGGGTTTCCTGGACTAAATATGCGCTTGTGAAATTGGAAGTTAGGCCATTAACCCTATTTAAGGCTTGGGTTTATCAACACTTCCCTTTTTAGCTTTAGTCTAGAACAGGGATCAGCAGCCTTCGGCACTCCAGATGTTCTGAAACTACAACTCCCAGAATTTCCCATTCATTGCTCTGGGAGTTGAGAACAGTCGAGCATGTTTGCTTGCTGGGAGTTGTAGTTTCACAGCAGCTGGAGTGCCGAAGGTTGTGGATTTCATTGTCCTGGATATAGTTATTATTGGGCACATCTTCTGATACTGTCTAAGATTTAGACAGTGTAAACTTACGAAGTCTTAAAATGCAGCAGATTTATCAGAGTAGCTGATTCTGGATGACAGATCTGGTGTATTGGTAGACTATAGTGTGTACTATCTATTGGTTGGTTTCTTTGTACCATAATTTGGACACAATTCTTTCACACGTTGATATATCTTAGGCCTTTTCCAATAAGCCAGAGAAGGTAACTGTCTAAACCACATGAATTTGGTGCACAACATGTAGGCCAGTTTTTGGCACAATTTAAGCTAGAATTCTGGCAACTTTAGCTTAGCAAATCTACTGTATTTCTGTAAAAGAAACTACGACTATGTTTATAGTCCGTAACCATGGAGACGCACAGGTTTGCATAGGAGATGCAGACACAAAAAACTACAGTATTTTTCAAGACACTAAAGTTACTTCCTAAAAAAAAAAGCCTCCATCCGCTGTTGATCTTGATCTAAAATATATTGTCTCATGATGAATGTTAATATTTTCATAGGAATTTGCTGATCAGAATCCAGAGCATGCCCCTCAAATTAAACTAACAATGGCACAGTTGAAACTCGCACAGGGTACGTTTACCACGCAATGAAATGTGTTACTGTCTCTTTAAATTGATAGAACGTCAGTATCAGCTAAGTTATTAATTGTTTTCAGGTAACGTAACCAAGGCATGCATGATCATGAAAACTATAAAGGAACTGGAGCACAAACCGGGCATGGTGAGTTCTAGTCATTTTTATTTATGGTTTTCATGGGTTCATTACAAATTAACGAAAGGATGAAGGCATGCATTGGAACAGAAAACACACTTATCTGTATTAGAAGACCCCTGAGCAGCATTCATTGTTGGATGCAGTCTGCAATATCTTCATTATATCCACCTAGGCAGTAAATTAAGATTTTTCCATTTTCCTTTGTGATTTCTTCAGTAGTTTTATAGCCTTTAGATTTTTATTTATTTTTTAATAGTGTTTCCATTAGCAGAATGTGCTGTGGTAATTTCTCATCCACATGTACATAAAATCCATTAAAAGTCACTATTTCTTGGTACTCTCTAATTCAAAAGTAAAAATGTTAGACGCAGAGGCGTTAAAATGTCTTGTGTAACCTCCCATAGAAGCAAACAACTCTGCGGTGACATGGGGAAGGGACTGGCACTGACCTTCTATTTCCCAGCGTATTTATTGTATTTTCCTTCTGCCGCTGCTAGGGGGAGCTCACTGACTGTTCCATTAGGTTCAGTAATAAAAGGTGGGCCAGAGAACAACCGAACATTATTTCCATTGTGTGGGTTGAACAGGGTAATACTTATCAGGCCTCATGCATCCAAACTGACTTACAGTTGAAGGGCTCATACACATGAACAACGTATATTTTATTTTTTTATTTTCCGTTTTCTTTTTCTTTTCTTTTCTTTTTTTTTTTGTGGCCTGTATTTGGAGATATTCACTTCAATGGGTCTGTATAAAAACAAAAAACGGAATTTACTTTGTGTGCATTCCATTTTTGTATGTCCGCATGGCTATTTTGGAAAAAAAAAAACAGAACATGTCCTATTATGGTCTGCATTACGGACAAGGATAGGACTGTTCTGTTAAGGGCCAGACATTTCATTACACAAAATGCGGGACACACGCGGCTGGTATCTGTGTTTTGCATATTCACAATTTGTGGACCACAAAACAGGCAACGGTCGTGTGCATGAGACCTAGTTGCTCAGAGCAGCCAGTGCTTAAGCTTTCATTTTACAGTGTCTCCTATAGCTGGTAAGTACGTCTGTCATCCATTATCCTGTACAAAACTGCACAAGGTTCTGTTCTACATGGCCCACCCTAGAGTTGTATCGGTATTCACTGAGCTCCTCCTGGTAGTGGCTTCAAACCAGATTTTTACTCCTGAACTGTGAAATGGAACGTATAGCATTTGGAGAGTGGGGTAGCTTTATAAATATATTTATCCCTGTTATCTGCCTTAGCCAGTTCAAGATCAGGCCATTTAACCCCCTCCCCCCTTTCTGATCATATGCATTTTCCATTTATTTAGTGCATGCATCTTCAAAACCCATAATATTTTTCCTATTCCGTTATTTAAATTTTGTTTCCATTTTAATTTTTTTTTTTTTTTTTTTAATTGCTGTTTTCTCCTGACATATTAACCCGAGTTACAGTAGGAACAGAGACTGTTGAGCGTCATCAGAGAGCTAATCTGGGTCTGCCAAGTCCCAGTGGCTCCTGAAGTTACCCGACCCCCTGCAATGACATGATCACAAGGACCAGAGCAGGAAGCAGAATTGCCACTTCCTGATCTGTATACGTGGTGTTTGAGCTCTGTGTATACAGCAGTGGAGAATGCAGAGTAATAAATAAACCATCTCTGCCTACGTTATGGGGAGCCTGGCTGACACTGACAGCCGGGTCCCCGTTCCTACAGCCGCATGTTCTTGATGCAGAGGCAAGGATGTTCAGAAAGGTCCTTCCAGAGTTAAATGCAGACTGCCTGGATGTGTATTGTCAACAGGCAGTCTGAAAGTAGTAAAGGACATTGAATAATATAGCGTTTGGACTGAGCACCATACTTATGAATTGCGCCTACCATGGCTTGTGTATTTCTACTTAGAAGGAAGTCAGAGAACCGTGCTGAAATGGCTTTGTTCCCCTAAGTCTTGCTGCTTCTGAAGATGGGTCTACTAGCACACGGCTCAAACTATTATTTCTTTCTAGTCACAACTGGGGAGTCAAACATTTAGTTTACCTTTCGGAGCCTCTGTAGGTACATTCCAGTCCAAGGATGTTAATAACTGCTTGAACCCTAGAAGTTTTATATTGCTACGTAGACTTTGTCAGACCTTTTATCAAGTCTGCCATCCCAAACATGCAAGATTTGCGTTATTTTACTTTGTATGCACTTTTTTTATTTTATTTTTTAACTTTTATGTTTCCTCCTGCAGGTATCCACATTAGTGACTATGCACAGCCATGATGAAGACATTGACAGTGCTATAGAAGTGTTTAACCAGGCAATCAGTTGGTACCAAGAAAAGCAAGTAAGAAAATATATTACATTCATTTCTTTAGCATGCTGGGTTTAAGGGTTAAAAATAAAGTGTATTCTTTTCAATTATTGGCCACATCTAACTTAAAACTCCACAAAAACAACAGACCTTACAGTTCCTATTTTGTTTCTTTGCCAGCATGCCTTAGATTCTTACTACTAGTATAAATACTGAAAATAGATTCAAAGTGTGGCTTTTTTTATCTTGTTTTATAATGGCCCCTTAGAACACTTAAAGGGGTTGTCTCACTTCAGTAAGTGGCATTTATTATGTAGAAGAAGTTAATACAAGGCACTTACTAATCTATTATTATTATCCATATTGTCTCCTTTGCTGGCTGGATTCATTTAACCATCACATTATACAGTGCTCGTTTCCATGGTTACAGACCACCCTGCAATCCATCAGTGGTGGCCGTGCTTACATAATATAGGAAAAAGCACTAGCCTATGTGAGATCTCATGGTTCTAGTCACCAGAAAGGCTGACGCTTTTTCCTAAAGTATGCAAGCACGACCACCACTGATGGATTGCAGGGTGGTCGTAACCATGGAAACAAGCAGTGTATAATGTGATAGAAAAATGAATCCAGCCAGCAAAGGAAGCAATATGGATAATAACAATGCATTAGTAGGTGGCTTGTAGTAACTTTCTCTACATAATAAATGCCACTTACTGAAGTGAGACACCCCTTTAAAGGGTCCTCGGTGCATGGCTCCTGCGGCACTTCCTGAGCTGTAGTGGGGGCAGTGCCTCTGCTGTGAGTGATGCTAGGATAAAATAGCCCTTCCCCTTGCCTGTACGTGTGTGCTCCTGAAGTTGCTAGTGTATCAGAATCACCTGCATGATCTCAGTGGAGCAGACCCTGCACAAATTGTGACAACCAATTATAAGAGGTTGCCGCAATCTGTTTCTTATAGGAAAGAATGACAATGGAGATTGAGAGGTGGCCGGGAACGGGAGCTAAAGTGAATGCGCATGGTCCCATGCGCTCTCACTCCATCAATTGCCGGCTTTTCTCGCTGTGCCCAACTGTGGCCACCGCTGCTGCATTACAGCGGTGGCCATGACTCCTAGTGACAAGCGGTCTATAAGTTAGAGACATGTATGTTTTATTAATTATTTGCATTCCTCATTTAATAAACATTTCTTTTCTTCAGACTCTGTTTTTCCCCCTGTAACTTCTAGAAGTTGTAAGTGAATCACCAGCAGTCTGCAGTAAGGGTCCAGCTGGGCGTTACCAGTTGGAGGTGTGTCCCTGCACAGTCTGACAATGTCCAATTAGTGCTGCCAGTGTCAGACTGTACAGGGACCCACCCCCCAACTGGTAACACCCATCTGTACCATTATTGCAGACTGCTGGCAAATTCATTCATACACCTCTATTAGAAATGATAAAGGAATGGCAGAACATAAGTTATAAGAAAAGATGCTCCATAATTGTTACATGGGGATTGCAAGTATTTACTAGAGCAGACATGTCAGGCTCTTTGACTAAGCCTCGGTACACAGGGGTTTTTGCATTTGCACTTTATTCATGGTTATGTTTATTTTTCAGCATATGGATGGTATCTATTCATATTGTGTAATTATTCGTATTGTGTAAGTTATTGACGGATACATTGTGTCAAGAGTCTTATTTCTATAGGTAATGTTTGTGCTGTGTAGTACTTCAAAAAAAAAAAATATATATATATATATATATATATATATATATATATATATATATATTGAAGTATATATATGAATTTAATAAAAATATAAAATATATGAAAGATATATATGAATTTAATAAAAATTTATATATAATCTAAAACAAACCACATATCAGGGGGTGGTGAAATAAGATGAAAAAAAAAATAAAAAATATATATATATATATTTTATTTTTTTTCATCTTATTTCACCACCCCCTGATATGTGGTTTGTTTTAGATTATATATAAATTTTTATTAAATTCATATATATTGTATTGCCTCATGTGCGACTTAACTCTTTGTGCAGTCATATTTTTTCACACGTGTAGCACCTAGGTTTTGTTTTCTGTTTTCCCGCTCCGTTGTTGTTTGTTTGTTTTTTTTTTTTTTGTTTTTTTTTTTTTTTTTTTTTTTTTTTTTTGTTTTTTTTTTGTTTTTTTTTTGCTGCTTTTAAATACTATCCTCAGGGTAGGTTGTTAGGGGCGTCAGACCCTCAACCAAATATGTATTGATGACCTATGTTTCGAATAGGTCATCAATATTGGGAGCCAGAGAAATCCCTTAAATCAAAACGAACATGCATTTACATTTTTTAATAAAGACTATTTATAATATTTTTCCGACAGCCAAACTCTCGAGCACACTTAGCCCTAATAAGAGAAGCTTCAAACTTCAAGTTAAAACATGGCCGAAAGAAGGAGGCGATCACCGACCTGGAACAACTATGGAAGTGAGTTCCTCTGGATCTTCATGTTTTCTAGGCTTTTATTAGGTGAATGAACAATGCAGTAATCAATTCTCTCATTTTATTACAGACAAAACCCCAAAGACATTCATACGTTGGCGCAGCTAATCTCCGCATATTCCCTTGTGGATGCTAATAAAGCAAAAGTGTATCTTTTTCGAATGGTTTTCCATATGTAACAGCGTGGTCATATAGGTTTTGTTTTTTATGTAACTATGTTTTTAAAGGGGTTTTCAGAGACTTATCCTCTGGACAGGTCATCAGTATCTGATCGGTGGAGGTCCAACACCCCGGGAACAACAATAAGCTGCCTCCTTGCAACTGTGTCTAGACCCGGTGACGTCATGTTCATTGGTCACATGGCATAGGCACAGCTAAGCTGGATTGAAGTGAATGGGGCTGAGCTTGCAATACAATGTACAGCACTATGCATTGTAAGGTACGAGAAGGCCAAGGCACTACTGTGAGCGCCGGTGCCTTCTCAAACAGCTCATTAGCGGAGTTCCAGGTGTCGGACCCGCACCGATCAGATGCTGATGACCTATCCAGAGGATAAGTCATCAGTATGGGAAAACCCCTTTTAAGAGAGTGGTATTCTAACTACTAACCCTCATGGCTGTACATCTTCCTTACATCAGACATTCAGTCTTAGCGAGCATTTGCCTTCATCTGACTCTATGCACTTGAAAGTGGATGTCGATGCCTTAGAAAATTCCACTGGAGCAACATTCATCCGGAAAAAAGCTGCTAAAGTGGCTGGAGAGCAGGCCAAAGTACAAGGGTATGTTCCTTGTATGCTTTAGAACTGGGCTGTGGTTAAAGATTCGCCGGAATAAATGAAACCATACATTTTCATAAGTTCTTCATTTCATGTTGCAAAAAGGAAAGCTGAGCAGGGCTACTTTAAACCTTTAGACCCCATTCAAATGAGAATTTCCCCTAGGGAGAAAAGCTCTATACATGTGTCTTCTGCTTGGATATAACGTTTTATTTCATCTTACGTTAGTACAGAAAAGAATTATAATAATAAGAAGTAGAGACCCTCTACCTCCTCTGTCGGATCCCTATCACTTCCATAGGCGTGAGCTCTTCTTTTGTAAACTGCAGCCACGCTCCATTTTCTTTACTGAATACTTACTTCCATATTAGACATCCTCTATGGTAGTCCCATGTGATCCATATGTTTATATCTGAATCTATATGTATCCTTTACCAATTTCCTTTTGTTTGGAATCAGAAACATGGTGCAAATACGTATTTGTTTTAGAAGTGAAACACACCAGAATAACCACTTAGTTATGTAGCCGAGAAGAGATATTTCCAGTGAAAATTACCGGTAGTTGGTTTTCTGGCAGACAGGCATTGACATGGCGTGATGTTCAGTGTAATTCATTACACCTCTCTAACTTTTTTTTTTTTTTTTTTTTTTTTTCATATCCTACACAGGCAAGTGGAGATTAAGAAAAAGAAGAAGAAAAAGAAAGGTATTTTTTATAATTGAATACTAATTTAAAAAAAAAGTGTTCTGTCAGTGTTATACAATACATTCCAGGCCTCTAAGGGTTACATAGCATCATAAATCAATATAATGCTGTGTGACCCTGGCAGTGCTGGGAGTTCAGGCCGGGTGTAAAGGAAAGACTTCACTTTTTCCAAGTCGTCTTTGCCTAACAAAGTCACATTAAAAACTGGACCGGGCTTTAATTTCTGTTTGCTGCAAATATAATTATTAAAAATTGTTACTTCCCTACGCAGAGTGTTTGCTAGGTTGACACACTTCTTGGTGAAGGAACGGGTATCACCATACTGGGTACTGTCAGTCAGTGCAAATTATGACTTTCTAGCCACTTCCCATGACAACTGTTAACTAGAGATGAGCGAACGTGCTCGTAACGAGCACTGTAGCGATCTGCTCCCCTGCGCTCGCATGGGCGCAGGCATCCGCTTCCGTCGGGTGAGGAGGACGGAAGCGGCTGCCTGCGCCCATGCGAGCGCAGGGGAGCCGAGCGCTACAGTGCTCGTTACGAGCACGTTCGCTCATCTCTACTGGTAACCTAAACATACAGGGGGGGAATTTATTAAGGTTGGAATTTGTTGGCTTATCCTCATTGGATCAGCAGATAGGATTCCTGATCAATTGCAAATGTTTCTCCAAGCCCATAGAGAGGAACCGAATTCTGCCCTGCGTTGGGACACTCTTTACTCACACTGTGTTATGCCATTCCTTTATTATTCCTGCTACAAGATATGAATGAATTGCCAGCATTTTGTAGTGATAGTTCAGTTGGGCGATGAGGTGTCCCCGCACAGTCTTACACTATCCAGTCAGTGCCTCCAGTGTCCAACCAACAACAGGTAACGCCCATCTGGACCTTCATTGCAAACTGCTAGCAAATTTATTCATAACTTCTAGAAGGAAAAATAAACAAATGGTGTAACCTGAGGTCATAACAATAGCTGTAGAATTGTTATTACATGAGGATGCAAGTAGTTACTAAAACTGACCTGTCAGGAGAGGTGACAGCTGGTCTTTAAAGGGGTTGTCCGGGCTATTAATATTGATGACCTATCCTCAGGATAGGTCATCAACATCAGATCGGTGGTTGTCTGACACCTGGCACCCCCACTGTATGAGGAGACAGTGCCCTCTCCCTTCTCTCTTCCTGCTCACCGCTGCTGTCTATGGCAAATCGGCAGCGAACAGGAAGAGACTGTATGTCTTCTCATACAGCTCCTCCCCAACACTTGTGCTCATTAAGTGGAGGTGAAGCTCTGTATTTACATGTAGAGATCTCCTCCACAGTATGAGGATGAAGGATTGCTATTGCTATCCCTTGTCCTCATACAGCTGCATTGTTTCTGGGCAGCAGATCGCTGTTTAGGCTGCACAATCTGCTGCCCAGGAACGATTATTTATTTGCAAGCACTAATGACACTTTCACCCGATTGAACGAGCGTTTTGCAGATTGTCTGGGATCAGCATTCGCAGGAATGGTCGTCCCTGATAATCTACCCGAATATCCCATCGACATCAAACTTTAGTCAGAACTCTGGAAATTGATTCTTATCTGGATGAGCCAATATTTCTCTCATTGTCAGGCAGACAGCGCCCCCTATTAACTGAGACTATCACCATAGAAGAGGTTGTTCAGACCACTGTTCTCTTAAAAAATGGGAAGTCTCTGGGGCCTGATAGCCTTCCTAAAGAGGTCTATGATAGATACTCTGACCTGTTGACTCTGACATTACTATCTACTTACCTGACTGCATTAGAAGAGGGGACACTTCCTACTTTCATTATGGAGGGTACAGTGGTTCTTCTGTCAAAACCACATAGAGATCCGTTAGAGTGCTCATCTTGTAGACCTACCACTCTTATCATATGCTATTGAGATAACTAATGAGTTTGACACTTATTCAAGTTTACAGGAGATTTGGATTGGGAGGGTCCAGCTCACTTAAGATTAAAGGGTTTCTGTCATCAGAATTTATCACTGTAAACCTGGTGTCATTTGCGCATTGCTGATGACAGATCTGTTACTGTTTATAGATTTCTGTAGCGTTGTTTTAGAGAAAATTGCGTTTTTAAAATATGTAAATTAGCTTCCCTAGGTGCAGGGGGCGTTAACCCTGCACCTAGTAGCGGCGTAATTCCTCCTCTTACCCCTCCTCCGGTTCGGTGATTGACAGGGCCAGGCAGCCAGCTCTTTCGGCTCCCGGCCCTGTCCGAGTGCGAAATCCCGCACCTGCGCAGTGCGATCCACAATCCGCGCATGAGAGCCACCGGCCGCCCGGGTCCCGGCTTCATCAATGTGCATCATCGAGGCCAGTGACAGCACAACCATCTGTCATGTGGCATAGGCACAACTCGGCCCCATTCACTTAAGTAGCCCTGGTATACAAACATCATAAGTGCCCCCATCAGATTTGAGGGGTTTGGTGTAACTCATCTCTGGTACAGTATTCATCTCATAAGTTTTGTCAAGCCTTATTCAGACGTCACCAAGATGCTATACTGAATGTTCCTCCCACACAACACTAAAACCTTTGTATTAATGTGATTCTGCCCGGAGTTATATTTCTGAATGCAACTAATTGGAATACATGTACTGGCCCTGTGTGACTGTGTGCTTAAAGGGGTATTCCGGTAACGTAACTTAATATTTGATAAACTGCATTAAGGCTGCAAGCTGTGACCAAACCAGAACCCATACCTATACATATAACCAGAGCTTCAGTTTACCTTGTAATCCATTTGTCTAGCTCCTGTGAGCCTGCAACACAGGAGAGTATCATGGCTCCTGATCTTCCCTCACAAAACTACAATTCCCACAATTCCTAGCTTTCCTGTTGTGAGTTTCTGCTTGTTCATGAGTGTTGATGATTACTGATTGGCTGCCTGATATCACAGTGCAGACACGCCCCTCTACTCAGTAAGCTGCAGCACTCTGACATTTAGCTAGAGAATTGATAGCAACACACTGAGCATGCCTGACCTGACAACGGCTCAGAACTACAGGTCGGTGCCATGGTAACTTATGAGGAACACAGTGGGTAACAGGGGAAGAAAAGTACTTTATAACTACTGAACGGTAAATATGTGAAACTGACGTTATATTAGGTAATGATTGATTATGAATTAGTCTAAAACATAAGTTATATTTGTGGTAACCGGAATACCCCTTTAATCCTCCTGACACCTCTTAATCTTTGAAAATGCCTGGTGCCTGGGATCATTGTTATATTTTGTTTTTGTGCAAATATCATATAAGTAAGACATATGTATGTAAAGGTTTTATCCTCTTATATTGCATTTAGTTTTCAATAAAAATGAGCATAAAAAAATGGCATTTGGTATGCCACTCTTAAAGGGAGTCTGTCACTAAAAAAATTACTTTAATTACAGGTACAATGCCTTGTAGGACCAGCTCAGCTGGCTGTACTGATAACTTTCAGTTAGTGATCCCTTGCTTCATTTTACTTTTATTCCATATTCAAATAAGCCTTTAAGTGCACAGGGTGCAGGGTTCAAGACATTCTGCACCCTTGCCCCTCTGCCAGCCCCTATATCTTCTTGAATGATAGGACCAAGTTCCTGCATAGTCATCTCACCTGCACCAGTCAGCCAAGAAGGAGAGGGAGGCTGGCAGAGGAATCGGGAGGAGCAAAGGTGCACAGAGGGACTTGGACCCGTCATCTGTGTTTTTCCCTGTTCATTGGTATATGGATGTAGTTCTCCAGAATAAAGCAATGGATCACTAAGTGAAAGGTACGTTCAGCTGATCTAGACCTACTGGTTTAAAACTGATTTTCCTGGTGACAGACTCCCTTTAAAAAAATAAATTGGCTCCTGCTTTTTAATTTTGGCGCATCTTCAAGAGGTCCATGAACAAGAAATTTTAAATCCATGCCAGCAATATATATATTAAACATAATATAAATACCTCCACTGTTTATATCCATAAAATAGGGAAGTTACCCAAGAATTATGACCCCAAGGTTACCCCAGATCCAGAGCGATGGCTACCTATGCGAGAGAGATCTTATTATCGTGGCAAAAAGAAGGGGAAGAAGAAGGAACAGATCGGAAAGGGAACTCAGGGAGCCACATCTGCTGCTACTGCTGAACTGTAAGTGTTGTCTTCCATCCATTTGATGGTCAGGTGATAAAAAGAATGTTAACTAGCTGCTATTCTGTACTGTTGGATCACCTAGGGTGGGTTCACATCAAGTTTTATGCCTCTATTTGATTTATAAATTCCAAAAATAAAAATACAAAAACACAGCACACCACGTTCTTATATCCTGGAAAGTCCGGTGAAAAAAATGTATACGTATTTTTTACAATGGTAAAAAGTATACTTGAGGAGACTTATAGGACATACATGCTCCTCTGGTGTTCTGGGAAGAAGGGATGCAAATGAACTCTTACGAGGCCTGTTTCAGGGGTTGAACATTAACTTATTAGCTGCCTTACGTCTGGTGCCATTAGAGGCAGAGCTTGTTAAGAGCTTATTTGCATACCTTTCTTCTTACAGATGATTGTAACCCGTCAAGTTGTAGCAGGAATAAAAGTCATAGACTACCATTTCATCGGTTGTGGATCGTTATTTTTCCCTTTCTATAATATTGTTTTAAACATGACATTAGTTGCTTTTTCCCCCAAAGTCATAGTGGTATAAAATATATATGTACACTAGTGACTGAATATTACTAATCCTTCTTGTACAACTAGCACAAATTTGAGTAGTTTTATCATCATAATTAATTAATTTATTTTATTTGTTTTTTAGGGATGCAAGCAAAACCGCCAGCAGTCCACCAACATCTCCAAGGCCTGGAGTGACAACGGCCAATGCTGCAAACAGCAATGTTGTTCCACCAAGACATCAAAAGCCAGTGGGTGCTGCTGGCACAAAGAAAAAACAGCAACAGAAGAAAAAGAAAGGAGGAAGGAGTAATTGGTGATGACGCCTCCTGGGAATATGGTGTCTCCAAGTTTCACCCACCAACTGTAGTCCATGTCTTACCACGTGCTGTTTGATGCACTCGCATTTTTTAGGAAATCTAAAAGGTTGATTTTGGAAGCATTTTTTTTAATTTTATTTAAATTTGCGGTTCTGACTAACGATTGCAATTCCTGCTCCCTTTTTATTTCCCTAAATACAACAATTTTTTTTTTTGTTTTACCTTGACACTATTCCTGAAATCATGACAGTTGTTAGGACCACCTTCCACCTGGAAGGCTTTTAGTTGTATAAAACTATGGTCTTTAAGTTGTGCATTAAAGCGATATCAGCAACAACCATATGATTTAGTTCTCGCCTTCTTTTATTTACACTTTCTCAAAATTTTATATTTTCAAACCACAGCCTCTATAAACAGGCCAATTTATCTCTCTCTGCTCAACATACTGGGGGGGGAATTTATCATGGATTGTACGACGTGTTTTCTGCCATAGCAAAGTAGCACATTTTTGCTGAAGCTACTTTTTTGGCAAAAAAAAAATAAGATATATACACATACATACAGTGCCTTGCGAAAGTATTCAGCCCCCTGGAACTTTTCAACCTTTTGCCACATTTCAGGCTTCAAACAAAAAGATATAACATTTTACATTTTTGGTAAAGAATCAACAAGTGGGTCACAATTGTGAAGTGGAACAAAATTTATTGGATTATTTTTAAACTTTTTTTGTAATAATAAAAAAATGCGGATAGCACAACGTCTGCTGTGTGCATCCATATGTCCGTTTTGCAGTCCTGCAAAAAAGATAGAATATGTCTCAGCAACCTGCAGAGGCATCCAGTTGTCACTTTGGTAAGGATAATAAAAAGTGAAAATGCCTCTATAGTACTGTATTAACACTCACACATTGTTTGAACTGTGCAAGAGATATAAGAAGTAACAGAATTAGATACATATCAAAGCAATTTATTAAATTGTAATTGCTACTGCCTTGTGTAGGAGAAGTACTTTAAGTGAATTTGTTCAGTTTTGCTTAAAAAATGGGCTCTGAAGTTGTCACTCAGCAATGTTCTAAATAAGCATTAAGGGAAACTCCTCTTCAGTGTTTATGGTGTACTCTACACTGAAGACTGCTCACTGTCACATGCAAAGGCAGGCTCTTAAGCCGGTATCTACTCTCCTTGCTTCATCGATGTAACGGTCCCTATATACTGTAAAACTATTTCTCCCCATCTCCCTGCCTATAATGCTGACTGTAAGTGCAGGTTACTGACAGCATATTTCTCCTGTATCTCCCCAGCACACCCACTAACTAGCCACCAGGGAGATGAGAAGACACATGATGTCACCTCTCACTACTGGCAGTGTGGGCAATAGGAAGAAGCAGTTTTACACTACATTGGAGCAGTTATGACAGTTTGTGTTGATATATACAGTACGTATATACTTTTATACTTTTACTGAGTGTGCTAGGGAGATAGGAGTGATGAGGTGTCACTGCTGGTCACTAGTTTTACAGTACATAAGGCAGATATGTTGATGTATGAAATGAGGAGAGTAGAGTCATATAACATCTACAGTCGCTGAACAATGAAGATGGGTTTTTCTTAGCTACATTCATTTACAGCATTGCTAAGGGACGACTTCAGAGCCTGTGTTTTAGCTTATGTTGACACTGGTCGAGGCCAGGATTGCAGAGTAGCGGTGATCACATAGAAATGAATGGGATCACCGTGCGAGTCTAAAAAAAAAAACAAAAAAAAAAAGTGTTTCACTTTTTGCGACTCCCGAGGCGATCCCGTTCATTTCTATGGGATCACCACTATTCTGTAATCCTTGCCGCAACATATTACAAAAATACTCCTAAGCACTTCCTCCCCTACACACAAAAAATGCTTGAATAATCACTTTAAGCAGAGATGCCAACCATACTGGATCTGGCAGGACAGTCCCAATTTTTCGACATTGTCCCACCGTTCCAGGAGCTTATACTGCTTGTACCACTATGCTCACATCACTGTTGTAAACACTTAAAGGGGTTGGCCACTTTCTGTTTATCGTTGACCAATGTGTTTGTGAGAATTTATATGGCACTTATATAGCTTTTGTTGATATTCTATATATCATAAGGTGTGCCTTCTGTGTTGTCCAGATAGAGGTCCTGTCCATATAATGGCTGCTGATGGAGGGTCATATGACAAGGCAAATCACCTCCATGTGATTCCTCCTCCATTCAAACACACTACACCTGCATTAAACTCCCAACAGAACAAGTACAGATTGCAAGCCCAGTGTTTTTGAATGGAGGAGGCATCCTGAAGGTGTAGTGCCTGGCTTAGAAGCCAAGACCAATACACTTTCACAACGTGGAATCAAAATCTCAAAGCCACCACTGGATTTGTTTTTACTTTTCAAAACATCTTAGGGGTCCAAATGATCTTGCGCCTCTTCTAGTTATGACTGAAAGGTCTGATGTGGCCAAAAATCATCAGATACAATGGTGGATGTTTTATCCAAGCTGGTGTAAAAGAAAAGGGAGCAACCAATGTCCGTTACCCATAACAACCAATTAGATTTCAGTTCTGATATTCCCAAAGCCCCTTTGACAATAAAAGTAGCAATTTGATTGGATGCTATGGGCAAACCCCAGGGGCGGACTGGCCATAGACTCTACAGGGAATTTTCCTGGTCGGCTGATGCCCATAGGGCCAACCTAGCCTTCTTCACTGCCGCTGTCCAGGTTCTTACTACTGGGGAAACTATAGAGATCATTATTAGAGAAAGTCCAGGGGGCATGCTGAAGGTAGGGTCGGCTTGGTGTTGTGGCCCACATCTCCCCTCCTAAGGCCCCTGCTCCATATCCATATTAGAGACAATTGGAGTAGGAGAACAGAACATGGGAGCTATTGATGGCCACCACAAAGGGCCAGCTTCTGGGGAGGTATTGTGTGCTGCACTGTGGTGGTTGGTTCTATGGGATGGTATTCTGTGCTGCACTATGGTGTTACTATTCTTGGCAACTTGTACTGGCCCCATTTACTTGTGTTGACCCACCTACAACATTGGAACTATTTTTAATTTCTTTTTTCAGGGCCACTTTAAATTCCCTATCTGCCCCTGGCAACCGCTCCATTGTATGTTCCCATCTTGGATTATATAGTAAAGAGCACCACCTGCTGTTGGCAGATAAAACATAAAAACCTTCAAATCCTGGAGACTGCAGCAGACAAAGGCTGATTATATGCTTTTGGTGCCTGTACTATGATCACAGATGATTCAACCTGATGATCTGAACTAACTTTATATGTATACTATAGTGCTGTGTGTGTGTATGTGTGTGTATATATATATATATATATATATATATACTGTATTTTTCGCCCCATAAGACGCATTTTTTCCCCCAAAAGTGGGGGGAAAATGCCCCTGTGTCTTATGGGCCGAATACTAATGAGCGCTTCCATTATGGAAGCGCTCATTAGCACCCAAGGACCAGGAAGCGGTGAAGACTTTGTACTCACCGCTTCCTGGTCCTCGGCTGTCGGCTGAGCTGTGCAGGGCTGCGCACAGCGTGAGGGCGCTCTGTGACCTCACGCTGTGCATGCCGGGTCACAGCTCAGCCGATGGCAGGAAGAAGAGAATCGCGCTGGAGTACAAGAGCGGCGGCGGCGAGGAGCAGGAAAGGTAAGTGGCTTTTTTATTTTATTAAATATGAGGCAAGGGGGGCTGATCTGAGGCAAAGGAGCTGCTGGGGGGCTGATCTGAGGTGCTGGGGCTGACCAGAGACAAGGGGGATGCTGGGGGCTAATATGAGAGGAAATAGGTGCTACTGGGGGTTGAAATGAGGCAATGGGGGCTGCTGGGTGCTTATATGAGGTATTGGGGGCTAATATGAGAGGCAATGGGGGCAAATAGACAATGGGGCTGATATGAGGCAATGGGACTGATGAGAGGCATGGGGCTATTATCTGAGGTCTGATTGGGGGTCTTATTAACATTGGGGTCTGATCTGAGGTCTTATTGGGGTCTTGTTAATATTGGGAGTCTGATTGGGGCTGTCAGCTGAGGTCTGATTAAAATTGAGGGTCTGACTGGTGATCTGACCTGAGGTTTAATGAAACATGATTGGTTTTTAATGAAACATGATTGGTAGCAGCAATCTATAGGCACTATGACAAATAAGGTGAATATGTGAAAAGGTAAAAAAGCATTACTGCTATGTAGACTAGTAGATAAAGTGGAAGCACTTAGCGCATATAAATGATCATAAATATGTCGAGCCCATCTACCGACCGACAAGGTGGCTTCCAATCAGATGGGTCCTACACTAACAATGACCTGCATCCTACACAAACCAGCAAGCCTGTATCAATATACACACACAATCTTCAGCTATTGGCTGATAAGAGAGAACTACAGTGAGAAAGTGCTATTATATCCTCTGTATACAATCCTGTGATATTGGCTAACAATAAAAGTCAAATGTTAATATATTACGCCCTTTGTGCAACTTTTTTTTACGGACAGCAGCAATTTGCAACTGGTTGTTACCAAGGGTTTGTCCCGTTTTCCGAAATACAGAATATCTGGATTAGGCCTCTTTCACACAAACGTTGTTTTTGCGGGCTCCGATCCACATTTTTCACATGAAAAATGCGGACCCATTAATTTCTATGGGCCCGCAAAAAATGCGGGCGGCACACCGTGTGCTGTCCGCATCCGTTGCTCCGTTCCGTGGCCTGCAAAAAGAAATAGAGCATGTCCTATTCTTGTCCGTATTACGGACAAGAATAGTACTGTTCTATTAGGGGCCAGCTGTTCCGTTCCGCAAAATACGGAATGCACATGGATGCCATCCGTTGTTTTTGCGGCTCCGCAATTTGCGGACCGCAAAACACAACGTTCGTGTGAAAGAGGCCTTATTGGATGAGGACAGGGTTGTAGTGTCTGCATGCAGTCCATGATAGCTAATGGCAGCACAATTTTGCCGGTAAAAATGAGGTATTATCTTCAAAATCATGCAGCTATTGGTCATCTAATATTGCGTCTCACGGTGCGTGCAGATGCTGCAATGTGTGTCCTCACCCCAAGGGTATGCAACCACTGAATGTATATCGGTGAAAAAGATCCACTGTGGATCTGCAGAAAAATCCACAGAAATCACATGCAGGATATGCCACAGATTTCACTCTATGCATTGCAAAGGGAGAAATCCAAGGAAATCCACAGCATCAGTTGTTGATGCAGGTCAATTCTGTTGATCATGCATATGATTTATAAATTCTCATCAAGTTTGCTGTTGCTGTAAACGCTAAGGATCTTCCCCCAAAATTCCAACACCTAACCCAACACTCAATCTTCAGTTTCACAAAGACAAAAAGCACAAGAAGATGCAGAAGTGAAGAGCTGAACCTTTATTATAAGAAATGTCCACAAATGCTACAGAGACAGATACATAGATTTCACCAACATTTTATTAATGTGCAAAAAACTTGTGTAGAAGGAGTAAGCTGCAGGTGCAGTGGTTATATACATGATTTTACCCCTCCTGGCAAGATATAGTCCCACAAAATCCACATCACATCTAGTACTACATGAATACCCTGTTGTCACTGATTCCTCACCTATTGCTTCTCCTAGGTAACTCATAATTACCACTCCTGATACCCCCATCTAGAAGCATATAGATTACTCCCCTGATTCCCTTCCACTAGAAGCACATGGATTACATCTTTCCCACCCTTCAAGGGTGTGAGGGACAGGGGCGGGCTGGGCCGGGGGGCAGGAGGGCAGATGCCCCCCGGGCCGGTGGACTTCAGGGCCGCTGCGGCTACTGAACTCAATTGTATCTGCATCCACTAGATGCAGATACAATTATGCCTGCAGCAGCCAGCACCGGCAGAACAAGGGAACCTCTGATTCCCTGATCCGCTATTACTGGTGGCCGGCGCACTGATATGACATAGGCGGCACGATGACGTCAATGCGCCGCCTGCGACGTTCCTCAGGAGCAAACCCGCCAGAAGAGGCCGGGTCTGCATCGTGGGACCGCGCCAGGACAGGTAAGTATAAACTGCCTTCCCCCTATACTCTCTATATGCAGCCCTAAACCTAATACTGGCCCCTGCCTTTTTAGTACTGACCCCCAATACTGGCCCAGCCTTACCCTAACCCTAATACTGACCCCTGCCTTCTTAGTACTGACCCCCAATAATGGCCCTGCCTTACCCCTAACCCTGGTCTCTGACCCTCAATAATGACCCTGCATTGACCCCAAACCTAATACAGGCCCCTGACCCCTAATACTGGCCCTGCCTGACCCCTAGCCCTAGTACTGGCCCCTGACCCCTAGTCTGGTACTGACCTCTAACCTTGGACCCCTAACCCTGATACTGACTCCCTAGTATTGACCCCTAATACTGGCCCTGTCCCATCCCTAACCCTCGTACTAACCTCTAACCCTGGACCCCCTAACCCTAATACTGACCTCTAATACTGTCCCTAACCCTAATTTTCACCGCTAACCCTAATATACTGTACTGACCCATAATACTTTCTCTAACTGTAATACTACACCATACTGACCCCTAACCCTACTACTGACCACTAACCCTAGGGCTACATTCACATGACCATATTTGTTTTGCGGTCCACAATTGCGGATCCACAAAACAATACTGGCTGGATAGAGCATGCGAATAGGGCATGCTCTATCTTTTTTGCAGGGCTGCGGAACGGAACTACGGATTTGTGGCCCCATTGAAGTGAATGGAAATATAATCATGTGAATGGACCCTAATGTTGCCTCTAACGCCTATGCTGGCCCTAAGGGTGCATTCAGACGACCATATTTCTGGGTCTGCGTCCGTTCCATAATTTTGCGGAATGGGTGCAGACCTATTCATTTCAATGGGGCCGCAAAAGATGCGGACACACACACCATGAACTGTCCACATCCGTAGTTCCATTCCGTGGCCCCACAAATAATATAGAGCATGTGTCCTATTCTTGTCCGCAAAAATAGGCATTTCTATATAGGGCTGGCACTGTGCGTTCCACAAAATGTGTTTTGCGGATCCACAATTTGGGGACTGCTAAACACTTTCCGTCGTTTGAATGTGGCTTTATGCTAATACTAATCCTAACCCTAATACTGGCCCCTAAGCCCAATACTGACCTCTAATCCTAATACTAGCCCCTAACCCCAATACTGACCTCTTACTCTAATACTGGCCCTAATATACTAACACTAATGCTAATCCTATCCCTAAAACTGACCGGAACCTTAACTACAACCCCCAATACCTCACGTACCTCACACAGTGACCATAATATTTGACTGTCCACATATATCTGTACACACTGCATCTTTTATACCTCACTCCTGACACATAGTATACATACAGAGTACTGATACTTCAGGTACAAGGTATAATAAATGCAGTGGGTAAACATATATAGTATATACAGCAATGTACTGGTATGTGAGATATGAGGTATAATAGATGCAGTTTGTATAGATATATATTATATACAGCAGTGTCCTGATATGTGAGGTACGAGGTATAACACATGCAGTGTGTACAGGTATATAGTATACAAAGCAGTGTACTCATGTGAGATACGACGTGTAATTTATACATCACACCTCCCATGTCAGTACACTGCTGTATATACTATATATCTGTACACACTGCATCTATTATACCTTGTACCGCACATATTAGTACACTGCTGTATATACTATATATCTGTACACACTGCATCTATTATACCTCATGTCTCACATATCAGTACACTGCTGTATATGGCACTCTTTGATTCCAAATTCCAAACCTTTAATCCATCAACAAAGCGACGTTTCGACCAATAATGGTCTTTTTCAAGCAAGGTGTAACAGTATACAGTGAAGTATTTATACATGTAGCAACACCCCTAGGCTACCTGAGTACCTCCCCTTATGGGTGGTCCCCCGCCCCATTCATTAAATTATCTCATTATGCACAATATAATCACATAAACAGAAACAATAAATAAAAAATACCACCTACCACATCTAAAATATCCCCAATGATGTGAGAATGCACGGCCGCTACAGGTAATCCACGTGTGGCGTCTGTCTCGATGTAACTGCGATTGCACAGTTACTCCCGCCCGGAAGTGACATCTCGCACTTCAGAATAGGAGGTCACATGTTAGAATATGGATATGAGATCTCTTCTGACCATGACAATTAGCCTTCGGTTGCTAGGCAGACTGGGAGTGAGAAATTTATTATCCCTGTATTATGTTTGCTGTATATTTTCTCGGGGCCGTTATCATACACTGAATAGGCATGTTGAATATTGTGTTATATTGACCCAGTAAATCTATATGTTTTTGGGCTACTGAAAGATAATGAGAGGGATGGAATAACGGAATGTCAGAATGAGTTCCAGATAACCTGTTGATTAAGGTAAAGGAGTCATATGCCTAGGGTGTAGTACAAGCTGGGAACATATACGCTGGCCCACATTGCCTTTTGTGTGATAAGGCACATAGATACGATCCAGTGAGGGTATGGAGTGTATAGAGCGGATGTTGCTAGGCAACGGGACGCTCGTAGATACTGACGTTTGGTATCTGCGGGTCTAAAGTGTATGGTCGGATCAGAGGACATGTGACCTCCTATTCTGAAGTGCGAGATGTCACTCGCAGTCTCAGTTACATTGAGACAGACGCCACACGTGGATTACCTGTAGCGGCCGTGCATTCTCACATCATTGGGGATATTATAGATGTGGTAGGTGGTATTTTTTATTTATTGTTTCTGTTTATGTGATTATATTGTGCATAATGAGATAATTTAATGAATGGGGCGGGGGACCACCCATAAGGGGAGGTACTCAGGTAGCCTAGGGGTGTTGCTACATGTATAAATACTTCACTGTATACTGTTACACCTTGCTTGAAAAAGACCATTATTGGTCGAAACGTCGCTTTGTTGATGGATTAAAGGTTTGGAATTTGGAATCAAAGAGTGCCGCGGTTTCTTCACTTCTACCATGTACCTGGGGGCTCAACAGACTGGAGCCTAACACTGCAGGCACCACCGCTAAATGGAGAAAAAGTAAGGCTACTTTAAGGAGTGCTATCTTATCGCCTAACTTTTGTTACACTGCTGTATATACTATATATCTGTACACACTGCATCTATTATACCTCATACCTCATACCTCACATACAGTGCCTTGCGAAAGTATTTGGCCCACTGGAACTTTTCAACATTTTTGCCACATTTTAGGCTTCAAACAAAAAGATATAACATTTTAAATTTGTGGTGAAGAATCAACAAGTGGGTCACAATTGTGAAGTGGAACGAAATTTATTGGATCATTTAAACTTTTTTGTAATAATAAAACTGAAAAGTGGGGCATGCTTGGGATATGTCTCTATCAGTTTTGCACATCTAGAGACTGAAATTCTTGCCCATTCTTCCTTGCAAAACAGTTCAAGCTCTTTGAGGTTGGATGGAGAGCGTTTGTGAACAGCAGTTTTCAGTTCTTTCCACATATTCTCAATTGGATTCAGGTCTGGACTTTGACTTGGCCATTCTAAGACCTGGATATGTTTATTTTTTAACCATTCTATTGTAGATTTTGCTTTATGTTTGGGATCATTGTCTTGTTGGAAGATAAATCTCCGTCCTAGTCTCAGGTCTTTTGCAGACTCCAACAGGTTTTCATCCAGAATGGTCCTGTATTTGGCTCCATCTATGTTCCCATCAATTTTAACCATCTTCCCTGTCCCTGCTGATGAAAAGCAGGCCCAAACCATGATGCTGCCACCACCATGTTTGACAGTGGGGATGGTGTGTTCAGGGTGATGAGCTGTGTTGCTTTTATGCCAAACATCGTTTTGCATTGTTTCCAAAAAGTTTGATTCTGGTTTCATCTAACCAGAGCACCTTCTTCCACATGTTTGGTGTGTTTCCCAGGTGGCTTGTGGCAAACTGTAAATGAGACTTTTTATGGATATCGTTGAGAAATGGCTTTCTTCTTGCCACTCTTCCATAAAAGCCAGATTTGTTAAAGAGGACCTTTTGCCACTCCTGACATGCCTATTTTAATAGATTCATGCATTCCCCAAGTACTAACAATTCTGGAACATCTATTCTTATGAATCTATGTTGTTCCATTCCTTTATTATTTGCACTAGAAGTTATGAGTGAATTGCTATTTGGCTTCAGTAAGGGAACAGAGGGGAGGTGACCAGTTGGGGGTGTGTCCCTGCACAGACTGACTCTATCCAATCAGTGCTGCCATGTTCAGACTGTGCAGGTACACACCCCAACTGGTTACCTTCCCTCTGTTCCCTTACTGAAGGCAAACAGCAATTCATTCATAACTTCTAGTGCAAATAATAAAGGAACGGCACAACATAGAGACATAATAATAGATGTTCCAGAATTGTTATTATATGGGGAATGCATGAAGCTATTAAAACAGGCATGTCAGGAGTGGTGAAAGGTCCTCTTTAAGTGTTCGACTGATTGTTGTCCTATGGACAGACTCTCCCACCTCAGCTGTAGATCTCTGTAGTTCATCCAGAGTGATCATGGGCCTCTTGGCTGCATCTCTGATCAGTCTTCGCCTTGTTTGAGATGAAAGTTTAGAGGGACGGCTGGGTCTTGGTAGATTTGCAGTGGTCTGATACTCCTTCCATTTCAATATGATCACTTGCACAGTGCTCCTTGGGATGTTTAACCCCTTCCCGACCAGCGCTGTGCGGCGGGCCTCACGGCCGGGAAGTCTCTGCTGTTTCTAACAGCAGAGACTTGCCGCTACTTACCTCCATCGGCGACGTCTTCCTGGGCCTTCTGATGCCGTGATCACACGTGATCATGGCATCAGGATGCGTCTGAACCCGGAAGCCTACGCTTCCAGGTGGTGTACAGACGCCCCGAGTGGCCACTCGGGGTGTCTGTACACCATATGAAAACTTTAATACTCGCTGATGAGGATTATAGTTTTCAAACTGCAATTCTTATTCTGGCCACTAGATGGCAGGCCAGGATAAGAAATGAGCAATTTTAGGATTTAAAGAGGACCTTTCACCACTCCTGACATGCCTATTTTAATAGCTTCATGCATTCCCCATGTAATAACAATACATCTATTCTTATGTCTCTGTGTTGTGCCATTCCTTTATTATTTGCACTAGAAGTTATGAATGAATTGCAATTTGCCTTCAGTAAGGGAACAGAGGGGAGGTAACCAGTTGGGGGTGTGAACCTGCACAGACTCACTCTATCCAATCAGTGCTGCTATTTTCACATTGTGCAGGTACACACCCCCAACTTGTTACCTCCCCTCTGTTCCTTTACTGAAGGCAAATAGCAATTCACATATAACTTCTAGTGCAAATAATAAAGGAATGGCACAACATAGAGCCATAAGAATAGATGCTTCAGAATTGTTGCTACATGGGGAATGCATGAAGCTATTAAAACAGTAATGTCAGGAACGGTGAAAGGTCCTCTTTAACTCCATCTAGTAAATCCCTGATTGCTCATAAAGAAAAAAAAAACACAATATATCAGCTCTTATTTGAGCTTTAAAATAATCACAAAAAAATGTAAAAAATGTTAAAAAATATATAAAAAATAAAAAATATATAAAAGTTCAAATCACCCCCCTTTCCGTATAATGAAAAAATAAATACCTAAATAACAATAAATATAGACATCATGGGTATCACCGTGACCGAAAATGCCCATACTTTTAAAATATAAAAAAAAAATTCCAATACAGCGAATTGTGTGGCGGAAAAAAGCGTCCAAATGGTGATTCGCCGTTTTTCGTCGCTTTTTTTTCTAAAAAAAATTAAATAAAAAGTGATCAAAAAGTCATACACACCCCAGAATGGTATCAATAAAAACTTCAGATCACCCCGTAAAAAAAAGCCCCCATACAGCTCCGTACACATAAATACCAAAAAGTTATAGGGGTCAAGATATGACAAGGAAAAAAAAACAAAAAAGGCCAACTTTATAATTATTTTATCACCATCTAAACGCAGGAAAAACTATACATATTAGGTATCGCCGGATTCGTACTGACCAGTAGAATGAAAGTAACTGGTCAGTTTTAATGAATATCGAATGCTGTAAATAAGAAACCGGTAGACCTGTAGCAGAATAGCATTTTTTTTGCAATTTCACCCGATTTGGAATTTTTTTCCCGCTTCCCACTACACCATATGCAATATTAAATGGTGGCGTTGGAAAGTACAACTTGTCCCGCAAAAAACAAGCCCTCATACAGCTATGTGAACAGAAAAATAAAACAGTTATGGCTGTTTGAAGGCAGGGAGCGCAAAACGAAAATGCATAACCGAAAAAACCTCCGGGGGTGAAAGGGTTAAAGCTTGGAAAATCTTTTGGTATCCAAATCCGGCTTTAAACTTCTCCACAACAGTATCACGGACCTGCCTGGTGTGTTCCTTGGTCTTCATGATGCAGAACCCTGAGACTATCACAGAACAGGTGCATTTATACGGAGACTTGATTACACACAGGTGGATTCTATTTCTCTTCATCAGTCATTTAGGACAACATTGGATCATTCAGAGATCCTCAATGAACTTCTGGAGTGAGTTTTCTGAACTGAAAGTAAATGGGCCGAATAATTTTGCACGCCCAACTTTTCAGTTTTATTATTACAAAAAAAGTTTAAATGATCCAATAAATTTCGTTCCACTTCACAATTGTGACCCACTTGTTGTTGATTCTTCACCAAAAATTTAAAATGTTATATCTTTTTGTTTGAAGCCTGAAATGTGGCAAAAGGTTGAAAAGTTCCAGGGGGCCGAATACTTTCGCAAGGCACTGTATCAGTACACTGCTGTGTATACTATATATCTGTACACACTGCATCTATTATACCTCTTACCTCACATATCAGTACACTGCTGTATATACTATATATCTGTACACACTGCATCTATTATACCTCTTACCTCACATATCAGTACACTGCTGTATATACTATATATCTGTACACACTGCATCTATTATACCTCATATCTCACATATCAGTACACTGCTGGATATACTATATATCTGTACACACTGCATCTATTATACCTTGTACCTCACATATCAGTACACTGCTGTATATACTATATATCTGTACACACTGCATCTATTATACCTTGTACCTCACATATCAGTACACTGCTGTATATACTATATATCTGTACACACTGCATCTATTATACCTCATATCTCACATATCAGTACACTGCTGTATATACTATATATGTTTACCCACTGCATTTATTATACCTCATACCTCACATGTCAGTACACTGCTGTATATACTATATATTTGTATATACTGCATGTATTATAAAGGTATAATAGATGCAGTGTGTATAGATATATAGTATACACAGCAGTGTACTGATGTGTGAGGTACGAAGTATAATAGATACAGTGTCTACAGATATATAGTATATACACTGCTGTATATACTATATATACCCACTGCATCTAACTTGTCATGTGACCGTCAGCAACTTGTAGCCAGTGACGTCTCACCCACTGTATTCTAGCTTTTGCTCGGTAAAAGCTAGATGTGTACGCTGTATTCAGGGAGCACTCAGAAGAGGCAGTATACATAAAGGGGGCACACTGAAGGAGCAATATACACAAATGGGCACATATGAGGCACCAAGCATGTGGCACTAGCATTAGTTGCACTGTGTGTGGCACTATAAACAGAGGGCACAGAGCATGTAGCACTATACACAGAGGGCATATGGCACTGTATACAAAGGGCACAGTGTATGTGGCACTATATACATAGGGCTCAGAGTATGTGGCACTATATACAGAGGGCACAAAGTATGTGGCACTATATACAGAGGGCACAGAGTATGTGGCACTATATACAGAAGGCACAGAGTATGTGGCACTACTATTGGGGACCCTGTGTGTATTACTAATGCTGCTGTTATATTCAGGGCACAGCATGTGGCACTAAGATGAGTTTGTGTTAGTACGCAGGGTGCCAATGTGTTGGTAAAGCATGAACCTGAAGAGATCTTCTCGGCAAAATCTGCAGAGCTGAATTGTGGACGGGAGAAGTTATCATGGTGGCCTGAACCAGATGGGGAAGAACTCAGGAGGAGATGTGACCTGTAAGTCACTAAATGGAAATGATTATTCTGCTACTGACTGTGTATGATGAGTGCTATAGTAACCTGGATGATCTACAGCTGATGATGGGTGGTAGCATGCTGTTGTGCGCAAAAACAACTCCCAGCATCCCTTTACACTTGTTCAGGCCATACTGGGAGCTGTAGTTTCACACCATACAAGGTCATATGGCGAGAGATGACCTGACTACTCATATGGTATCTGTACTAAACTTTTAAAATCTGGTGCTTTATTTATGTAGAGAACTTGGTTCTGGGGCTGTATTTATGTAGAGAACTTGGTTCTGGTGATGTATTTATGTAGAGAGCTTTGTTCTAGTGCTGTGTTTATGTAGAGAACTTGGTTCTGGTGCTGTATTTATGTAGAGAACTTGGTTCTGGCGCTGTATTTATGTAGAGAACTTGGTTCTGGTGCTGTATTTATGTAGAGAACTTGGTTCTGGTGCTCTATTTATGTAGAGAACTTGGTTCTGGCGCTGTATTTATGTAGAGAACTTGGTTCTGGTCAGAGGCGTTGCTAGGGTCTCAAAAGATCCGGGGCCCAAGCCCCAATGAATATGGCCCAATTCTCTATGTCGACCCTCGCCCCAATCCTACTATACAGCAGCACATACCTCACATCCAGGGCCTCCCGGGTGACTTCTCCTCTGATGTAGATCTTCTCTGTCATCTTCTCCACTTGGTCCAGACAACTTCTCTCAGCCGCTCCTCATCTCTGCAGAGTGTAACACACGGACATCTTAGCTTCCTCACATTTCTATCATCATCCCCCAACCTGGAGTCCCCACAGTCTTATGCTGCTGCTCACTGTGCCCCCAAAACCTCCAGATACTATCCTGGAGAAATAATACTGCCCCATAGTAATAGTCCTACCAGTAGTAATTCCCTCATTAGTAACACTGCACCCTACAGTGACCCCAGCACTGATAATGCACCCCAAGATTGTCCCCATTACTAGAAGAGTCCTCCAGTAGTAATAATGCCATCACAGAGCCTCCAGTAGTAATAAGGCCCCCTATTGTTCCCCCATTGGTAATCAAGCTCTCTACAGACCCTTCAGTAGTAATAAGGGCCCCATAGTGCTCTTAGTAGAAATAAGGCGGATCTATAAGACACTCCTATAGAGCCCCCAGTAGTAATAAGAACGCCTAATGTCCCCTGGTATTATAATACCCTACAGTGCCTCCAGTATTTATATCGCTCCCCCTACTGTTATAATGCTCACCCTGAAGTGCCCGCTGTAGTTATATTCCTCCTTTTAGTGTCCTCAGAAATTATAATTCCTCAGCCCCTCCACCATACAGTCCCATGTAAATAAAGCTATTTCCCTCCTGTGTAAATAACATCACACCATCTCTCCAGCCCCCTCCAAATACAGTCCCATGTAAATAACATAATTCCTATAGCTGTCATCAACATACAGTCCTATGTAAATATCACTCCCTCCGACAGCCGCCTTTAACATACAGTCCCATGTAAATAACATCACTTCCTTCCCACATACACCTCCAACATGCAGTCCCATAAAAAAATAACATCACTCACCCCGCAGCCCCATGTAAATAACATAAACCTGCCCTCAGCCACATCCAACATGCAGTCCCATGTAAATAACATCACTCCACGCCACAAGTCCAATGTAAATAAGGCTACTTCACACCAGCGTTTTTGCTGGATCCGTCATGGATCAGCAAAAACGCTTCCATCATGATAATACAACCGTCTGCATCAGTTCTGAACGGATCCGGTTGTATTATCTTTTAAATAGCCAGTTTGGATCAGTTTCTTCATGCGGACACCAAAACACAACAAGCAGCATTTTAGTGCCCGCCTCTAAAGGAATGCTGACGAACTGAAGCAAAACTGATGCAT